>JAKSZP010002631.1:0-501736 GCA_022478985.1 Massospora cicadina | reverse complement strand
CAGGTTTGCTAGTTTATAATTATCACTTCCCTTTCCTGGTTATCACAATTAATTCTTGGTTGACTAGAGCCAGGCGTACTAGGGCGTTGGGGCATTATATCCAAGTTTGAGGTGCTAGGGTTGGCCAAAGCAACCATATTGCTAGGCAGTTGTCAACGTGGACCAGCGTCCATTTCAGTAGCTATTTCTGAAGCTTCATCCTCATAATATTTGGAAGAATTTCCAGTCAAGTGGTTTGTAGTACACTGACATTGCCCATCATCCAGAACTCAAATTCGCTTTTTGATTTCTTTTTCCCAAAAGACACAATTTTGATTTTTTAACTTTAATTTTGCAATTTCCTCATTCAAGCTAGTAGCTTGTAGTTGCAAGGTGGAAATCACTTGGTCCTTTTCTTTTATTGCCTTCTTACACGGGTTCAATTCTCCATGGAGATTATTGTTCAACTCATTAATAACATTAACATCATTATTGAGATTATTGATCTGTAGATTAAGATGATCAATAAAGTCTTTATTTCTCACATTTTTCACCCAATGGTCCTCAAATTATGTTTGCCAGTAATTGATTTTTCTGGTGTATTCATCCTTCATCTGTGAGATTTGGGTGCTCAAACGTCAATACTGGTCACAAAATTTATTGTTATGGTTTAACTGCGCCTCTTGAGCTTTGTGATTAAGCCTCATGAACTCTGAAGCATTAATAGAAGTCTGAGTGATATTGTTGACCCAAGGTTTGGTGACTTATTTTTCCTCTAAGAAATTTTCAAAGATAGGGTGCAATCTGTCATTTAGCTTTTGTGCTAATTCTGCTACCTGGTCATTAGCCCAAGTGGCTAAGTTGTAATTTGCCTCCAAACTAGAATGGACCTCAGTGAAGTTGGCTTCCAATCGCACATTTAAAATTTGGCCCACCTGGCTGGAGTTGTGAGAGAAGTTCACCAACTCAGTAATGGCTGCATGATGGTGGGCAATTGTCATCTGAGAATTTCTAGAGGTGGTATGTACAAATTCAATTAAGTGTTGGGCGATATTCTCTATCCCAATTAAATTGTTTTTGATCTAAGCTACACTTAAATGATTATGAGCAAGATATCTCATCCACAACACATCTTGCTGTCATTGGCGGTAAAAAGGATTGCTACTATTGTCCACAGGCCCTTGTCCTAATTGATACCCTCTTAACAACTGCTGCTCAAGACGTTCCAGCTCTTCAGGTGAAATGGGATTGTTGGGATAAGTAATAATGGGTACATCCTCCCAATTAATCTGGGACACAGTCATTTCAGTATTCCCATTGGGCCCAGTGATGGTTCTTATAATTGATTGGGATTGCTCCCCTGTTCAGCGCGGTCACCATCTGCAGTCCCAGCCATGAGCGCCACTTGTTGATTTTTCAGGTTCTTCTTCAGAGGGCTGGTTCTTCTTCAGATTTAGAATAAAGTTACGTGCATCTATTGTATGATGACAACAGACAGGATGGTGATTAAAATTTAAAATATAGCTTCTTGGTAGTACTCAAATTGTATACCATGTTGTTTACTTGGATGATGGCATGCCACCCTAATCCTACTGATCCCAAGTAAATATTGACTAATACCAAATAAAGTACCAAATGCAAAAAGTTTATAAGTTAAACTATAAACTAGTGTTAGTTGAATGTTTTTTAATAGCATCAACTTGAGGGTGATTTATAGGGTTTGATGTTCACCACATCTTACCCATGATGTCTCATTTTCAATGGCACTTGGCCAAAGGAACACGTAAAATGTTTGTAAGAATGTCTACAAATACTTTGACTCAGGGCATCCATGCTCAGCCTCAGGGTCAGTGTAAAAATCATAATCATTCTCAAGATGGCGTTTTGGACATGTCTGCAAATAGCTGAACTGATTCTCTTTCACATGCAATTGGCAGCACATACCAAGGCGATTTGTATCATTAATTTGTAATTAATTTGATCAAAAACTTGACCAACATTAAAAACTAATTTTGACATAGACCAACAAAGCCCACGTGCCCAAGTCATTAAGTCAAAACTTAATTTAAGTTTGACCTAACCAACAAAGCCCTCAAGCCTGTGTCATCATAGTTTAATATTATTAAGTGAAATTGCTAGGCTGTGGATCCTAAGTTTGGATATACTTAGGATATACCTGATCCATAATTGCTGATATCTGATATGATCAAATATCTGACAATTAGGTCCAGACAATTACTCAATTTTAACTTTCATTGTGTTTTTATGCTTTCTATTAAAATGCTATAACATTTGGTTATAGATCTTATGTTTATTATATACCTTTAATTTATGTGACAAAGCTATCATTAAATGTGGTATCTGCTTATGTTCTAGAAAAAACTTAAAAAATTATATAGAATCTAGTATGTAATAGCTTTACATAAAGTATATAGGAGAATAAAATAAATATCTAGTTAAAAATTACAAATCTTATTTTTTATAATCTTAGGGGAGGTTACACAGTTTATAAAAAGATTTATTTAAATCTTATTTTATCCAGCTGTAAAGTGATATCTTAAAAGCAAATGAAAAAGATAACCAACATATGAAAAGTTTAAGTTTAGTTAGCTTGTAAAAGTAAGGATTTAGGGAGCCCAAATTGGCTCTGATTGCACGCTGGTGGGCTATGATCAGCCACCTTGAGTAACCAATCAACTGCTGTGAGTGTGGCCACCAAGTCCTCTAGTTAATTATAGGAAGGTATCTTTGTGGATGAATTCAACTTTCTTCAGTGTTGTCATGGTGCACAAAAATGCTAAAAATGGAAAAATGAAAATGTTGGGAGGGTAAAATATTTTATTTAATGGTCAAAAAAATCTTAGAGAACAAAATAAGCCAGTGTCCTTACTTGTGAGGGCTTTAGCCTTTAAGTAGGGAATTGGTATTACAGTTTGCAGTGCTGTTCTTGGGTTCTATGCTCTTAGGTCAGCATCTTCTCTAACTGCAGGTTTCTGGTTTTGCACTTGAGGGGAGAGGGTCATTTCATGAGTTGGCTTAAGAAATGAGGTGGGTAGGTGATGGGGCATGCCATGATTGGCTGTTCCCTAAGTTTTTTAAAACTTTTAAAAGGAATTTTTAAATTGAGGCATGCTCCAACTTCAGAGATCTGGCGCTTGATTTAAGAAAATTTCAAAAGTTATGGAAAGGGATATTGAATAAATAATAGAAGGGTTGTAAAATTGGGGTTTGAATTCTCAATTTTTTGCCAAAATTTGCATTATCTTATCATAAGCGTTGTAAAACCATCAGAAGTTTTAAAAATTTCTGGATTTTTGGGGAAATGGGTGGTTTCTGGGAGATTTACCTGGGTTACTTCTAAAGTTTTGGTAAAGATGAGGGATTTCTCTACACAGGAGCTTAAGCTTGTCAACATACCAATTACTGGGCAGTGGGATGATTGGAGTGGGCGCAAATATAGGAGATTTCTTAAAATAAAATTAGCTTTTTCTATCTGAAAATGGGTAGTGGGCACCACATGGTTTCTTGCCCTTTTTGGATTGCCTACAGTCATATTCCTTTTTTGGTTAGTACCCACATATACTAAAAGTAAGTAATCTTAGTAATCTTTTAGCTACTTTTTAGTTATGGATAGTATTGACCAAAAAATAAAATTGTTTGTCATATAGGCCAATGGTATATTATAAAGTTTTTGCCCTGTAAGAACAAGTCTGTTATAAAATTTTTAAAAAAATAACATGTGGCACAACTTTGGTATCTCTTAAATTTAGCCTGCCAAAGTAAAGCTTCCAAGATACCTCATGGTGCTAGTTACTTACATTTTATTAAAAACATGTTGAGAAAACTGTGTTTAACCTACCTTAGACTGTCTAAATTTACTTAATTTTTATAGCTGAAATTAAAGACCATGCTTATTATTTCAGGTTGAGTGGAAATATAAAGTTCAGAATAGTTTCTAAAGGGATTTGTCTTAAGTTTCAAAACCCCATATATGGGAATAAGCTAGAGGCTATAGAACTTTATCTTTCCATTACAACACACAAAAGATTCAGTTAACAGGGACTCAATAATCAACTTCCTTTAAGTGTTACTGACATATATTAAGACACTTAAATAGAATCATTTACTAATTAAGAAGGCTTATGTATGTGGCACTGCTAACGCATCATGTTTTATTTTAGAAAGATTAATTGGAAAGAAATACTTGCTACATCATAGTTTTAGTTTTACATGTAATAGTTAATCACACATCTAGCAACCATAGTTATCATACTATTGAAATGGAAATTAAGCAAAACTCCTTTTTGGCTCAGCAGAACAGTTAGGGGGGATTAATATTTTATTGGCAGATTCATTACTGAAATTAAAGTACTATGGTCTTCTTGATTAGGGAATAACCTTTTGATTAATGCTGACTAATCGCTCTAAAGCTAAAGAAAAGACACAAATTTAGATTGCTAAAATGTCATTGAACACAACTGGGGTAATTATAGATTAAAATGTACTGCACGCTTTTTGGATCGATTTAAAGCAGTTGGTAAGACTTCAGATTTGATCAAGATAACTTATTCTTAACCACTTAATTGTGATTTGGCCAATTTAAAGTACTCTTACAACGTTGCTTACGGCGTGAAGATATTAATTAATCCACACGACTCATTATAATTTTAGATGTTCTACTTTATTCCTTTGCATTTATATTGCGCATTTTCATTTGATCCAATGCTTCCTCCGACAACTTATGGAGATCTGCTTTGGCCGCTAATCAACTTATTAGTTGTCCTACTTGCACATTTAGTTGTGAAAATCCACTTGCTAGTTCTAAAATAATTAATTCTGTTGGCAGTCCTACGCCAGAATACTGAATTTATCTGGCTCATTCAGCCATGTAAACTTTGGTTGCTTTTCAAATTTGGTAGTTGTTTATTCTTGTCAGGCGCACCTTTGCCAAAAAATGAGAGGTGCATTTACACGCACATTGCACTTTTATGTTGCTGAATTATCACCTCTGACTTTCACATGGGTTACAAAACTCCGAATTGACTATCACAATCATTTTCAAAATGAATTGTAAAATAGCTTATTACTTTATTAGTCCGTTAACCTACCGGTTTTAGTTGCGTACTCCTGTAACCACATTTTAAATTAAGTATGGAGTTTAAAAAAACTCCTGTAACCACAAGCTAAGGTGGGGTAAAAATGCATTAACAGGTTCAAAACTTGTTTAGGCTAGGATGAAAATAATTTCATCTATTCCCTCTTATTGTTAATTAATTATTGATATGGAGTTAAAAAAGAAGATTTGGGTAGTTGTCATCTAGGGTAGTTCATGCTACTGCTGAATCTTTATAAAAAAGAATTAGTCTGTTAAACTTTAAAAGTATTTCTGCCTTCATAGCTTACTAAAAACTACATATCTAATAATTGCTTTTCTTTAACTCACAATGGGGGGAATGTTCAAATCTTGCAATTGATTTTTAACCAATTTCTAGACTAGCTAGAGGTTTTTAAATTTGACACACTTATGTATCTCCGAGGACAATACTCTAATCCGTTGAAAAATTCAATTTTCATGTTCATATTAAAAAATTTTATTTGTATTAAGTGGAAATCTATATATTTTCGATGGTAGTCAGTATATAGTTACAGCTGAGCAGTTAGATATTCAGTTGATTTGATATTTTAAAGGGTTTTGTTAAGTGGTTAATGGTCATTTGGTAATTAGCAAGTTAATCTAAATCAAAACTGAATCAAAAGTCCAATTGATTTTAAAAAACCTCCTCTAGCATAATCGGCTCAGCTTTAGGCTCTAAACTTAAGCTTTATAAAAGGTTGATTGTTCGAATCCTGGCGTAATCACTTTTATCTATAACTAGCCGCTTACCCGTGCTTCGCTACAGTGTCTATAAAATTAGATTTTCAATCTATTAATTTAGATTTTATATTATAGACAAACAAAACCACTCAGCCAAATCTAATTGCTCAATCGAATCAACCAAAAACCACAAACCACTTAGGTAAACCTAACTGAACTTATCAGAACAACCAATAACTAATCACCCCTCAAAGCTAAACTGTGTCCTATCAATTCAAACAAAAGCCATCAACCACTCAGCCAAACAAAAAAACCTATCGAATCAATCAAATAACACCAACCTGCTACCTGAAACATCTCTTTATACTTAAAATCATTGAGCATGTGATATATCTTCCAAACTACTAAATCAACTTCTACTTAACTTGCCAAAAGTATTTTATTAATTAGGTGAACCAAATTAGGCAGGTTTTTAAAATTTATAAACCTAACATCCAGATACCCATGCTTCGCTACAGTATTTAAAGTTTATCAGATGATAAGCTCACATGTAGCCTATAAGCTGTGCCAGCACTACTCTCGAGCCACTCAGACTAACAGCTCCACTGTTGCTCTCGTGGCTGGTGAGTTGATTATCCTAACTACTTAGTCTACTTAAACTCCAATACTGATTTTTGTTGAGTTTCAGGTGAGCAATTTGGTAATTATTAGATAACATTCGCCAATTCTCACCCACTCACCCAAATAGATTAAACTTATTGGACTCGATTAGCTTCAGGTGAGCAATTTGGTGAATTATTCAATAATATTTGTCAATTCTCACCCACTCGCCCAAACGGATTGAATCCATCAGGCTCGATAATTTCAGATTCGATAAGATTCGCCAATTCTCACCCACTCACCCAAATAGATTGACCCTATCAGACTCGAAGGTTTCAGATGTCAGTCAGTAAGTCAGTGAATGTGTTTTATTAAGTAGATAGCAAATTGTGATAAAAGTAAGTTAGTATGTACAGTAATTATTTATATGGATCTCTACTTTAATTTTTGTTAAATGGTACCTTGATACAAATATACTTGGACAAACTACATGTTGCATGATTTACATTAGCTCATTAAAAATACCTTTATAAACTTTGTCAGCAAAAATTTATCCAAAGGTATTATTTATATATTTCTAGTGAGCAATCTTTTAAATAAAATTTATATGACTATGATATATTAAATCATTTACTAAGTGTGCAAAACCTGGAAATATGTATATATGGAAATATTGATTTAGATACTTAACCAAAATATAGCTTTGTAAGTACTATTAAAGATAATACATAAAATTAATAATTCATTGTTAGTTATATTGTCATATCTTTATCTTGACCCGGTGTGGTATATTTGTCCCAAGGTTGATCCACCTCGAATACTTTTTTATCCTTGTCTTGGATATTACTTCATATAAAACTATCTTGACCTTAACTTAATCTAAACTTTGTTACAGAGAAAACACAAGAAAAATATTATAATAAAATTAATCCAAGTTATACTAAAACTACAAGTATTTTAAAACTTTAAAAATATTTAGATCTTTACTAGAGATTAAAATAATTATCACTTAATATACAATAAATTATTAATAGGTAATAAATAAGAAATGATTATATATAAATCTTTTAGTTAGATAAAATATTTTAATGGTATATTTTTCTAAGTCAACCCGTTCTAACTAGTTAGTTCACTTAAAATATAAATTTGTTTTTGTTATATTATATAACAGCCAAACTAATTATGCCTAGCATATATAAAGTTGAGCTGCTGGATTTTGGTTGATTTACATCTAGAAATAAGTTAGAAAATTATGGGGTGTGATTAAGGAGAGATGGATGAATAAAAATAAAATAAGAAAAATTAATTTTTAAAAAACTTGATTTTCTTAAAGAAAGAAGATAAAATAAAGGGTAAAAATAAAAAGTAAAAAAACACAAATCAACTATAAAAGTTGTACTAAATAGTAAAAAAATTCAAATAATTAATTTAAAAAAATTTATGTATGACTGCAAGAAAAGCAAGGTGTGCACACTTACATACAATCATATATATAATCTACATTTTCTATATTATACATTATATTGTAAGTATATATATTATACATATAATATAATATATATTTGTATAATATATATATTGTATATATTCTGTATATATTAATTTATATATAGTCTTATATATAGTATATAATATTATATGCAATATTATATATAATTTATAATATATAATATATATTTCTAATATTAATATATTTAATATTAGAAATATTACATGTATATTTATATTTTATACATATATGTATTATAAATAATATATATAATACATATTCCATATATTTACATTTTTTGTATGATTGTATTTATGATTGTATGCAAGTGCACATGCCTTGCTCTTCTTGCAGTCATATATGAGAATTTTTTCAAATTGATTATTTGGCAAAGAAATTTTATTTTACTTTTAGTGCAACTTTTTTGTTAATTTATTTTTTACTTTATATTTTTTAACTTTTATATTAGTTTCTCTCTTAAAAAAGCAAGTTTTTAAGAATAATTTTTTTCTTATTTTTTCTATATTTTTAATCATACTTTAATTAATTTATTATATACAATATATAAGTTAAATTAGTAGGTTTATTTGGATTATAAAAGATAACAATATTTAATAAAAAGTAATACCATCTAGTACTAAAAAAATATTTAATAAAAAGTAATCAAGGTAGGTTGACCTTGGGACAAATATACCACACCAAGATTTTTTTATAGCCAGTAAAGGCTTTGAATATGTTTGAATAAAACCTGCACTAGAGTGGAAGCAGGAATTACCCTGCCAGGTTAACCACCCTTTAACATTATATATTAATATTTCTCACATATTTATAAAATATAATAAACAAGTTTTTATTTAAAGTTTTACTGTATAGAGTAATCAAATAGTGAAGTTTTTGATTATTAAAATACAATTGTAAATTACAAATCTTTTTTCATGATGCTCATATACATTTTTTAGGTTTTGGTTGTTGATAAATTAAGTTGATATTGGCAATTGGACTGTTTTTGGTTGATTAGGTAAGCTCATTTGGGGTGTGGCTGAATGTTTGGTGATATATTATTTGATTTGATAAGTTTATTTTTTGATTGAGGATTGATTCGATAAAGTTAATTACTTTTTAAACTTATGGGTGGCCATCTATCATTATAAAAGCTAACAAGATAAACCTAAGCAAAGCTTGGGAAAAACGTTTTTGAACTTTTAAATCAACTAACAACCAAAAATCACCAACTTACCAAAATCAATTAACTTAACAAATCAAACAATCAATAACCGCTTACTAAAACTATCAAGCCTATTATTCAACCTAAACCCACCAACTGCTTGGCAAAACCATTGGAACTATTGAAATCAACCAAATTCCAAAGTTCAGCTGTAATGATATACCGAATACCATAAAAATAATAGCATTTTCACTTCTTATATATAAATTTTTTATTTTATTATACAAAAATCCGGCTTTGAGGTTTCTACGGACCCCTTTCCCATTCACCTATATCGAAATTTTTAAGACTGCATGCTGTAGTTTTGGCTGGGCATCGTGCTTACATACACATACACACTTGCTTTTATTATCTACTTAATAAAAAATTTTCATTCACTGACTGACTGACATCTGAAACCTTCGAATCTGATAAGTTTATCTATTTGGGTGAGTGGGTGAGAATTGGCGAATCTTATCGAATCTGAAATTATCGAGCCTGATGGGTTCAATCTGTTTGGGCAAGTGGGTGAGAATTGACAAATATCATTGAATAATTCACCAAATTGCTCACCTGAAGCTAATCGAGTCAGATAATTTAATCTATTTAAAGTGGAGTGGGTGAGAGTTGGCGAATATCTACTTAAAACACATTCACTCACTCACTGACATCTGAAACCTTCGAGTCTGATAGGGTCAATCTATTTGGGTGAGTGGGTGAGAATTGGCGAATATTATCGAATCTGAATTATCGAGCCTGATGGGTTCAATCTATTTGGGCGAGTGGGTGAAGATTGACAAATATCATTGAATAATTCACCAATTTGCTCACCTGAAGCTAATCGAGTCCAATAAGTTTAACCTATTTGGGTGAATGGGTGAGAATTGGCAAATAAGATCAAATCTGAAACTATCAAGTATGATAGGTTAATTAATTTGGGTGAGTTGGTGAGAATTGGCGAATATTATCTAATAATTCACCAAATTGCTCACCTGAAACTCAACAAAAATCAGTATTAGAGTTTAAGTAGATTAAGTAGTTAGGATAATCAGCTCACTAGCCACGAGGGCAACAGCGGAGCTGTTAGTCTGAGTGGCTCGAGAGTAGCGCGGGCAAAACCTATAGGCTACAATATGAGCTTATCATCTGATAAACTAAATACCGTAGCGAAGCACGGATATTTAGATGTTAGGTTTATATATTTTAAAAACCTGCCTAATTTGGTTCACTTAATTAATAAAATACTTTGGGCAAGTTAAGTAGAAGTTGATTTAGTAGTTTGGAAGATATGTCACATACTCAATGATTTTAAGTATAAAGAGATGTTTCGGGTAGCAGGTTGGTGTTATTTGATTGATTCGATAGGTTTATTTTGTTTGGCCGAGTGGTTAATGGCTTTTGGTCGAATTGATAGGACATAGTTTAGTTTTGAGGGGTGATTAGTTATTGGTTGTTTTGATAAGTTCAGTTAGGTTTACCTCAGTGGTTGGTGGTTTTTGGTTGATTCGACTGAGCAATTAGATTTGGCTGATTGGTTTTGTTTATCTATAATATAAAATCTAAATTAATAGATTGAAAATCTAATTTTATAGACACTGTAGCGAAGCACGGGTAAATTGGCTAGTAGCATACTAAACCTGTTTTTAGTAGGATTTTATAACTTTTTTACTTTTAGCAAGATCATTTTAATTTGAGAACATCATCATATTTTTATCTAAATTTTATTCGAGGTGGGCCAACCTGGGGACGATACCACACCAATTAGGGAAGTGAAGAAAATGGGAAAGGAGGATAAAACCTGGAAAACCTCCATGTGCAGCGTATGATAGGCCAGAAACTCCATGGACCACCTTTGCTACTCGCTATCTCAGTTTGGGGCATTGGTGCACAAAACCAACACAGTCAAAATCGTCCCCTACCCAAAGTCCATTACCGGGATCAAACTCAGGGAGGAGTGGTAGAGGGTCCATACTCTACCACTAGGGTATCCTCCCCTATCATATTATTATTTAAGTTGATTTATTTGAGGTACGCTGACCAGGGGACAGACAGTACCAATCACAACACTCAAAATGGCAAAACAAACTACTAACCAGGTGGGAAGCAGAAACTGCTTAACCCACCATGGCAGAGAGTGAGGAGGGGTCAGGGGTTGGTTTTTCAAAAAGACCCACCTCGATCAAGGGATGTTGGTTACAGTACCATATCAGAGCAGAGAGCCAGGGTGTTAGGGTATCTGCATAGTGGGGGCTGAGGTCAGCGTAGTAGGAGTTTTCCACTTCTGCATCAAAATAATGATGGGAAAGTGTTTCAACAAAAGCTGCGAGGAGAACTTCAGCTTCTTTGTGGGCTTCAGGAAGTTGGGTGAAAAGGGAGATACTGTGGCAGGTGATTTTGGCTGAGGGGTTGAATAAAGCAAGCATTGCAACATTCATAACAACAACTTCAGTATCATTGAATAGTTTTGAGATGTCACTGCAGGGAGATTCAGGGAAGTCGGGGGGAAGAAGAGGGTGGGCAGGCCATGCTGGAGCTGAGCCACTGACTGGGCCACCGCGGTGCATAGTTTTGGGCAATAAGGAGAGGCCACCGCAGCTAAGGCAAGCTGGTGGTCACTTTGGAAGGGGGCTGTATTGGGTAGAGGAGCAAAATAGCGAGGGGTAGGGGTTTCATCAAAGTTGGGAAGGAAAAATTCTGCCCGACCATAATTGCCATGGCAGAGAGGTTGACCTGTATATTTACTAATGTGAATATTACCTTATTCATCAGTTTCAGCCAATAGATCCCATAGATTTTGGTTCACTGGAATAGTGGCATTTAAATTTGAGTGGGTAGGATTGGACAAATGGGCAGCTGCTTGGGTATGAATATTGGTCCAAGCATTGCTCTGATTGGCTGGTATAGATTTAGGTGGGAGAGTGAGGATGGAGGTTTTGGGTGGGGCTGATTTTCTATATGGGCCCACTGAATGAGATTGGAGGGTGGGAGGGGAAGCAAAGTGCCCCATACTGAACCTCCAGAGGGGGGCTCAGAAGCTGCATCAGTGGATTTGGCCTTAGGGCACACTCTTTTTGCATGGTTGAGGACAAATCAGAGGGAACAAATCTGCCTACCATTATCAACCTGAGCCCAAAAGAAATGATCAGGCGCTGCAGCCACACTAGCATGGGGTGGGATTTGTTGGGCTATGGTAGGGTGGTGTGGTATGATGGTGGCTGTTGCATGAGGAGCAGCAAGGTATTCTGCACCAGATGGAATGGCAAAGATGAGGTTGGGCTGAGTGCCATAAGCCATGAGCCCCGCAACCAACTGGTTATACAAAACCTGGGGTGGAAGGTGGGATGGGAGATTTGCAAAGGATACCACTAGCGTGGTGTCTGAAAGGAGGTGAGTATGGGTTGTGGGAATGGGGTTTTTTTTATAAATTAGAGGAGTTTGTGCTGCTGCTTCAGCATCCTCCTCAGATTGGAACCCAATATCAAAGTAGCCCTTAAAAGGGTGGAAGTCTATAAAGCCAGCTGGCACAAAGGCTGTAGTGGCTAGGTCAATAATTGCCTTATCAGCATATGGGAACAAACACCTATAGTCCACTCTGAGGCAATAGTGAATAGCAGAGCAAGGGAGGGTGAGAGGATGGGGGTGAGAAGGGTGGATGCATGCCAGGTGGAGCGCTAGGTCTCGTGGGGGGACAAAATGGTTGGAAGCAGTGGGCGGGCTGTTTGAACCCGTCTGAACGTGCTTGCCTGCAGGGTGGAAAATGCTAGGTGGGGGTGCACTGCTGCCCCACACTGGGGTGGCAGGCGGCAGAGCCAAGGACATCAAAGAATAGGTTTGGGCAGATGGCTGTGGATAAATAAACTTAAATTTAAAATTGCTCAAAAGTGACTTTGAGCGGTTAAAGAGATCATATTATTATTTAGTTATATCTAAAAATGATGCTTTTCTTATAATTTCCTATAAGATAAAAGAAACTTTTTTGTAACCAGTACAAATATAAATTTAAATATTACATAATTTATAAATCTATATAGCAGTTGTATATCAGTTTTTTATGCTTTCCCAATTATATTTTAAGAGATTAAATACTGAAGATTATAATATTTCCTTTATATATCACAGTTAAGATAAAAATTTTCTAAGATTTTAAATAAAGCTATATCTCTTTAGCACAATTGTCATTATAAGACAAAAATTGGTTTTTGACCTTTGGCTTTAATTAATAGACTTTCTACATGAAAAATGGCTTCTATCAATTGCCTTAAACCATTAGTGATTATAACTGTATTTACTGAAATCTAACTAAAAACGTTATATATTATTTTATCAGAATTTATACAGAAATTGTATAATTACTAGCGGAGTTACCCAGCGTTGCTCGGGTTTATTTATTATCAGCCGATTTGCACCGATTAATTTAGGTTCTACAATATAAGATAACACGAAATTGCTTATTCAATACCATTGAACATATCAAACTGATTAATCACCAACCGCTTACCCAATACAGTTAACCTTATCAAATCAATCAAAAACCACCAATCACAGCCAAACCCGAATGAATTTATTGAATTACTCTAATATCATCAAACTACTTGACAAAGCCAAAGAACCTATTGGATCAACCAAAACTCATCAATCACTTAGTAAAACCAATTGAATGTAAGGAACAACCAAATTTCATTAAAACCTCGGCCAGATAAAATAAGCTTTATCAATTCAACCAAAATTCATCAACACTTGGCTAAATCCAATTTAAATATTAATTCAATAATTTACCACCAATCACTTACCTAAAACTATTGGACCTATAAAATTGACCAAAAAGAATCAACCATTTAACCAATTAAAATTAGACCTATCGGTTCAATCAAATACCATCAAACTGCTGACTAAAACATATCTAATAAATAAAAAACTTTATATGTATATGTGACATATCATCTTTCTAAACTACTAAACCAAATTCAACCTAACTTGGCACAGATATTTTATAAATTAGGGTAAAACTTAAATGGGTAACAGATTAGGGGAAACAACTTAAACAGGTATTTAAGTTATAATAAGAAAAATTAAAACATAATAGTTATTTTAAAAATGAATGGATGATAAATAGTAAAGCTAACATATCTTTTTGGGTAGGGGACAATTATAACTGTGTTGCGTTGTATACTAATACCCAAACCAAGATAGCAAATAGAAAGGCAGTCCATAGAGCTCCTGTCCTATCAGAGTGCTGCATGTAAAGGTTTTCTAGGTTTTATCCTCCTTCCCATTGATTTGATTCCCCATTAAGCAGTGCAGTATCATCCAGGTCAGCCCGCATCAAATAAATTTAAAATATATAATAAGTAAGTTTTAAAATATAATTTTTTAACAAAAAATTAGTTTTAAGATATTTACTTATTTTTTGTCATTAGAGGAAAAAATAATCTTCATAATGGTGTATCAAACATTAATTTTGATACAGTACTAAGGGAGATATTTCATACCAACAAAAACACCTTTGAGAAATAATATATAGAGATTGAAATAATTTTCACTCAGTCTTCTATTATCAGGTAGCTTATGATTACATACTAGATACAATTTATAATATGAAGGACCCTTTATAACTTTCTAGGTAGCTGCATTATTACAAGAGAGATTTGACTCTGTTTTGATGGTAAACTAAGATCCTATATTAATTTATTATAGTTATATATACAAATTTTTTATTGTATTTTCTTGCTTTACTATGGGCTCTATAAAGCTCGATAACAGACTAAAAATTCAGGTTAAAATTTAATGCTATTCTAAGTCCAAAATGACCAGCCCATCCAGCTGTTTCATGAGCAATGCCAAACAGGAGTAAGAAAGGGCCTAAGCCCCAAGTAATGTAAGGGTACCCACTGTGTCTATTAAATTGGACTAGGTAATATCCTCTCTGATCAAAGAAAGGGAAGGGCCCCACACACCGCTAGTAAAGATGGAAGAATTAGGGAACACCCTAGATGAATGTTGTGTATCCATTACTCATCCCAAATTAATTTCTAACTCATTCTGAACTAACAGAAAATCTGAATAGCCATCACTCTTGATTTTGCAAAAACTAATTTGAAAATTGAAAATGTAGGTACAAAATCTGCACAAGAATCAGCAGATCAATATTGGATCCTCAAAAGGGGCAAAACTATTGCATTCAATTAAGTAAAAAAAATCCTTGAGCTTCTGAATAAATTTTTGTGTAAATATCAAATGTAAGGATGATGTTAGAATGCTGGCGCATGTAAAAACTAGCAAAGATTTCCAGGTTGATCTGCAAAAACCACACCTGCAATTTCCAAACTGTGATCTTGAGCAAGTTTCATGAAGTTCTTAAGAAGTTGCACTCACTCAGTTGTTTAAATTGTTCCTAAGTCCCCCTCCGCACTTCCCTGGAAGTATTAGAACTCAGCAATCTTCTGATAGTATAGTGCTGGGTTATTTTGTTATATCCTTATAAAGAGTTAATTTCATCACAAAAAACTTTTAGAGTTTTTTTAATCTATATAAAAATCACAACCTTCCCAAAAAAAACACTGCAACCAATGGTGGCCCACAATCATTGATCTCTTTTAGCAGTGGCTATCTCTATGGTATTTTTCTGCATTATCATCCATCAGCAGAGAGAATCCAGGAAATAAACTTAGAAAATGTTTAGCCACCGCTTGTTCAAGAAATGTATACACAAATTATTTCCCAAATTGAACATCCAATCATATAACTCAATCTGTCATAACAGAAATGAAATTGAATAATAATCCAGTGTATTGTAATATTAAAAATGGCAACATAAATTAAAAATGACAACATAATTGCCACTTCTCAATACCAATTGTAAGCCAGGCAAATCCCAGTTTTGATTCTTTTACACCATGGATGGTCCAATCTTTCACCACATTAACCCAACCAGCTTCCCTCAATGCAAGAAGTATGTTCAAGACTATTTCTAGCACTCAATTTGGTGGTTGGAATGGGGACAAATGTTTGTTGATAAGTATTTCCTTACCTCCCCTTCAGATCATGCTGTAAAAAAATGAGAATGGTGATGCTGTGCAGACTATAAAAGCTATTGTAAGTATTGAAGTACCCCCTAGGAAGCCAAGTATTTCCTTGGCATGTCAGTTGTCTGACATAGTACTTAGTCAATTAATACTGCTGATACAACGTTGGAACAAGACCTGTTAGGTTGGTTCTTCTACATCTAAACAAAGTTTATATAGTCTTATGCGCACTCTCCTGACATGTTGGTCATGTGTAGCGTTGATCAGAGCCATTAAACAGTGCTGATCATTAAGGTGGCACAACAGCTCACCCCCCCTCAAATGCCCAAGCATGCAATGTAACGGTGATAGGACCCACTTCATTTTCCTCAGATAAGGTAGACCAACATGTTCTGGGAGTGTTGGCGGAACTCAAATTGCAAGATTTAAAGAAACTACTGAAGATTCTTAGAAACAACAATCATTGGCATTACTTGACGCCTTACAAGGTAAAGCAAAAGATTGGGCCCACACTTTACTATACCAGCACTCTCATCTAGAAAGCACCTCCCTCACTTTTCACAATAGTCTCATTAATTAGCTACCCTGGTATTGAGACCTCTTTTAATATTTAATCTATTCCAGCGTGAGTCCTAGCCTCTATTTAGATGATCACATCAAAGCTTTCCAACAAATTAGCCATTCTTCCAAATCTCAGAGAATATTGCTATTGCTGCTTTCTGGACTCCTTTGACCAGAGAGTGGGCTCTTACATGGCTTAGTACAATGAACCTCAGACCTTGGAGGGAGCATACAAGCTGGCCCAATAGATCAAGGTCTGCCTTGAAATTTAAGTAACTAATAAATTGACCACATAAACTGTACCAAGCTATACCAAACCAATACCATCAGCCCCAAGAATGGATTGCTTGTGTTTTTTGACAAAGAGAAAAAACAGAAAGCAATATAAATATGGAACAAGATTATATAAACAACAGTGCAACAAGTCCACTACAGCTGAAAGTAAGCTAAGATATATCTACACACACACCAAAAGTGCATGCTATGATCCCTAAGTCGCCACTATGCCTCAAGATAGTTGAGTTAAAGGCTGTCATTTTCACTTCCTGAGATCTTAGTACCTCTCCCTGATGTCACTAACCATGACCAGACTTTTCCCCAATCAAGTGAATCTCATGATCAACAACAGAATACCCTGGGATTTTGGTGGTTCAGTCCAAACTGCATAGACCTAATATTAGGATCTTGTGGGTGAGGTATCATATAAACCTCCAGGAACCCTTTTTACCTCTTTACAACGGATGCTTCAGAGTTGTACCCCTACTAATTGAAGACAATAGACAAATTGAAGAAAACTGCCTCCAAAAACTCTAATAATTTTCAATTTCATTCACATACATATATTAATGGATTCATCAAAACCCAATTTGGCCCCATTATCTTATGCTCAAACGGCAGTGATGCCCTCCAAAATTTTTCACCAAATCTCAGGATTACTCCAAGTTAGCCACAAATATTAAGACAGCCACTGGATTGTGCGCCATGAACAGAATAGATAAAATTGATCAATCTTATTTATTTTTTGCAGTGGATATCACAGTCAGTTTGAGATGTGCTGTTGTTAACAACTTAATAGACATGGGTGCCTTAAAGAATTTTATTGAATTTAGGATAGCCCAAGCCTTAGTTCTAGCGGTCACCACAGGGGACCCCAATCATGGAGGCCTCAAGAGTACCAGTGGTCACTCTGCCCTTATGCAAGCTGTTGCACTTTTCATACCACAGTCATCTTTTCCATACTAACTTGTCTGCTTTCTGACCTACTCTACCCCAAGATCCTGAGTGTAGGATTATGGCAACAATAGTCAGTATCCATCAACTTGAAGTAGAATATTCTCGCCTTAACAACCTTCTATCATTCTGGCAAAAAGCTCTGCTCACCGCTATGGTGAAGGAAATGCTTTACCAGCCTCCGTGAATACTCCACCTCTGAAGTCATAGCTGATCTGCCCACAATGCCCATACTACTTGAACCCTACAAAGAAATCTTTGATATACATAAGGTGAACCATGTGACACCCCACTCTGAGTTTGATGTTAACTTCCTCTTGAAGGTGGACCTTATCAAAATTAATTGACCACTTTACCCTTACACTGCAGCCAAGAACCAAGCCCCAAAAATCTGGATTAATGATTTGATGCTAAGGGGTAATTAATTAAAAAACCATTACTGGTATTATCCCCAGTGGTATTCGCTAAAAAGCCTGATGGCACCCTGTAGCCTGCGTGAACTATAGCCACATAAACAACGTTACCATTCCTGACACTTACCCACTTCCACTTGAGGCCGTGATCTCTCAGGCAATTTCAAATTAAAAGTATCTTTGAAGTTGGACCTGGTAAATGCGTTCCACCAGGTTTGGGGTTAGAGAAGGAAAGGTTTGACTAACAGCCATCTAAACATGCCATGGTATCTATAGTCTAGGGTCATGTCATTTGGACTAAAAATGCCCTGATTTACTCCAGAGGGTCATTGACCACATACATGGTGACCTCCGCTTCACGTGCACAGTGACATACATTGACAACATTTTGGTTCACTTCCCCACGCTGTAACACTATGTAAAGTCTTGTTAGAAGTGGCCACCGCCTTACAGAAAGTGGGCCTACATGCAGAACCATCAAAATGTTTTTTATAAAATGAAGTACAATTTCAAGGAAGCCTAGTACTTAAGGATGGACATGCCATAGCCCATTCAAAACTAGAAGCAATAAGGGCTAGGGCAACTCCCATCACTTAGAAATAGCTAGGCAGCTTCATGGGATCATTTTACTTTATTATAAAAGTTCTCCCTGGCAATCTCAGAACTGGATTTTCCCTAATCCCCTAACGGCAAGAATGCATCTGCTGGTCAGAAGAATATCAGCAAGTTTTTGAAGCTATTAAGGAAGTTTTTCTCCACGCCTGCCTTGAGCCATGCCAATGAAGACAAACCATTCATAGTAGCATGTTATGTCTCTGGTACAGCTTTAGTGGCATTACTGTTACATAAGCATGACAGCTATAAACATCCAATATTGTACTTTTCCAGAAAATTACTGGAACTAAACGCTCATGGGAGATATGTATGACAAAGAACTAGCTTCTGTAGCTTGATCAATGATGCACTGGCAATATTTGCTGCAGGGGGCAAAGTACATGATGACAGCGCGCACAGACTATAAGTCACTATATATTACCATAAACTACACAAGCTAGTGCACTATCAAACCAGGATGCACCGAAAACCTTTTTAACTTTGATTTTAAATATGAAGTTGTTTGAGGACTGAATCATACATTGCCAAATATCCTGAGCAGGAGCCGTCCACTGAATCCAACCCTGTGGATTGCGTCACTATGGTTATGGTGATATTCTAGAACAAGTCTTGGCAAATCACCTGCAAAGGCGACTGTCATTACTGCAATCACAACCCCGTCAACATCCAAAACCCTGCCCATGAAGACCACAATTAAACACACCACCAAACTCATAGCCTTCACTTAGCAGCATACTCTCAAAACAAGACCAACAAAATAATATCAAAGATCCCTTCTTTGACACCATATAAATGCCCAATCAGAAAATCCATAAGGATAATCCCTAAGAGATAATATACAGATGGGAAAAAGCCCATCATGTTGGTATTCTCAAAAGGAGATAGTGATTTACTTCTGCAATCAGATATGGGTATCAGAAACTCTATGTTCACGTGTTATAAGGGAACATCATGACCCTCTAATCTTGGGGCACCCTGGAATCAAGAAATGCATTAACCTGATAAAAAGAGCATATAACTAGAATGGGATAACAAAAGATATGCACACCTGAGTAGAACGCTTATTTTTATGCATGTGATTAAAGTCTGACAGAACAGGTCAAAATAGACTGTTTTACCCACTTTAACTGGTGGAAGGACCGTGGACGTCAATATCAGTAGACTTCATTGTTAGTCTGACCATCTCCAAGGTTTCATGTAATCATGTGGTCGCGGATGGGCCTACAATATACCCCTATTCTACCCCATTCTTGATGATAACCATGGCTGGCGATATGTATCTATTATTCATATCCCACGATTTTAATATGTTCAGAGCACCACTAGAAGTGATAAGTGACAAATGGCCCCCGACACATCAAAATTTTGGGATGTTCTGTGCAAAAACGTGGAAATTTTACCTTTCCAGTCATCAGCCTATCGCAATAGCTCAATGGATAGAAAGAGTGATTCAGCCAGTCACTTGAACAACTGTCACGGATGTGGCAGATTAAATTAAGACTGGCCTGCCAGTTGGGGTGCATGAGCACCCAGAAAGCAACCCATAATGCTGGGGCATTTCATCCAAACAACTTGGTAGCAGGTGGGAAGAGGAGCAAATAAGGAGTGGCGACTGGCAATCAGCGTCATTACCATCTCAATTAGTAACCAAACTGTAGCCACTGGGGTGGCAATGTGTTTCGCCGCAGCTAACTCTTCAGGAACCACAGAGGGCCTAGGATGCATGGGAGTACCCCTGGTTGTGGATTGAAAACCAAGGTCATGGAACCTCGCCCAGAGTGGAGAAATAATCTCTAAAATGTGGGACGTCATAACGCAAGAGGGCTTACACAAGCGGGGATATCCCCAACTGGGCACTTGCTTGGTGACCCCATTTGATGAAGGTAGGCAGCAGCGTTGTAACAATAACCATTAAGGCCCAGTTGTTGCGCAACCCAGGAAACTTGGTTCTGGGTAGCTGAAGCAACAAAAAGTAAAATTTTATAAAATGAAAAATTTAACTGGAAAAGGGTTTTGTTTATTGCAAAGAAGATTCTGAGAATTAAACAACATCCGTACCAGTGAGGGATGGTTGTCTTAAGTACTATAGAGCCTAGAGAATAATTGGGAATGCATGAACAAAGGTATTATGATCCCAACTCAAATTGGAAAAATGAGATTTAACTACTAATATAGTGCCAGTTTGACCTTCCAATGGCCAGCCAACTCTCACTCAACCTTTGTCACTAATTTTCCTCCTACTGAAATTCTGATTAGTGGGTCAGTGACGCTTTTTTGCTGGCAACTGATTGAGCCCAAGGCCAGCCAACATAGGGCTGGTACCTTCGTGTATCAAAGGGATCTATCATCTTTGACCCCACCAGAGTTAGCCCCCCAAAATATAAATTTACTGCCTCTATAAAGGAACCCAAAATTGTCACTGGGGTGGGTACTCATCTCTTTCCATCTCTTCAGCGAAACTCTAACTTGTTGCTAGAAGTAAAAGCTTGCCACCTCCTTTCTGGCAGCGTCCTTTCTCTGCCACCACCTCCACACACCCCCTGATCCTCTGGGGCAGCTCTTGTGTGGTCAGATAGAGGGAAAAGTGGCGAACTTGAGGTTTTATGCCATCATCCACTTCACATCCACCACATGATCTAAATTGCATAGGGTTACGAGGGGGAGAACACCTTCTTTGCCCCCCTTTTGGTGCATAATGGAAATACCTTGAGATTGAGGCACAAAGGGTGCTCCACGGACTTACAACAATACCTCCTTTGCTATGCTACCAACTCCCAGGACACTTGGGAGGTCAACCTTCCCTAGTCTAGTTTGCATACAATGACTCTTTACATGCCTCTACAGGGATGTTACCAAGATATGTCAACTGTGGTTATAACTCTGCCGTCTTATTGGGCTGCTAATACCCATGTACACTAACAAGGCAAATAGCTTTTTGATGCACATTCAGATAATACACCAACAAGTGCAGAAGCATATGACTAAAGATGCTCAAGACATTAAGCGTTTTGCTGAACAAAAAGGAAGAGCAGCCATAAGCTATCAGATGGGCGATCTTGTAAAGGTGGACATGAAGAACCTCAACCATAAAGTTCCATGTCAAAAAATGGCTTGTAAGAGGGCAGACTCATTCCCCGTCAGTAAGGTTCTCAACATGGCGCTTTAGATATGCAGCTTCATCCTCTTTGGAGAATTCATAAAGAGTTTATGCTTCCACGTTTTCCCCTTTCAATGTTGAGAATTTTGGTGGAAATTGAACCAATACTGATAGAGGGGGCATAGGAATTTGAGTTTAGAGAAGTTCTGGACGCTCAGAGATTCAAGTGGGGAATCAAGAACCTGGTGGCTTGAAAAGGGAATTTAGTTTATGAGAACAATTAGATCCATACCCAAGATTGTACCAATTGCTGCAAATTGATCAAAGATTTCTACATCAGAAAATCCAAAGCACCTGCACCCTCTACTGTTAGAACCATGACCATAGTGGCTACTAAACTTTCCTTGCTGCATAAAGAATACACTTTGGTACAAGCTCCAGAAGAAGGAGTAGACCATGTCTTTCTAGGAAAGGGAGAATGTAAGGGTCCCCACCATGTCTATCAATTGGAACAGCAATATTTTTTTTATGATTAAGGAAATGGAATGGGCATCACGCACTACTGCTAGTAAAGATAGTGGACTTGAGGCACACCCTAGACAAATGTTGGGTTTCCGCAACTCCTTCCAAATTAAATTTTAACCCATCCCAAACTATCAGAAAATCCAATTCAGTCATTACTATCAATTCTGCTAAAGTTCAATTGAACTAAATCAAAAGTGTGTAACAAAATACTCACAAGAACCAAGGGATCAAAATTGGATCCCCAAAAGGGGCAAAATTATCACATTCGATCTGGTAGAATTTCTCTGAGCACCTTTTTTTAACTAAATATTAAAAATAAGGACAACACTAGGATGCTGGAACCCATAAAAACTAGCAAAGATTTTAGAGTGAACTGCAAAAGACCCAACCCACAATTTTTAAACTTCAATTTTGTGCAAAGTTTGTGTTGTTCTTAAGTTGATGCACTCACCCAGTTGTCAAAAATGCTCTTTAGTCCCCCTACTCAATTCTCTTAAAATATAAAAACATGGTACACTTCAGATAGTAGAGTTCTTGATTATTTCATTATATCCTTAATAAAGATAAAATATGCTACATGAAAAGCTTTTAACTTTTTTAAGTTATAAAAAATCCTGGCCTCTATGAAGGAAATAATGAAACTAATGGAAGGCCCACGTTCATTGAGGTTTGTAATGGCAGTAACTGTCTCTCTGGTGTTTTCTGCATTAGCATCTCATGGCAGAGAGAATCCACGGAATTAACACCATGAATTTTTGAAACCAACTTTTGTTCAAGAAAACTATATGTGAATAATTGCCCAAAATTGGACATATACCATCTAATTTGATCTACCATAACTAATATATAATTGAAAAAACTAATCCATTGGATTGTGATATAAAAATGCTAAAGGAATCAAAGCAACAACATAGTTGCCACTCCTGCTACCAAGTGGAAGCCCAGAAAATCCCAGCTTTGATTATAATTTACACACTATATGGTCTGATCAGTCACCACCATTCAACCCAACCAGCCTCCCCTCAGTGCAAGAGGAATAGTCAAGACTATTGCCAGAAATCAGTTTGGTGGTTAGAATGGGTATGATGTTTGTTGATTAGTATTTCCCACACCTACACCCCTGTGTAATAATCAACAATCATACATGAACCTCATAAGGTTGGGAATTATGAGATTCATGTATGTTAATAGTTGCAATTCTGTTATTATAAGTAGGATTTTTCTATTTGGGTCAATAACGGAATAAAATAAGTAAATTTTTTTATTTAATTGGTTGTCCATTCTGAGGTTCTCTCCATTTCTCTGCCGAGTTGCCTGGATGCCATCAATTTTGGAGGCTTTTGCGCCCCTCATTACCCACAATTCAATTGGCCTTTTTAGGAAGTATTTCAAAGAGAGGTCAGCTCTAATGGACCTCAATTTGGAATTCTATTCTGACTTCAAGTCTACTTCCAATAAAGGCTGCTATTCACTAGACTTGTTTTATTGTGTTTATTTAAAGAAGGATTGGGGGTGTGGATGGCAATGCCATAGGAGGAGAGGAAGGGGGTGGATGCGCTGGGATCCTTTTGGAGTGGTCTTGCCCTGGTGAGAGGGGAAGGAGCAGAGTGGCCTGAGGCAACAGAGGCTAGTTGCCCGCACCTCAGCCCAGTGACCCTGAGGTGACAGAGGCCATAGGGATACACCTCAGAATGGAGGCCTGAGGTGACAGAGGCCAGTGTACCACACCTCGGCCCAGTGTGCCCAGCAAGGCCATCCATTTGGACAGGACCATTTGGAGTTGGTACAGCCACATATGGGGGTGGTGGTTTAGGGCTGGTGGCGGGCTGGGCCTTGGGAGCCCCATCCATTACATTATTCCAAAGTCAAACTTACCTTGGCAGGCTGTGGTATCAGCCAACCTGTAAGATGGCCACAGTTGATGTCCCAAGCATTGCCATGGGCCATCAGTCCCTTTTGTTGGTTTGTAGGGCCTTTCAATGAAGGGGATGGGGATCTTGGGGGTGGGCCGGACTGCTGGTGGTTGATGGCCTCTTGTGCCCACCAGAAGACCTCCAGTGAACCCGTTGATTTGATCTGGAGGCTCTGGATTTACAGTTGGTTTCCCCAAGCTGCTCACAAAAAAGGTCCTCTGTCAAAAAAGTTGTTGGTTGCTGCACACCTGCCTTGCCAGTTCAAGTCTGAATCCGCTGGGATTTCCATTTTACAAAGGGGTAATGTAATGATTGATGATTGTAAATAAATCTCATAAGGTTGGGAATTATGAGATTCATATATGTCAATAGTTGGAATTACATTATCCTGAGTAGTATTTTCCTAATCAGGTCAATAATGGAATAAAATAAATAAATCGTTTATTAAATTGGTTGTCCATTCTGAGGTTCCCTACATCTCTCAGCTGAGTTGCCTGGATGCCATCAATTCCAGAGGCTTTTGCACCCCTCATTACCCACAATTCATTTAGACTTTTTAGAAAGTATTTCAAAGTGAGGTCAGCTCCAATGGACCTCACTTTGAATTCTATTCTGACTCTGAGTCTACTTCCAATAAATGGTGCTATTCGCTGGACTTGTTTTATTGTGTTTATTTAAAGCAGGATTAGGGGTGCAGATGGCGATGCCATAGGAGGAGAGGAAGGGGGTGGATGCGCCAGGATCCTTTTGGAGTGGTCTTTCCCTGGTGAGAGGGAAAGGAGCCAGAGTGGCCCGAGGTGACAGAGGCCAGTTGGCTGCACCTCAGCCTGTTGACCTCAAGGTTACAGAGGCCATAGGGACGCACCTCAGCCCAGAGGCCTGAGGCGACAGAGGCTGGTGCACTGCACCTCAGCTCAGTGTGCCCAGCAAGGCCATCCATTTGGACAGGACCATTTGGAGTTGGTATGGCCACATATGGGGGTGGTGGTTTAGGGCTGGTGGCGGGCTGGGCCTTGGGAGCCCCGTCCGTTACACCCTGCAGAACATACTCAAATTTTCAGAATGACAATGTCATGTAGACTATAGATTCTATTGTGGGTAATGGAGCACCCCCAATGGTAGCCAAGTCTTTCCTTGGCATGTCAGTTGTATGCCAAGTAGAGTCCCTTTCCCAGATCAGCGACTCTTAGCTTTGCTGCTATTAACAACAAGTTGTGAATACTTTATTAGCTTCTAGAAGGTGCCTAAGTTGGACAACATAGTTTGGACATTGCCCTACTTTAGAGGTTCAGAGGCTCCTTACAATTCTTGGAGGGCTTGAGTTTTTTTCATCATAGAGAAATGGACTTTTAAACTATAAAATATAAGTCACAAAGGGTACTTTATCTTAAAGAGTTAATACCATTTAAAGTACAAGGGTAAATTAGGATTTATGATTAGTGATAGGCGAATTCCACATGTCATGATGAAGTAGATTCAGAAAATAGGATGTGATGGCATAGTTCAGTTTTAGAGTTGTAGTATATCAGAATATAACATCCAAGTCTGGACTGAGATTAATAATGATAGCACAGTTAAGTGGTTCTTTTATTGCCATTAGGAAGCCAATAGATAATAAGCATAGTAGGTGGCATAAGGTTGTTAATGTATGCATAGGGGAGTTAAACACTGAATACGACCTCAGGCTTGACATCATGATGCATTAAGTCAGTTTGAGCATTCTTCCCTATCTCATTGGATAGTGGAACACTAATGGGACAATTTTTCCAAATTTGTCTGATCATAACTTGGTATTATAGAGAATCGCTCAGTGCTTTAAGATATAATAACTAAAGATTTTGAGTTTTAGGACCACTAAAACATCAAGCAATAGATTATAAATGATTTTAGGCATTATGTCTAATCAAGCATTTAACTGCAACTATAAACCAATATTAATAGCAATGATAGATAAAGTTGAGCTTTTCTTTCCCATAACAAAGACATTAGTTACAAAGATTCAATTCAATTTGTAAATTTGATAATCACATTGGAGAGATGGGCGACATTAGTAAAACAAATATAAAATGGGCGAAAGTCATATTAGGCAACAGGTAGAACGGTGCACCAAAGGGAAAGAAATGCCCTGGGGAAGACTGGGAAACAGTGCCATTAAAAACCACAAACCCAGACACCATCCAGGTACTGTGAAATTTACAACCAAACAAAACACATACCTTGAGATTCAGTATTTTCAACCCCTCTCACCAGTAGAGAACGGGCTCTGACTCTACCTTGGGGTCAACTCTTTAACCTTGTGGGAGAAAGTGAGCGAGGATCAGGACACCCTATTACCCCACAAGGTGTACCTAACCACCCATACAATCCACCGCAGCTGGATTGACATGGGATTTGAAACCAAAGAAGATGCGGATGCCACTGCAAGAGCCTGCATCAAAATTGCCCTCTCTGTTGGCAAACAAATTGCGTGTACCATGTGCACCAGATGGAACAAAGAAAAGACTTTGTTAATTTCTTTTGAATCACTCCTAACCACCTCCCCCATAAAGTAATTAAGGAGGAGCTCTGAGATGGACTCACCAGCTACAATGAGATCAAACAATTGGAACTTCAGCAGTTCCACTTGATGCCAAACCTGTGAACAGGTATGGCAATAGATGTGATTAATACACTACTGGGGTGATCGAGGACCTCACAAAGATCCTTCACACAGCAGTCTTTCACCTCCCAGATGGGGTGCCTCAAAGGTGCTCCTCGTCACACCAGAAAGTGCACCGCCAATTTTCAACCACTGCAGCGCCTTGGGGAACAAGATACATGCATTCCTCGTGAAGGAGGGCCTGATGGCCTCTGAATTCTGTTACAACACCATGGTTGAAGATAGCAAAGGCTTTGCCAAAATTATCGACACCAACCATGCCTTTCTCTAGGGAGAGAATGGGCAGTACATTCTCATAGACCCAGTCTCACCTAAAGGCGCAAAATGGCACAGAAGGCCTGAAAATGAACCACAGCCATGGCAGCATTTTTCAACCTCCTCCATCACTCCCAGCCAAATCCAGGAAGACATGGAGGAAATTGCCTGAGACAAACAATCAGATCAGACAACCCAAGATGAATTTTTGAAAGTTTGACTGAAACATCAAGTGAAACCAATAAATTGACTTTTGCCAGACATTAATTTCCACCATTGGCGCACAGGCGGACAAAAACACAGGTGAAAACCCTGCAACCACAGAGAGCAAACAGCACACCACAACGGGTCACCATGAGACAAAATTGGAAGAGACCAACTCAAACCCACTCAATAGTAAGACCCACCTGAAATTAGTAAAAGGGTAAGGGATCAAGAAACTGCACAGGTTGGACTTGTCCAGTCGCTCAGAGCTAATACCAGAGATGTTACAAATGGATAGGGATAATGGCCCTCCCATCTGCTCTTGGGGCGCCACAAGCACCTCAGTGTACATAGAAACATTAAACATTGTGGGAGCCAGGGCTCAATCGTCCCAAGCCAAAAAGCTGAACTTCCTGTGGAACCCCCTGCAGATATCTTGGCCATACAAGAAGCCTACTGTCTGCTGGGGAGAGAGGGATCCTGGTCATCCAGGGTCTCACCATCCCAATTGGTATGGACATCCCATTGTAGGGTGGTTGTCTGTAATCATAGAAAATTAAAAATAGTAAATTCAATCTCCTATTTTCACGGCTGCATCCTGGTAGCAACAATTTTATGCCAGGACAACATAATTATAATAGCATGCATCTACGCACCATGCACTGCAGTTGAGAGAAAGTAATTCTTCAAAACTATCACAACACTCGCCATCCCACTAGACACAGTTCTACTAGGGGTAATTCAACTGCTGGGTTGACCCCAGAACAGACTGATGGCCTAAGCCTAGGGGGTACCCCCTAGGGCACATTGAATTCCATGAAATAAAGACATCCCTTGGCCTATATGATGCCCTCCACCTAGATTACCACTCCTCCCCCACAAGACTCTCCCCAACATGCGCAAGGGAAAGCTCATCTTAATGAGCCACATAAACTTCATCCTCGCCCCAAAATCTTACCGCTTGACCCTCTCCAACTACTCAACCAAAAAGGTAAATTTCTCCTACCACCGACTCATTTTGGTTCAGCTTTCACCAACCTGCACTTCCGCACAGGCGTTGACCTGAAAGAAGATGCATCCAAACAACATAAAATCTCCTGAACAATCCAACTAGTTGAAAATGAGACTGTGAACCCCAATTTTGCAGCTCTATTCATATCAGACCCCATCACAAGCTGGGAAGATTTCAAAATAAGATTAATTATTAAAACTCACCATCTTGATTCACATAAGTGCACTTCTGATACAGCCACAATCAGGCGCAATTTGGATAAACTGGACCACCTCAGGCTGAACAACCCAAAGTCAGTTTAGAGCCTCAATTGGGGGTAAAATGGGCGGAAATATCTTCCCGCCTAAACGCCCTCATCTTTGAAAACTAGTATAAAAATCAAATTGACAAAAAAGTTAGTTCATAAAAGAAGGCGGAACATACTCAACAAACTTTTTCCACCAATTTCACTCCTGCAGCAAACAGCCCGCATGTACACAGGTCCAAAAAGGCGATAGCACCATGGCAACTGACCCAGAAGAGGTCAAGACGGAAGTTTGCCGTTACTACATTGAATTATACCACAAACCTAACTGATTCCCAAAAAAATGAAAATTTTATACACAATTCCAGAATCCAAAGAACACCACAAGGATATAACCTAATAAATATAATCACATATGGAGCTCTGGGACACAGTCCGCAGTGCACCATGTAGGAAATGCCTAGGCCTGATGGGATACCATGAAAAATTCTATTAAAGATACTTCAAACAAATCTCCCCCCTCCTCTTGGCATCAATGAATTAATACTTGCTGGAGACCCACCTCCTACCAGGTGGGCAGGGCTCCTATGTCATAACCCTGTTTAAAAAGGGCTACAAACTGGACCTGACCTACCAGCGTCAAATTGCACTATCTAACTCAAATAAAAACTTTTAACTAAAATTTTAGCCACCAGACTAGCAATATAGCTTTTCAAAATTCTGTCTCATACCCAGTTTGGGTTCATACCAAGGAGATATGTCTGGATTAATATACACTCCGTCGCCAAAATATGCTAATCCAGAGCAACTGGAGACCTGATATCCATAGACCAGGAGAAGGAATACAACCGCATTAGATGGCCATACCTGAAGGAATGCCAGAGCGCCTTAAGGCTACTACCCAGATTCATAGACTGGATAATGATCCTAACAGAGTCCACATGCATGGATATCTGTAGACTTGGCTTTCTGACTGACACAGTCGAACCGCGCAGAAGGCTCAAGCAAGGGGACCCCCTCATTCTGCTGCTACATAACTTCAGCATAGATCCGCTCCTTTGCATCGCTGACTCACGCCTCATGGGCATCACTGCATAAGGCCAAACAGCAGTTAAGATACTGGCCTTTGCAGATGACTGAGTGGCAGGCATAGCTAGTAATGAAGATACCTGGCAGTTGGAGCGCACCCTGAAGGAGTACTCTAGTATGAACAATGCATTACTCAACAAAAAAATATGGAAATATCCATATAAGCAAGTACACTAACAACGACCATGACACCTGAGCCACACAGATCTTCACAAAGAAGCAGCCCAATCAAATTGCCCTTTGCATTACCCCCCTTGCCAACCCTGTCCGCCAACTTGGGATATGGCTAGGAACAATGGGTATGCCAATGAGACAATTGAGAGCAACCTACTACAGCGGATGTCCAATTGCATTGCTTTCCTTATGGGAAGATCACAGGGACTAATAGGGCGAGTAATGGTTGCCAATTCACTTGTCCTCTCTTAATGCTGTGGTTTTCCGCCCATGCAATCTTCTTCTTACCATCGTTCATATCCTCAGTTGCGCTCTAATTCAAGGATGGCTGTGTCCTAGGTTTCAACCACCTGTACGAGTGGAGATGCTCTTCAGCTTGCGCTCAAGTGGCGACATGGGCTTAATAGACTTTGGGGACCGCGCCAACCGAATATTGGGCACCTGGATAGAGGAAGGCCTAGCCCCAGACCTTCCACACCAACACTAGTCTATAGCAGCGAGGGCAATTTTACACAGGCACTCAAACTATCCAACCCCAATAACCCTTCTAGCCTGCTCACATACCTCACAAACTGCCCTATGCAGCGGGTCCACATGGAACCCCCTTCACTTCAAACGCCTCCTCGCACCGTCCAACACATAGGATGGATGGTCATAATAATGGACACTAGTTAAAGAAGGGGAAGGCCAGAGCAAGCTTCACGCTAAGGAAACTGGACCACCACTTCAGAGGGACATACACAATATGGTCCCTGCTATTGCAAGAATAGACTACCTGGATTCCTTAGACATCCCTTATGACCTCACTAAACAGAAGGAAATATGGAGGCTCACATATCACCCACTCCTCCAGCCACGGGTAAGAGCAAACACCTGGCGCTGCCTCAGCGAACCTACAGGACAGTGGAAAGCTTCAAATCTCTTCATGCAACATGTGCAGTGTGTGGAAGATAGCATGCTACACCATCGCCTTAAAGCATGACCTCCATCTAAAGCCATATGGTGTGAAGTAGCACGTCTGCTTGAAACCCACAACAAATAGGGCTGTAATCCCAAGAAGCCTCCTTGCACTCCAACTTGACTCCCCCATATGACCCATGATCTGCTCCCTCATAGTCACCATTACACTGTAAACCATACACACAGTATCATTGGATGCCTTCAAGGGTACTGTGCTGACCATCCATGGGACAGTCAGCATATTTCACCTAAACCTAATGGAGAACTTCCAAGTCTGGCTCTACGGATACATGAAGCTGAAGCAAAAAATAATTGTAGAGTCTTGGTTCCCACTCTGAACCCTATATATGGACCCCTTCCTCCACACCTGTTCCATAATAGGGGTAGACCCCCTGGAATAGGATACCCAATTCCACATACATCTGGCGATACCACCTGACAATAGGAGTAGCTTATCTATTCTTTTTTTAGTACTAGATGGTGTAGCTTATCTATTCTAGGGGTGTCAAATTTCACCTTAACTACTACTATTTCTCATCCAACTCCTTATAATATAATTGGTGGTGCCTTTCCCCTGGTCAGCCTACCCCAATTAAATAAATAGCATTGATAGATAAGTTAAATTGATTAAATTGATAAATGAATTGCAACACTAAAGTTAAGGCTATATATATACTAGGGCAAAGACCAAAAGTAATCTAACTCAAGTGTTAGATGAGTAATGAGTTACTGCCCTAGTTTAAAGGATCCTCACTCACTGCCCCCATTTATTCTTCTACTTTGGTAAAAGTGATTATAAGAGTGTGTAGAGAGGTGATTCAGTCTAAGGGCCTCCAGCAGGATCTTAGGGCTCACCTAATTATGGCCTGGTCACTGACAATATTTAAGAAAACCTCCCGATCCATCCAAAAAACCCCAGGAAAGCCTCAATGTGCCTACTAAGTCAGATTTGGTTATTAATAGCAATCTAGATTGCTGATCATACTCACGGAAAACTTAATATGTCCCTAGTACGTGTTTAATCAACTTCAACGATAGAAGAGTTTTTTTGAAACTGGTGGCAATGGCTCACTTTACCAGATGAATCATTTCAAGATTAGCAGTATCACTTTTAATTACTTTCTGTTCAAGAACAAAATCTATTAAATATTTAAAATGGGATTTGCCCTATAAAAGCCCCCATCAACTTAATTCATCCTGACACACACAATTAGGATCTCACAGAGGCTTAGAGATAGGCTTTTTCTTAATCTTTTTTCTTGATTCCCCCCACCCCTACTATATATAGTTAAACACCCTCTTTAGGGGAGATTTCTGGGTTATCTCACACTTTTATTTTTCATTTAGAAAACTAACTTTTCTTTGTTCTTTTATGGTGGAATCCTACTTCCACATTTTCCCTTTATCTGTGCCACCATAATCTGGAAATACATGCCGTCATCCACAAATTAGCACCAATGGCTATGAGTGGATATTGTAATACATCAAATCAATAAATCTCCGCACTGTAACTGATATTATTAGATCTGTGTGTAGCTGATTATGTTTGGTGGTACATTGTGCATGACATGTACAACTGCAAAATTAATATGATCACCAATATTCCACTAATTTGGCACAAACCATGTCGGGATACAACCCAAACTGAACATTTGATTTCCTCTGATGGCAGAATTTGAACCTTAACTAGAGGATTTACTAACAGCATTGTTGGTGATCATTATCAAATTTATGAATCTTAAATTATCCTGAGGATACAGAAAATCCAAAGAGTGAATTAGATATAAATATTGGTTTTGTAGGTCTTAGTGATATCCCAGAAAATATTGTCACTCAATTTCTCCAGATATTGTTCTCACAAAATAAACTATAACACTTTTCTTACACCTTAACAAGCTGTAGGCTAGATTCATTGTTAGCCATATTAAGGACTAACCCTCAGGCTCTTCCCACCAGCCACTTCGTGGAACCTGAATCCCGCAGGTGTCAGTCGGAGCTTTTCTCACTTGACTTGATGAAATTGGTAACAGTTGGAGTTTTCTCAGCTGGCCTGACATAAACTGGTGCTCCCTGCCAGGTTTCATAAGTTCTGGCAAACCTTAACATCCTTAGTTGAGATATACCTATCTTCTCCTCACTAATAATATCTGGGCCAGTTTCTAGATTGAACTTGTGTGATAAACACTTAAATACATAAGACAGTGGAAGAAAGAGATAGATATTATCACACATTTAAGCATTTTGAGCCAACCAGGATGTTATCAAGGTAACTGACATGTTACACCAAGAGCAAGTTCATGAGTTGCATAATCTTAAATAAAGAGAAAAGTATGCTCAACTTGATGATTTGGAATAAAAATTTACCTGAAAAACTACTATGCCAAGATTCAGCCCAAATTGATTCAATAATATGCTTAATTGGCCATGAGCACTATAAGTTTAAAGAATCCTTAAGATGCTAAAAATTATAATCTTTTTATTTAATCAAGGCAAGAAGGCCAAGTGGATGGACAATACCAAAACAGAAACTCCAAAACTAAATCAATCAAAACATTAACTGACCGCCCTAAATGAGCATCAGGAAAGCAAAAGAAATGAGAAAACAACCTTACAGTTGGCACAGTTTGAGCCACTTATCCCATTATGGCAGAGGGAGAGGGGGATCAGGCTATTTCAATTTAGATTTCAGCAATGAAAAGGCGGACCAATGCTGATACCAAAGGGGTTGGGGCGTCCACAAGATGAGGGTTGAGGCGGAGCGGATATTTGTTGAATCTGAGAATTTAGGCCTGAATCATAGCCTACATGAGTTTGACCACATGGTGTTAAGCTTGGATGCGGGCATTGGGAAGGTGGGAGAATTTTGCAATGTTGGCTCTGGTTACACGTGTGGATGGGAAAAATTCTGCCACTTCAGTAACATGTTTGATAGCATTGGTGGCAGTTTCAGCTAGGCGTTCAATTTCCTCTTTTTCAACTACAGGGAAATCATGGGGGGAACTGGGTGATGTGAAGCCTTTGTTTAAATTCAACAACGTATTTTGCCATGGATTCATAAAGACGGTGATTTTTGGGTGAGGCCACCACGGCTTTGACAAGCTGGTGATCGCTTTGGTATAAGATAGCATTGGGTTTAGAGACATATTGATTGGGCGGGGCTGGGGCATCAAAGTTTGAATTCATAAGTGGTACTAAATCGATTGTTTTAGCTGAAAGTGGGACAAATTCACCAGATTTGGTCAATTCGTCCAATAATTCCCAGGGATTTTGGTTGACTTGGATTGATTTGGTGATAGGTGGCTGTGGTTGGGTAGGTTTTGGAGCGGGTAAATTTTTTGAATTAATTTGGTTCCAAACCTGATCCTGATTGGTTGGCATGGGTGGAAATTGGCCAGCTTGGATTTGGGTTGCTAAATTTGCTGCTGGTTCATCAAATGCACAACCTGTGGGGGTGAAAGCAGCTAAAGTCCCCATTAAAATGCTGTTGGTGTGGCCTTCTAGGTGGGGTTGTCAGTATTCGCAGCGTTTGGATTTTATTAAAATGCCTTTTTGGTATGGTCCAATTCATGGCAGAGGGGGCAAACTGTGCAGCTGTTGTTGATGAGAGCCCAAAAGAAATAGTCAGATGCAGATGGGATGTAGGCACACGGTGGGATGTGCTGGGCCATGTTCAACTTGTGGGGGAAATGGTGGCCATTGCCTGAGGTGCCGCAAGGCACTCAGCACCACTTGGTACAATGAATTGGAGGATGGGGTCTTTACCATAAGTGGCCAGACCTGACATCAGCTCCTCATAAAGTGTTGAGGGGGAAGGTGTGAGGGGAGGTTTGCAAAAGTCACCGCAAGTGTGGTATCATCTGAAAATGTTTTTGGGTGGTGATAATGGGGTGTTTTTGTATATTAAGGGCGTAGCTGCTGCAGCGGCCACATCCTCTTCAGTGGGAAAGCCTATATCAAAATTAGCCCTTGTAAGGGCGGAAGTCTATAAATCCTGCCAGGGCAAAGGTGGCAGTTGCCAGATCTATTATTGTTTTGTCAGCATATGTGAAGAGCTGTCCATACTCGGCACAGAGGCAAAAGCAGATTGTGGATTGAGGTAGGGCTAAGGGATGAGGGTGGGTTGGGTGGACTCATGCAAGGTGGAATGCTAAGTCCCTTTGAGGGACATAGTAGACAGATTTATTTGAGAAATGGATGAGCCAGTCTGCACACATTTGTCTGCTAGGTGGTAATGCTACTGGGTGAAGCACCATTGCACCACACTGGGGCAGCAGGTGGTGGATCTGAGGACATAAATTGAAAAATTGGTGCAGTGAGGCGGTGGTAGAAAATTGATTTGTTTTTTATAAAAATTAGTCAAAAGTGATGTCAAGTGGAAAGAAAGTATGCTAAAATTTATAATCAAGCCAAGAAGAATTATTAATACTATGGAAGCTATCAAAAGTAGCTTTGAAGCATTTAAGGTCAAAGTTGATGAGATCTATCAACTTTAGCTAAAAGTAAAAATACCCTGTGTACCAATGTGATACCCCTCTAGATGATGGGGATCAAGGTACCAAAGTTTCGCCAGCTGAGACAAAAATCCAGGCTGAATTGGTGAAGCCTCGCGTCCTAATTAATAAGGATCCACCATGAGAAAATTTAATCTACACTATCAAGCACCCCATCAATAATGAAACAAACTAAAAACCCGAAATTCTAACCTAGAAATTTTGTAATTGCTTCAGGTTGGAAGTAAAACCTGCCACAAGGAACTAAAGTTGGGTGGTTCATCCACCAAGCTGAATTCTACAAACAGCACAGAAGATTAGTGAATCTGAGAATAAGAAACTTGAGAAAGAGCTCAGCAAACCCCAATTGAAGTGCAACAGCAATCCTAAGTTCACCATTAAAATGGCCAAAGAAAAAATCCTATAGCTCAAAAATTTACTGACTCAGTTTGAAGCACTAAACCACCAACAGGTCAAAGACAAGTCCAGTTATGAGGGACAATAATGTTTCATTCAATCTTTACTCTCAACTTTAATTTAGCAAGCAAAAATAAACTTGCAATGTCAAGTTGTAGTACACCTACTCTTAAGCAACAGAGTTAAGTAAAACCTTATTATAAAACGGAGCATACAATTGATTTATATTTTAGGCAGTTTTATATATCACTACATTGATAAGGATTACGTTTTTAAGGATTATGGCATCAAAGGGCTTCTTAAAGCTGCCCATGTTGCTTTTCCAGATCACCACGACCTCACCCTCTTGAAAGAGTGGTTTACACCTTAATTATACAAGCAGTTCACATAAGACAAGGACCCAAGGCTCACTGTAATGAATTAAAACAACTACAAAAAAGGAGAAGCTCGCCACTTTAATTAAAGGCTATATTCCTGTTCAGAAGTCAAAAAGATTGGCAATATGATTTAACCATTTTGGGAATAAATTTGAAGAGAAAAAATTCAATAGACATATAATCACTTTTGGATGAAAGCTACTCCACTTCAACATCATCCAGTATTGCCGTCTACTACCATCTAGTACTAAAAAAAAAAAAAAAAAAGTATTGCCGTCTACTTTCTTACCATAATGGACAAATATATGGGTTATTTTGTCTATTTTTTTCTATATCCATCTGTGGTACCCTGTTTTGATCTTTGAGGGATATAAGTCTGTCTGGTATAAACTGCATTCAAGCACTGAAAAACTCTTTGGCTAAATTGAATGGCACTGGAACTTGGGCATAAAATTTACAGCCCTTTACATCATATGCCAAGATCTAGAAGGGGGCGTTGTCAGGATTTCAGCCCAAACTGAAAGTTAATCAAAACCTGACAGCGGGATTCAAACCTGATGTAAAGGATTTAATATTAGCATTGTTGGGGATCATCCTCAAACTAAATTTTGAATCGTCATGATGCCACAGAAAGCCCAAATAATGAACTAAATATAATATTGGCTTGGTATGGATTTGTAATCTTATATAAAATAATGGCACTCAGTTCTTCTAAATAATATTCCCAAGAAATAAACTATATCCCTTTTCTTACCCTTGGATAACACAATCATTATAGCTGACTTTTAAGTCAATTACCAATAAGGAGTCTTACCCCTAATTGTATATATGCTATTTAATATCTTTATTTATCCTTTGGTCTGGGCCTTTGGAAGACCTTATTAAAACAGGGATTGTTAGAGTTTTTTTCCAGCTGTCCCAACAATCCACTAAACCTCTGTCCATATACAGATTAATTCGTTCTTATGCAGTTATACAGCTATGAAAATTGGAGGGGTTGTTGCCCCCGCCACTTCCACTATTAGGGAATGCCTCAGTAAGACCCATGATTGCATCCATTGCATCCTTCTAGCTTGTAATAAGGTCTTTTATATGTTATTGAACAGAATTACTCTCTTTAAACTCCTTCAACTGCTCACCACCAAATTGTTAAGTCAGATGAGCCCTCAGAACTATAAGCTGGGCACTAAGACACTTAACTCATATGGTAGTCTTCTTTCAATAATCTGAAACCATAAATTAATAAATTAGGCATAACATTAGTGCTCTCCGCCTTCTCCTTTAAATGTGTAAGGCGTTCACCTATCTAGTGTTAGAAATTCCCACCTACTAACAAGTCTCAAACTCGTCCACCTTGTTAAGAATTTCCCTGTGGTTACTAAAATTCCTACCTGGTCTTCTAATCAGGTAGAGCCAAAAGATGTTCTTTTGGAAGTAAGCACAATCACCTTCCAGTTACTAAGAGCACAATCTTAATACTGGACCTTTTTTTCCCCCACTGCTCACTCACTTACATTTTCACCAATGAAATTAGGCATATTTTAAGCTTACAGTTACTTTTTCATTTTGGGTCCCATGAGTTCACTTTGAAAGACTCTCAGACACAGGAGCGGCTGTCATTTTATGGATTTTTAAATTGCACAGGACATAGACCTGTACCAGAAGTGGTACCTCCAATATTAGGCTCATCCCCTCAATCCTTGAAGTGTCATACTGTGCAGCATCCAGTACAATTCTTTGTTAATAACTTCTGCTTCTGCAATCACTTTTCATAAGTTCCTGATTTGTTATACCCTTAGTTATTGGTGTGGGCTGGTTGCGTCATCAGAAAGTAAATCAATTTAGATTAAATTTACATCTGCTTTGCTAATAATGAGCTAAGTAAAAACACCCCACTAAACGATGCCCTCCCACCTGAGGCCTCCCGTGAGTTCAATCTTAAATCCCGCCCCTCTCCCTAAGGATCAAAACCTAGACTTACCCCCTTCCTCCACAATATAAAATGTCTTTGACATGAGCTTGAATACCAGGCTGATTTATCACTCAGAGTATGACCTAGGTTTCAACTGTTGGTAACCAAGGTAAAGTAAACTTCCATTTATAGCCTTACACTGAGGAGGAGGACAAAGATTTAATATAAGAATGGATGGCATGTTGCCAAAGAGTTGGATTGTCAAGGAATCCTCCCCCATTACTTCTACCATTAACTTTGCTAAAAAGTCAGATGGATTAATACAGCTCTGGGCTGATTATGGGCAAGTAAATAATGTAACAGTTACAAACCCTAACTCCTCTCACTGGAACAATTAATTACTCAGGCAATTGCAAAGTTGTGAATATTCTTTAATCTTGGCCTGGTAAATTCCTTCAATAATGTAAGATAAAATAATGTTCTGGAGTATCTTACAGCCTCATATATTAAATAGGGATCTTATAGTATAAGTGATGTCATTTGGGTTGAAAAATGAGCCAAAGACCTTACAGCGTCTCATGGATGATGTGCTAGGTGATCTTTCCTTCTCATGCACCTTAGAATACAATGATGTCATTCTGATACATTTGCCCAACCATGAGCAGATTTAAAAGGTTTAAAAGCAGTGATGGCTGCCGCCACAGAGCTGGTCTCTTTTTGAAACCATCCAAGTGTAAATTCTTTTGTGAGGAGTGACCTTCTTTGGTACTTAGTTCTGAGTGATGTCTACGCAGTTATCCCTGTAAGCTGGAGATGATGAAGTTCTGGATGGCCCAACTACCCTAAAAAGCTCTGAAGCGTTCACAAGATTGTGATTTTCCTTAACAAGTTATCTCCCGCTCTTGCTCAACTATTGCCACCTCTGCACTCACTGACTGGAAAGAATACACCTTTCAATTGGTCATCCAAATGACAACAGACTTTTGAGGCAATAAAATAGATTCTCCTTACCATACCAGTCCTTAGGTATGCAGACACGTCTAGGACCTACTTTGTGGCTTTTAACGCATCTTCTGTTGCCTTGGGCGCTGTATTTCTCCAAGAGCATGATGGGGTTGAGCATCTGGTTACTTGCTTTTCCTAAATGTACTTGTCCACTGAGAAAACCTAGGCAATTTATGATAATGAGCTATCGGCCATCTCTTAGCACCCTCTTACTGCTGCTACCTTTTTCAAGAGACACAGCATGAGATTATTTTGCAAACTGACCACCAGTCTCAAGTTTATTATAGAAAGCCCCAGAAGCTCATCCATTGTAAGATCAAACCTATTAAATTTATGCAATCTTGACTTAAAGTATGAGTTAATCAAGGGATCCTTGAATGTCCTCAATAACATCCTGAGTAAAAAGCCTGCCATGGAATATAACATAGACGACATACTTTAATTTTACCACGGTTGTTCTTTATCATAAATACTGATGCTAGCACCAATCTTAGTTTCTTTTGCTAGCTTTCCATTAAATGCGCCCCTCCTCACCTAAGTTCTTCCTGACCATCTGACCTCCCCAAAGGGGTTTGAATTATAGGATTTCCCTGTTAAACAAATCCCAGAAGCGCACTCAATATGCTCTAAAGGATAGGGTAACTTTCTTAAGGGACTGAGTGTAGTTCTTATCCGCCCTCTGTGACCTGGGGATTCAAGTGCAACATGCTTTACCAACTTTGAGTCACCTATGATCAAAAGTGTGAGGAATTGATTAAGATAACTTAAAACTGTCCAGGACCACCCAAATAGTTCTTCTCATGACTTTTATATTATTTTATTGCATGCATACTATAAATCTGATAGATCTGGGACGATGGGACTCTTGTATCTTTTAAAACAAGCTTAGGGACCCTGGAAGTCAGAATCCATAGAGTTTATTGTAGAGCTGCCGCCATCTAAGGGTTATGAAGATTTAATAATAATTGTTGATTGTTTCAATAAGTACACTTTTTATCCCCTGAAGCACAACTGTCACTTCTGAGTAAACCGGTTCTGTTTGTGACACATGTGTTCTCTGTTTTTGTTCTCTCCTGGGAGTTAGTAAAAGACCACAGACCACATTCTAGTGCCAGGATCAGGAGTGTACTTCTTGACCTCCTCCATATCAAGCCCTGCAGCCAACAATATCAACCAAAAAGGATTGTCAAACTGAGAGCGTTTACCAAACATTAGACCAATACCTTCGCTGTTAAGCCTCATCAAGTAATGACGCATGGCATTGGATCACCCTAGTGCAGTTTACATATAACAACGTCCCCATGCCTCCATTAGATTCTCCCCTTTTCAAGCTAATTTGATACAACCCCTCAATCTAGATTAAAACCCGCATCAATTCCGCAGTTTATGAGCAGAGGAACGTTTGAATAATATCCATGAAACCCAAAATCTTGTATGAGAGAACATGCCAAAGTAAGTAAAAGATTATACAAGAATTTACAGACCATAAACTTCACTGTGATATGAGCAAAAGAAGAATCTTTTGTCTCATTGGAAATGAAAGTCCTTTTATAAAAGTTAGTGTTTAAATGCTCTGGCCCTATAAAAGAGCAATATGATATAAGAAATGGCGCATTCAGGATTAAGCTCTCCTCACACTGGAAAAAGAACAACTTGTTCCATATGTCCCAATTGTCTTCATTAAAAGGACCATGCTCACATTGCTGAAATAAACATGGTAGATAAATTTCAATAGGCAGAGTTAAAGACGATATTGGCCTCAAGGAAGTCGCGCCGCTCAGTTCATTATCTGGTGTCCCAGAAAGACTATTCCTCTTATGAAGGCAGATGAATTAGCGTGAAAGGCTGCGCCAATCACAAGAATCTGTTGGGAGCTTTCTACATCTCCCACCCTTAGACTCTTTGTCCTCTTCAAAAAGTTTTAGCTCTACTTGACATCAAGATCCCTGAGAGGCACAAGAAATACTCCTTCATCCATGTCTCAGGAGGCGGAATGTATATTTTCAAAAGAAAGGATAATGTAAGTCCAGATGACCAGCTCCTCCAAATGAATTGTGAGAAAAACCCTTACAGGAGTAAGAAAGTGCCCAAGCCTCTATTAAAACACCATTCCCTGATAAGCGACCTAGCTCATGTGGTAGCTGAGTGATGGGTTACTGCCCTGACCCCCAAGAGCCTCCCTCTCTGCCCCTTTTCTTCTTCTATATTAATAATAATTATTGAAAGGGTGGTTAAAAAGGTAGTGCTTATGAAGGCCTCCAGCAGTTTTAGGGATCACCTCATATATTCTTGGTCACTGATAATACTTAAGGAATCTACCCATCACTCCCAAAACCCCAGACAAGCCCCAGTATGAATAATAAGTCAGATTTGGTTATTTATACTAATCCAGATTGCAGATATGATAAAGAAAAAACTTATTCTGTCACATAGTGTTTGTTCAATCAATTTCTACAATAGAAGAGGTTTTTTTGAAACTGGTGGCAATGGCTCACCTTCCCAGATGAATCCGTTCAAGATTGGTAGCATTACTGTGAATCACACTCTGATCTGGAGCACATTCTATCGAAATTTCATGATGTGATCCACACCTACCAAAGCCTCTTCCCAACTTACTGATCTTTCTGATCCACCCAAATAAGTTCTCTCTTAGAAGCACAAGTATAGGTCAGTTTTAGTGTTCCATTCTGTTTCTCCAAACCAATATAAAAGCAACCACCCTCCTTAATAAGATTGCCAGTTTATTTTACTCTTTTATCTTCCTCTAAGTAATACAGTTTTTTTGTTCTTTTATGGTGGTATACACCTTTCACATCTGATCTTATTTATGACAACATCATCTGGAAATACACGCCGCCATTCACAAATTAACAAAGGTACTCATGGGATGGGTATTGTAATACATCAAATTAATGACTCTCCATAATGTAACTGAATTATTGAATCTGTGTGTAGCTGATTCTGTTTTTCAATTTGTCACACATGTCATTTACACCTTCAACATTAATATGTTTTTCCTGTATGCTGCCACATTGGTATGATCCTCACATTATCTGCCCCAATACTCCTTTAATATGTTCTTTATGAAATTTTGTAACGGTTGAAAAACTTAGAGGGGTTTTCACCCTCTCTTCCTCCCCCACCATTGGGGCTTGCTCCAGTAAGACCTGCAATTGCCCCCATTACAGCCTTATGGCTTGTTATGAGGCCTAAATATGTTATTAAACCAATTACTACTCAATCAACCCCTAGAACGTCCCCACTAAGTTGTTATGTCTATGAGACCTTTAAAATTCTGGGCCATTCAGTGAGCACTAACGCATAACTCATGTGAATTAGTCTTTTTGAGTATCTTCATCCATGACAGCTACCATATTGAAATAAAAATTTAATTGTTTGCATTATATTGTTATTATATTAAAGGTTAGGCAGCAATTTTAATAATTCATAAGATAAGCTATTTAAAATAGTTTTGATAAACAAGAGAAAATTTTTTTAAAGTAAACAATATATTAAGTTATATCAAACTTTGAAAACTTGCTACTTCAGAAAAAATCTATAATATGGAATAGGTAACTCTCTCTTATAATGTCATTGTTTATTTTTTCACAATTTACATGATACTGTAAACAGCATTTGTTTTTTATATTCATTCTTTACTTAGGCTGAATTCTATCCTTTATTACTCTGTTTTATGCCCCAGCTTGCATATTAACCTCAATCTTGTTTGGTGACTTATAAATATCACACTGACACTTCATTTTTATTCAAATAATTTTATAGCTCAATTAAAAATCACGAAAGACATCCTTATTTAATAGAGCTCTTATGTAAGATTTTGAGCTTCACATATCCGCTGATAAATTTTGAGTCTATAGTTCTTAATTGATCATATAATTTTTTAGAGTTTTAGAAAATTAAAATAATATTAGAGATCTTTAAAAGATAAACTATATATAATCACTTTTTAAATTATATGTTTTAAATGTACATAAAATGTATCTGAACTTTATCAAATAAAATTATACTAGGAATTTTCAGCTCAAAGAGTCTAAGATTATTTTAGTTTTTTTTTATTTTATATATCTTTATTATATGTCTGTTGTAGTAAGCTCCACATCTGCCATGAGTAAATAATATGAATTTATAATGATGTTAAACTACCTATATACAAACTCTGCAATGAAAAAGTTATATAAGAATGTCTCCATCTTTAATTAAATTATTATGCAGGTCCCTAAGATACAGCATTGCTTAAGTGACTTTTCCAATAAAAATTTTACCATTGGTTTGGATCAAAAAAGTGACTATAAGACAACTGCAATGAAGTCCTCAGATTGTATTAACAGTATCCTTATTTTTATTATCTCTTGAGATTATTTTCTGAAATACTTATCTTATTGTATCAAAAAAATCATTTTATTCTTCAGGATTATAAGTCCTATAATTGGTATCTATTATTATATGACATAGATAAAAATCCAAAAAGTATATAGAATGTTTTAATTTTGGTGTAAAAAATTAGATATCAAGAAAATTAAACTCATTAAAAACTACTAATACAAAGTGCAATAGTAGATAGAATAGATTCTATTATAAACTATCTGAAATTCTTTTCCTTTAATCAATTTCTATTTTTTTTACTTATTCCTTAGGAATTTGACCTTATAGTCATTCAGGGCAAAGGTTAAAATCACTTAAAATGGTAATCCTATAAAAATGTGGGTACTGTAAGGCTTTCCACCAGAATCTAATATGCCAGATGGTGCCTTCAACCTTTTTTCTTGTAAAACTTCTATTCTACCCTCTTCTAGCTGTTAAACGTTGAGAGGATTAGGATTTTGTGCAGAGAAATACTTTAACTAAATTACAAAATGGTGGATGTTACTCTATGTAAGTTCTCCCCTATGACGCCGATTTCCCAAATTTTCCCAATTTTTAAGAAGCCCAATTTACTAAACTTTATTCCCTTTTTATTTTTAATTTTTATGGCATAATTTTTACAATTTTATTATGAGTTTCAATTTTTCTGAGCTCCCATTTCTTTTTTTTTAGTACTAGATGGTTCTGAGCTCCCATTTCAAACTCACCCTTTTCCTATTTTCCCAGCAACATTTACATTTTACTAATTTTTGATTTATTGAGCTCCAGGCCTCTGAGAGTGGAGAGCATCTTGATCTATAAACTCTTTAAAAAGTTTAGGATAGGTTAATAAGAGAGCGTCTATCTTGCTGTGCTTCATCTTTCCTCAAATCTTCATTTCTAAATAATTTTTGCCATTCTAACCCTTTCCTCTCAAGCATAAGGTGCAGAATTCCCACAAACTAAGAAACAGTTGCAGCGCTCTTGAAATGCGCAGTAACTTAAGCCTATCTTCATTATATTAAGACACTTCATTCATAACGGATGGCTTGGCCTATTTTGCTTTCACTCTTCTGTGTGATTTATAAATGTAAACCATTTGCATACTGTCTTTTAGTTTTATCATTTTTTTAAATGTGTTATGGTGCATCATGGCGCGCATTATGTCCAGCATGTAACTGCTGAACTGGTTAACCCCAAGTTGGTTAGAGGGCTTCAGGACTTTCTTTAACAGTTTTTAATCACTTGGGAGGTTCCTTGGGAAATGAAAGTTCGTAACTAGATCTAACTTGGTCTTCCCTGGTCTTAATAGATACTAAAGTGTCAGAAATTAAGCCAGATATATTCCTCCCAATAATACCAGAATTATGGGTGTCAATTAGTCAGATGTGATTACCAACTAATTGCCTAGTTTGATATTATAATAACTTATATTAGATGATTGATGATCCCCGATTGGGTGAGTTGCGCTCTTTTAAAGTATCAGGGATAATCCCCATTAGTTAATATTTGAAGATCAACACTGGCAACTCAAGCCAAGGATGTCAATTATTTATCACTAATCATTTGGGTTGTAATAGAATCCCAGTTTGATGCTGACTGCCAACCATCTGTCCATCTATGATTTTCAGGCGGTAAGCTGAGGTTTCTAATATGTGAACAAATGATGATGATTGCGCTTGTAAGGAGAGTGTTTATAACTCTCATGTGACCAGCGTGGCAGTGCACGGTGCACCAGGCCAACGCCAGGGAACTAGTCATTAGTGCCAAAGTAATTAGAGCCCAGCAGATGGTGCAGGAGCAATAACAACTTAGGCATAAAAATATGAATTTTATAATAAAAACCCCAATAAAGGCGGCGCGGTATACATAACAAAAAGGGCTAGGTGACCCAGGTTGGAGGGAACCTGGGCGAACAAACGGTGCACAAGGGGAAAGCTGCAAGGTACTTGCAATGGCAAGGGTAATGGAGCGCAAGACATCCTCAAAGAGGTTCACAAACAGAAGCGTTTGGAGTATCATAAAATTTAAAATAACGTAAATGGGGAAAAGGTTACCTGGAAGTCAAATAACAAGGAACGTTGGTCAGGGAAAATGTATTTAAGCTTGGATGGGGAAATTGGGGTTATGCCACAGTGGGCCCAAGAACTGACTCACCAATAGGGCAATACTGCCATCCAAATCAGTTGAATAGACTGAAACCAACTTCACTCAAGTGATCAATTGAAGTTGGATTTGACCTAAGCGTGTTATTTTGTAGATGGAATGGGTTTCAAACCTCCATTACTTGACTAACTGAACCAAACCGTCCGCCTTTATTTGGTAGATAGTTTGTTTTAACGCTTGCCCTGACGTCAGGGGCTGGGCACTTGGCACCCCACTAGGACCAACCTGGGCATATTTTGCCCATATCCAGCGCTGGTCTAGGGTGTGCTTCAGGTCTGGGAGGCCCTGTAATTTCATCTTCTGGGCCTCCTGGCGCCCAGCCTTGTCCTTGGGTCAGTCCCTATTATGATGTCTTAAGACCATGACAATGCTGCCCTTATTCTTAGTGTTAGTGATTAATGCTGAGGATGTCTGAAGTTATTTAATAATATAATTTAAATTTGACTGACCAGCGACTGGTGCCAAGGATTATAAGAATAATATTTGATGTTTGGGAAGGATGGATTAGGAGAAAATAAATTTTTCAGAAGAATATTGATTGGATGAGTCCTGTCTGGGATTGCCAACGGAATTGAATTATGCGCAGTATCCTAGTATAAATATTTGTCATCCCTTCTAGTAAAAGATCTCTTTTGCAAATCTTTTATTAGTTGTTAGTAGTTAGACCGCTAGATTAAGGGAAGATAGACAGGAGATCCCTGAGACAGATGCAGGGTGACGCCCCTAGAATGGCTGACACTGCCAGCTCCCATACCTCATCCCTACAAGAAACTCCCAATGGGAACCTGGCCAACCAGCGGCCAAAATATGGGGCTGAAGGCCGTCAGCCATGAGGGTGTTGTAGCCTAGGAGCCTAGGACTTACAGGATGGGGAATGGTTACCAGTACACACCCAAGAGGGCTGGTAATTGGTCATAAGGGATAAGGAGCAAAGGGTCAGGCCGGCCAGGAAGTATGCTGAGGACCATCAGTGCACTCCAAATATGGGCCAATGGCGCTAAGGCGAAGTTGATGGTCTTCTGGGTTGGTGAGTTGGACGTTAACTTGTAGGGGGTGGTGTTATTAATTGACTGGACCTAATTGTCAGATATTTAATAGGGACATAATAATGTTAGCATGCTTAAACTTATTATGGATTATATCAGATATCAGCGATTATGGATCAGGTATATCCTAAGTGTATCTGAACTTGGGATTTGTGGCCTAGCGATTTCACTTAATATTATTTGACTATGATGACATGGGCTCAAGGGCTTTGTTGGTTAGGTCAAACTTAAATTAAGTTTTGACTTAATGACTTGGGCACGTGGGCTTTGTTGGTCTATGTCAAAATTAGTTTTTAATGTTGGTCAAGTTTTTGATCAAATTGATTACAAATTAATGATACAAATCGCCTTGGTATGTGCTGCCAATTGCATGTGAAAGAGAATCAGTTCAGCTATTTGCAGACATGTCCAAAACGCCATCTTGAGAATGATTATGATTTTTACACTGACCCTGAGGCTGAGCATGGTGCCCTGAGTCAAAGTATTTGTAGACATTCTTACTAACATTTTACGTGTTCCTTTGGCCAAGTGCCATTGAAAATGAGACATCATGGGTAAGATGTGGTGAACATCAAACCCTATAAATCACCCTCAAGTTGATGCTATTAAAAAACATTCAACTAACACTAGTTTATAGTTTAACTTATAAACTTTTTGTGTTTAATAGTTACTTTGTATTAGTCAAGAATTTACTTGGGATCAGTAAGATCAGGACAGCATGTCATTGTCCAAGTAATGACAGGGAATACGAATTTAAGTACTACCAAGGAGTTATATCTTAAATTATAGTCACCATTCGTCTATTGTCATCATACAATAGATGTACAAAACTCTATCCCAATGCAGAAGAAGAACCAGCCTTCAAAAGAGAACCAAAATTCAACAAGTGGCGCTACTGGCTGGGATTGCAGATGGTGACCGCGCTGAGCAGGGGAGCAATCCCAATCAATTATACAGAACCATTTCTGGGCCCAATGGAATACTGAAATGACTATGTCCCAGATTAATTGGGAAAATGTACCCATTAAAGCATACCCCGATGAACCCATTTCACCTGAAGAGCTGGAACGTCTTAAACAGCAGTTGTTAAGAGGGTATCAATTAGGACAAGGGACCGTGGACAATAGTAGCAATCCTTTTTACCACCAATGACAGCAAGATGTGTTGTGGATGAGATATCTTGCTCATCATCAATTAAGTGTAGCTCAGATTTAGAAAAAATTTAATTGGGATAGAGAATATCGCCCAATACTTAATTGAATTTGTACATCCCACCTCTAGAAATCTCAGATGACAATCGCCCGCCATCATGCAGCCATTACTGAGTTGGTGAACTTCTCTCACAACTCCAGCCAGGCGGGCCAAATTTTAAATGTGCGATTGGAAGCCAACTTCACTGAGGTCCATTCTAGTTTGGAGGCAAATTACAACTTAGCCACTTGGGCTAATGACCAGGTAGCAGAATTAGCACAAGAGCTAAATGACAGATTGCATCCCATTTTTAAAAATTACTTAGAGGAAAGAGGAGTCACCAAATCTTGGGTCAGCAATATCACTCAGACTTCTATTAACGCTTCAGAATTCATGAGGCTTAATCACAAAGCCCAAGAGGTGCAGTTAAACCATAACGATGAATTTTGTGACCAGTATTGACGTTTGAGCACCCAAATTTCGCAGATGAAGGATGAATACACCAGAAAAATCAATTACTGGCAAACACAATTTGAGGAACAATAGGCAAAAAATGAAAAAAATCAAGATTTTATTAATTGTCTTAATCTACAGATCAATAATCTCAAGGATATGTTAATTCTATTAATGAGTTGTACAATAATCTCCATGGAGAATTAAAATAGTGTAAGAAGGCAATAAAAGAAAAGGACCAAGTGATTTCCACCTTGCAACTACAAGCTACTAGCTTGAATGAGGAAATTGCGAAATTAAAGTTAAAAAAATCAAAATTATTTCAATTGGGGAAATTAAATCAAAAAGCGAATTTGAGTTCTGGATGATGAGCATTGTCAGTGTACTACAAACCACTTGACTGGAAATTCTTCAGAATATTGTGAGGACGAAGCTTCAGAAATAGCTACCAAAAGGGACGCTGGGCCACGTTGACGACTGCCTAGCAATATGGTTGCTTTGGCCAACCCTAGCACCTCAAACTGGGATACAATGCCCCAGCGGCCTAGTACGCCTGGCTCTAGTTAACCAAGAATTAATTGTGATAACCAGGAATGGGGAAGCGATAACTATAAACCATAAATCTGCCTGCTTTTGACAAGAATGATAGTATTACCACATTTGTCAAACGCTTTGAAATGTCCATGTATGAGGACAGCGATCATAACAAAGCAGCCACTATGATTAACTGCTTGGATGAATGGAGCATTGAGTTGATTATGCCTCACATTAACAAAAACCCAACATGTTCCAAAGTCAAGGAGGCTGTGCTTCATAAATTTGGGGGTCCAGAACGGATGTTGACCAGAAAATCCATGTTTATGAACATTAACTTTAAGAAAGATGAAGCAATTGACAAATTTGCAGATCAATTCTATTGCAAAGCTCAAGTTCTCTTAGGCGCAAGAGCTATGGTTGATTTTGACGCTAAGATTGCACTAGAGCATGCAGTAGAACCTTACCCAAATCTATCAAACACTCTATTGCCTTCTTTCGTGCAAAACCTTGCAATATCTGAATTGGTTGACCATTTGCGCAGATGCTCAAAAATAAGCCCTCCTAATACTGGTTACAGATCAGGACCCACTGCCTTTGCTGGAAAGCCCTTTGAAATCAATAAGAAGTTTGACAGTAACCCGCCCGTAAAAAATAAGCAAAACTCAAATATGAGAGCCCCACGGCCACTGAGTGAGATTACTTGCTTTAATTGCAATTGTAAAGGTCACTATGATTCCCAATGCCATCAGCGAAATGTCAACATAGTCCTTCCCAATACTGTGAAGGAGGAGGGAAAAGAACAAGCACAATAGATGCGGGACACTCTATTATGCCTAAGACACTAGTTCTACCTGATCGACAAGAAAATGATGGCCACAGGGCCTCATTTAACAATGAAAATGATTCTATTTTAGTATTTAATGAAGATTCCTTGAAAGTACATGTGGTAACTCGCTCCCAGAGCAAGGTTGTCATACCTGAAGCCTCTGAAGTAGTCGCTAAACCATATGTGCAACAAATACTTGAGAATATTCCAGCTGAAGGGCCAAGCAATGCAGCAGATACCCCAAGCCTGAAAGGGTTCAATATAGAAATGCCATTCGACACATTCATCAATGAATGTCCCAGTATTAGGAATACTCTGAAGCACACTCTTAACTCCCTGGATTCTTCCCATATTCACTTAGTAAACTCTATTGATTCTTACTACTCTGAGTGCACTTATGTGGATATTTTGGTCAACAAGGTCAGAGTTGTAGCTATTGTTGATAGTGGAGCACCTGTAAACATTGTTTCCACAAAGCTGGTTAAGAAATTAAAAATAGCTCTGGACATTGACCATCATCAAGAATATGGGACCGCAGGCCTTAACAGCACTAAGAGTGAAGGAGCTTACAGCGCTTTGCCTCTGCAATTTGGAGCTTTGGTAGTAGCTGCACCCACTATAGTGCTTCCAAACGCCAATTATGACATATTAATTGGAACTAGTTTTAGGACCTATGGGATCTCATGCAATTTAAAAGAAAACATCTTGATGATATTGGGCCAATAACTTCCAATTTATTACTCTCACAACTATATGAAGCCCACAAACTGTCATAGAAATTTTATCAATATATCTTATGCTGATGGGATAATACCAGTAGGATATATTCAGTGGGAGAATCAAAGCCACCCCATGCCAACCGCCATAAATGAAGTTTGAGGAATAACTCTACGTGTGAATAAGGATGTGACAATAGCTCCAGGCCATCAGCTGGTTATGAGGATTGGGACCACACTGGATATTCTAGAAGGACTATATTGGGAGGTTGTATCCCTGTGGCATCATTCTCAAATGGAACCTAGTGTAATGCCTGGAATACTTATACTGAGGCACGGAGAGATTGATATCTTACTAGCAAATTTGACCAGCCAAAATATTAAGGTCAAGAAATAGTAAGTAGTCACTTTTGTGCATCTGCTTCCAAGGGATGAGTTAATATCAGCTGTCAAATTTGGTGAATTATCCGAGTTTGGATTACCAACTGAAACCCTTGGGGCACATACTGTAATATCTCAAGAATCATTACCAGATTATAAGAACAACAGAAGGATGAACTAGAGTTGTTTGAATGATACTCCAAAAATTTTTACCAAAGATGACCAAGATTTAGGTTGTGCAAAAGGAGTACAGCATTTTGTTGATACCAGGGACCATATGCCTACTAGAATGAGGCCAATTCAGCGCCCCAGGGCTAGTGAAAAAGTAGTTGGTGAAGAGTTAGACAAATTGTTGAAAAGTGGAATGATAGTGCCATCTAAAAGCCCGTGGGCCAGCCCTATTTTAATCATAAGAAAAAGATGGCAGCAATTAAGTTGTGATTGATTATTGACGCCCCAATGTCATTACAAAAAAAGATTTGTATCTGTTGCCCAGAATTTATTATACTCTGGACCGTCAGGGAGGGGCAAAGTACTTTACCGCAATGGACCTCATCTCATGATATTGGCAAATTGAGCTGCCACCAGAGGAGCAGAAAAAGTGCGTGATGATTGCTGCTTAAGGGCTTTTTCAACTGACACACATGCCACAGGGGCTGTATAACGCACCAGCAACCTTTCAGCATGCAATGGACACGATTTTGGGGGACCTTAAATTGTCCTGCGTTCTGGTTTACCTGGATGACATCAATGTCTTTTTGCAAACATTTTCTGAACATCTGGAACACCTTGAACAAGTTTTTGAACGGCTGTTGAAGGCCAATCTGAAGATAAAACCTAGAAAATGCCAATTCTTTGAGAACAAATGGAACTTGGGTTCGTCATTGATTCCAAGGGCTTGCGGCCTCAGCCTCAAAAGGTGAAGGCGATTAAAAATATGCAACCTCCAACAAGTATGAGAGATGTTTAAGTGTTCTTAGCCATGGTAGGATACTATCAAAGATTTATGGAAGGGTTTGCAAATATTGCTTAGCCTCTATTCTACTTACTACAAGGAGGAGTTCATTTTTGCTGGGCAGAGGAATGCCAACTAGCCTTTGAGGCTTTGAAAAACAAAATGAGCTCGGCGCCTATCCTCCAATATCCCAATTTCAGTAAGCCTTTTATCATACAAACTGACGCCTCATTGATTGCAATTGGTGGTGTGCTATTGCAGATTGGGGATGATGGCGAGGAGTATCCAGTTGCTTATTGCAGCAGGACGCTGAATAAGCATGAGCATAACCATACGGTGACTGAAAGAGAATGTCTGGCTGTCATCTATGTTTGTAAACAATTTTGGGTTTACATTCATGGCACCAAGTTTCAAGTAGTAACGGATCATAACTCATTATGATGGCTCCACAATCTAAAGAAATCTGAAGGATGGTTAGCCCGCTGGGCTTTGAAATTACAAGCGTACATTTGTGAAATTATTCATAGAGCTGGGGTGGCCCATTAAAATGCAGAGGGACTATTGTGACTTCCTATCATAGTTGTGCTGAGCAGTTTGGCTGATGAGCTTCATGAAAAAATGATTAACTGAAAGTATGGATATGAACCACCCAAAGTTCAAAAAGCGATTGAGAAAGCATTAATTGATACCAAGTATTTAAATGGAGTTCTATACAAGCTTAAGCCCAATGGACAACGTCAAATCTTCCCAAAACCTTCTGACTGAATGGAGATTATTACACAAGCACCTAAGGCCGTCAGACATGGGGGAATGAACAAGATGCTAGAATTAATTCAATCCAGTTACTATTGGGATTCCATGCAATTCAATATACAAGACATGCTTGATTAATGTTGTTGCAAAATTGACTATGGGCTCCGCTAGTGTGCCAGGCCAACCAGTATGAAAACTGGTGGCCCTTTGCTATTTCGCCTTCATTGGCGTACCAACCACTATAAGTCCTGCGTCCAACCTACCAACTAACCACCAACAGCTTCTCCTTTAGCCCCAGGCGTCCTCAGCGTGTGCCACGGCAAGTCCTGCCCCCTTCCTGGGTGGCTCAGGCACTTTTGCGCTGCCCCACCCTTGTGACCCTTCACCAACCCATCTGGTCATGCCCCAGTGAGTCCATCCCCCTTCTTAGGTGGCTATGGCACCTCCTGCACTGCACCCTGCTAGGGTTGGCGGCATGTCAGCTCATCTGCTGGTAGCCAGCTGGCCAGGTTCCCACTGGTTCCTCATAGAGAGGAGGTATGTGAGCTGGCAGCACTGGATACTCCAGGAGTGATTACCCACGCCTATTGGGGAACCCTGTACCACCTTCCCTACTCTAGTAGCTCTTGCTACTTCAAACAAATAGTAAAATATGTGCAAAAGAGAGATGTTTATTTAGAGGGAATGAATGACTATTTATACTAATTTCAGGGCTACTGCGCCCAAGTGCTCTTTGGCCAATCATCTGCTGGAAAACCCATTGGCCTCTTGATTCCAAAACTCTATCAGATCATAAACTTTTCGTAGCGATTCCCTCTTAGATCTGCTCCTCTGATCACCTAATATTAAATTAGGTCAATCCAACCTCAGCATAAGTCGCTGGTCAATCATATATAAATTCATAAATAAATAGGAATTTGAGCATCCTTGGCATGAGTCGCCAGTGCTCCAAATTAGGTGACAGAACCATTTAAGATGAGTCATAACGGATTTATCAGCTTTCTGATGGAAACTCCCACAACGACCTTTAGATGGCATTTCAGTGGCAAACGCAGCTTCCATCAAACCTAAAACTTGAACAAATATATAACATTAAATAGTATCAAAATAGGTGATTAGCTGGCAATTACACCTGACTAACTGAAACCCCTACTTTGAATACTATCATAAGGATTTATCTGGTTAAAATCCTGACAAATGTCATTCATGCCAAATTGCAAAACCTATGAAGTTAGATGTGAAATATTTTTGATCAAACCTGACTGGCCTGGTATACCATGTCAATTGATGTAATTGGCCCTTTGCCTGTGAGTATCCTAGGCAACAGGTACATAATTGTTGCTATCAACCATCTAATGAAATGGGTGGAAGCAAAAGTAATTCGAGATGTCAGGGCCCTAACTACTGCCAAGTTCATTATGGATAGTATTATTTATAAGCACGGATGCCCCAGAGGATCTTGACAGACAATGGCATGAATTTTACTGCCCAAATGGTACAACGGCTAAATGAGTTGATGTCCATTAAAGGAGCGTTGTCAACACCATACCATCCTGAGACTAATGGTATGGTAGAGCGAGTGAATGGCACTTTAGTCAGCATTTTACACAAAAATGCAGCCTTGGCGCCTTCACAATGGGAAACTTCATTTAGTGCAACCATGTTTGCATATAATATCAGACACCACAGAAGCACAGGCCACTCTCCGTTTTGACTTTTGTATGGTAGACAGCCCGCTCTGCCTCCATTATTATATTCAGTACTCAGTTCAACCAAAGCAATTAACCCAAATAACTATGTTGAGCAACTAGCGAAAAACCCTAATCAAGTTGCAATATGAAGCTTATCAAAACGTGATTAGTTACAAAACTATTCAGAAGAGCTACAACAACGCTAAATGAGCTATGGTGACTAAGTTCAAGGAAGGAGATTTAGTAGTATATTGTGACACTCATAGCGCAGGCCGCGCGCACAAGCTAGCCTCACTTTGGAAGGTTCCATTTATTATAAGGGAGAAATTGTCTGAAGATATATATTATTAAGGATCAAGGCGGCTGGGTTGTGAATTGAGTACACGCTAATTTCCTTCATCCATATCATAAAGAATAATAAATACAAAAAAAAAAAAAAAAAGAAAAAAGATAAATTAATTAAAAATTTGGATATAATAAATATAAATATTTAATAATGAAAAAATTAATTGCAAGCCATAGAGCTTATTTCATAGATTTGATGCCTTGCTGGCATTAGAACTAGGTACCCCTTCTTTGGTAGGGGGAGGAGAGTGCAATCAAACTGGAGAAGCCTGTAACAGAATTGAAAAGATGTGGATTTCATACAAGTCCTGACTATATAGACCCTGTCAGAGATGTGCAAAATGCAATAAAGCTCAGCACCAGGCACGCTGGCCCTGTCAGCTTAGGAAAGGTCATTGAACTAAAGGGAAAGTCCATTGGAAGGGACTTTGGAATAGGTGGGAAAGGTTCAACTCAGGAGTAAATGCCGCCAAAAGGAAGATACAATCGGCAAGAAGGCTTTCAAGACAGGGGTAAATGGAGAGGAGGAACTCTTTCGTGCAAAACATTTGGGAATGGGTCTCATCTAATACCCTGCACATGTTGGGCATGGTATCAGTGGGAAGCGACAAAGGAGGGAAGTGAATGCATGCACCCAAAAGAGCCATCTGGGGGACATACTTATCAGGAAGCCCCTTATCCAAGCTTTTACAAAGGGCTCAGTATAACACCAGGATGCACCGATCCTTCAAAATCTGAGTCTTGAGGCCCAACAAGGTGTAAAAATTGATATGAACTGAAGCAGGTTCACACCAAAGCCTAGCAACTGAGTTAGCAAAAATAAGGGCCTGGTTGGCCTCAAAAATATTGTATGCAGCAACCTCAGGACCAGTAGCAAGTGTGGACAACAAGTAGGCGTTCACAAGCTCTGACATCGAATTGAGCTCAAGACCCAATGAAGCCACACTGCCTGCATGCAAGGAGGAAGCAAGATTTTTGAAGTGAAGATGCTAAAAAGTGAAAACAAGAAGTCTGGAAGAAGATCCCCATCCAAAGCAAATTGATTTTGGATCAGGGTTTCTTTGGACTGAATGGCTTCAGAAGGTTAAAGAGATAAAGAATAAGTTGAAAGGGGATCCTGCTCAACCCATCAAGATGTTCAACTGACTTTAGCTGAAGCCATGGGGGCTTGTTCAGGTTTATCGATTGGTATTATCAAAGTGGGATGCAAAGCTGAACTCTCTATTACTGTGGAAGCATAGCTGGTCACCCAGCTTGAGGAACCATGGGAAACACGCCTGAGTTGACCATAGCACGCTGCATGGACTTGCTTAGCCTTAGGAAGGCTCATCTGTCTGAGGCGGAAAGGCTATTGAGATAATGTTCATACTTTGAGGAACGCAAAAAGTTAGACATTGCAACCAAGGAAGAAGGGTACCCGCCACTTATATCCAGTCAAGGTGGGGGAAGTGTTGAGTAATTGACTAAACCTAATTGTCAGATATTTAATAGGGACATAATAATGTTAGCATGCTTAAACTTATTGTGGATCATATCAGATATCAGCGATTATGGATCAGGTATATCCCTAAGTATATCCGAACTTGGGATTTGTGGCCTAGCGATTTCACTTAGTATTATTTAACTATAATGACATGGGCTTGAGGGCTTTGTTGGTTAAGTCAAACTTAAATTAAGTTTTGACTTAATGACTTGGGCACGTGGGCTTTGTTGGTCTATGTCAAAATTAGTTTTTAATGTTGGTCAAGTTTTTGATCAAATTGATTACTAATTAGTGATACAAATCGCCTTGGTATGTGCTGCCAATTGTATGTGAAAGAGAATCAGTTCAGCTATTTGCAGACATGTCCGAAATGCCATCTTGAGAATGATGATGATGTTTACACTGACCCTGAGGCTGAGCATGATGCCCTGAGTCAAAGTATTTGTAGACATTTTTACAAACATTTTACGTGTTCCTTTGGCCAAGTGCCATTGAAAATGAGACATCATGGGTAAGATGTGGTGAACATCAAACCCTATAAATCACCCTCAAGTTGATGCTATTAAAAAACATTCAACTACCACTAGTTTATAGTTTAACTTATAATATTTTGCGTTTAGTACTCACTTTGTATTAGTCAAGAATTTACTTGGGATCAGTAAGATCAGGGCGGCATGCCATTGTCCAAGTAATGACAGGGAATACGAATTCAAGTACTACCAAGGAGTTATATCTTAAATTATAATCTCCATATAGTCTATTGTCATCATAAAATAGATGTACGAAACTCCATCCCACTGCAGTAGAAGAACCAGCCCTCCAAAGAGAACCAAAGTTCAACAGGTGGTATGCCTATGAAGGCAAAAATGCAACGGTTAAGTAGACTTCATACTGTTTGGCCTAGCACACTGGCGGAGCCCTAATGCAGCAGATTGCAAAATTTTCGACTTTGCTGCTTATAACAGGGTGATTCACTAATGTGCTGCTTGAGTAGTTATAGGTCAGGTTATGAGGTGGCGAGAGCCACCAGTTTGGACCAGCACCTCTTATAGGAGAGGCATGGGGGTTCTTGGCCCACCGCAAAGGTGGGCCACATTGGAGGAGTACTATCTGGTTAAGTGTGTGAAATGTTAGAATATCAACCAGATGGATTTCTCCTGGTAATATCAGATTTATGGATATTGATTAGTCAGGAAAAATTGCCAACTAATTACTTAGGTCAATACTATTTTAATGTTATATTTGCTGATTTATGTTCCCCATTTGGGTGGGTTGAGCTCTTTCAAAGTATTGGAGATGATCTCCTCTAGTTAATGCTATTTAATATTGACACTGGCGACTAAAACTGAAAGTGTTGATTAGTTAATTACCAATCATTTGATTGCAGCGGACTCTCATTTTGACGCTGAATGTCAATCATCTAGCCATCAAGGGATTCTCTGGCAAAAGCTGAGGTATACAATATTGAACAAACAATGATGATTACACTGCCCTGATTCTGAGTGTCAGCATTTGATGCTGATGATATTTGGAGTTATTTATAAGTTTTACTTTATATATGACTGACCGCCGACTGGTGCCAAGGATGAGTTAGAATAATACTTAGTGTTTGAGAGAATAAATTAGATGGAACTAGTTCTACAGAAGGATAAAGATTGGATGAGTACATGGCTGGAATTGCTGAAGGGCTTGGAATAGGCGCAGTAGCCTAGCATAATTAGTTGTTGTTACCTCCTAAATAAAGATCACTCTTACGCCCATCTTTTATTATTTGTTAGTGGTTAGACCGCTAGATTAAGGGAAAATGGGACATGATTTCCCCAAGTTAGGTGTGGGGTGATGCGCCTGGAGTTACCAACACTGCCAGCTCCTATACCTCAGCCTTACAAGAAACCCCTTATGGGAACTGGCCAACAGGCAGCCAACAATGAGGGGTTCATGGCCATTGCCAAGAGGGTGGTGTAGCATGGGAGTCATGGACCCCCAGGATATGGGATGGACTTGCCAGTGCACACTCAAGAGGGCTGGGTGATTGGTCATAAGGGAGAAGGAGCAAGGGGTCAGGCTGCCCAGGAAGGGGGCTGAGGACCACTGGTGCACTCCCAAGAGGAGTTAATGGCGCTAAGGTGAAGTTGTTGGTCTGCTGGGTTGGTGGGTTGGACGTGGACTTATAGGAGGTGGTATGCCTAGTAAGGCGAAAAAGAAAAGGTCATGCAGTCCTCATACTGTTTGGCCTGGCAATGGAGGAGCCCTAATGTAGCAGTTGTAAAGTTTGTGACACCAGAAATTGATATCACCTTTTTAGGCTAATAAATGCTTAAGAAATTATTGTACAGCTTTTATTATCTTCTTAAATCTACGCCAAAAATCTAGTTTTCAAAAAACGTGTAAAGACCATTTACTACTGTAAGATTGCATAAATAAGAGATTTATGTACTTTCTGTTTTTCAAGTTATTTTTTATTCCCTACAAATGTTTTGTTCCTATATATGTCTTACCATCAATTTGACTTCATTAAAAATTGAATTTCTCAGACTCATTGTTGTTTATATATAATAATTTACTTATATAAGACTCTTAAAAATTTCATATTTATAAGGCAGTTTAGTATATATAGTTAAGGGTATATGTAGTCACTATCCATAATGCATACATAAATAGATATTTATAACTTGGGACCTGATACTCTTAACCACTTTTTTGTTAATATTTTATAATCAAAAAAGTATCACGGCTAACAACAAAAGCTTTATAAGTTTTACATAAGTTAATAAGTGCATATAGAATATATGATAACTCTGATCCTTAAGCTTTTGAACTTAATTATAAAATTCTAGAGTAGTATGAAGATTTAAAAAGTTATTAATTTATAAGAGAATAACTATAAAATGACTCAGTGGTGAATAACAATGCTTGTGCACACTTTAGGGGTCTAGAGTCCTATGGTGCTCTATAGTAAGAGTTTATAATGAAGTATACAAATTTTAATACTCTCTTACCTCCTATACATTCTGAACTACTTTGAGGTCTCACGCAAACTATCACTGAAATTTGAATTAAAAACTAAACTTATTTAAGGGTATTAGTTTATACTTATTAAACTTTTATTTAAAAGTCTATATTTTTTTTCTTTTTTTGCAGGCAGCTGTGATTAAAGCATTAGTAAATCTTTTTATCTGATTGTATTCTGATTGCCTCTATGTATTATTATGTGATTATGTTAAGTTTTAAATTTTAAATTTTAAATTTATTGTGGGGAAATCTGACCATGAGATGGACACTTCCGAATATGACTCAGGAAAGATAAACTTAGTACCAGGGGAGGCACCCCAGAGAAGCGATGCTATCTCTTGTTGCCAGCGGGAACGCCACATATGGGGAGGGGGAGGGAACGTGTGAAGGGGCCGTAGCCACTATTGAGCACGTGTGGAGGAAGGGGTCTGATTTGATGAACCAGACTGGGAACCAGGAGGAGACCAGCTGTCAGCGACGCGGTGGGAGATATCCAAACATCCATGCTTGAAAGTGGTCCACCAAATGAGACCAGAATCTGTGGACAGCTTCAGGGAGGGTGGGGATGGAGCCAGCGATGGCATCCAAGACAATCGTGTGGATAGTCTACATGGCGATTGCAACCACCAGAGCACGGAGGGAGGGTGGGAGGGGGAGGCCATTGATGAAGCAAACATATCTCTTGACAGACTGAAGGGATGTGTTTGATCCTGGCCTAGCAGACGTTGGACTTCGCGCCATATTACTTTAGAGGTGGGGCACTTCTCCAGGCGGTGAAACAGCGTTCCATACTGGCCACACACGACACAGAATGAGTGTAAAGCGTTAGAGCGCTCAGCTGTATGATACACCCACCTCAGGCAGCGCCACACATGGGAGCGGACTTGAGGCTGCAACAGAGGATGGTGTGCGTATTTCCAGATAGTCTTTTGGGTCTCAGTGGAGTAAGGGATGTCCATCATATCCAAGTAGTCCACCCTGGATAGGACTTGGGGTCGAATGGGGATCACGCCATCATGGATGGGTAGCCCCTGTACCTCTTATGTGAACTGAGGAGAGGGGCGGCCTCTTTGGGTTGTATGTCCACTAATAAGAATTCTCCACTCTGCGCTTCGCATGGAGAATAGGATTCGTTTGTAGTGGGTTTTAGTCCCGTGAGGACCTGTGGCCAATTTGTGTGATGCGAGGTATTTCATCAGGGAGTGGGGATTTGATGGATTGTTGAGGCCCAAGGCTCGGGAGAAGTTGGAGCGGGCCACACAGGACCAGTGTTGGGATGGGAGTGTAGGAGTGGTGACGGCCGCGATCCAGGTGCTTAGGATCTTGGCAGCATGGGCTTTGAAGTCAAGCAGGCCCATGCCACCTTGATGATGAGGGCCAAACATGACCTCCAGCCGTACTGGTGGAGGGCGGCCTGACCAAAGCCATCCTTGCAGCAAAGCATACAGGGATTTGAAGAAGCTTGGGGAGAAGGGGATGGTGTGAGCTCTGAATCAGACTTTGGATAGGAGCATAGAGTTGGCAAGAACAACCCTGCCAGTGAGGGTAGTAGGGTGGGCTCTGAGAGAGGCGATTCGCTTTGTCACGTTGTCCAGTATATGGCACTCCATTACTGCTGACGCATATCTGCCTGCCTCCATCCACACGCCCAGATGGCGCACCGGTCCTATGGTAGGATGTGGCATGAAGGGGAGCACCAGTGGAGTGGTGTGTGTTGAGTTAGTAAGGCGTGGACGTGGGCGAGCAGATGGGCCAGGTTGGGAATTACTTGTTGGGGCCCAGCAGTTCTGAAACCGACTAAGGAGGATGATTTCAGTTTTGGAGGCGTTCAGTGCCGCGTTGCTTACCCGGGAATATTCCTGGATGAGGGCTTCAAGCGCGCGTGCATCTTTGTTATTGACACCCCCACCACGCAATCATCTGCAAATGCCATCATCTTGACTGGGGTTTGGCCTGGCACATGGACCCCAGTGAGGTGGGCATTCACATTTCGCAGTAGTGGGTCAAGGCTGAAGTTGTATAAGAGTGGGCTGAGGGGGTCCCCTTGTCGCAGGCCCCTTTGAGGGCGGACTACTTCCATTAGGAAGCCTGGGCCATGCACTGCCATTGTCGCAGATTCCGTGAGCAGCATCACCCAGTTAATGAAGCGGTAGGTAGGCGGAATTGTTGGAGGCAGGCCCTAAGATATTTCCAGTTTACTCTATCATAGGCCTTTTGTTGGTCCAAGAATACAAGTGCCCCAGAGGCTGTGGACTGACATACATTAGCCACAGAATGCACGTTATCCCAAATTGACCTTCTGGGGATGAAACTGAATTGTTCTGGGGAGATGGTGGCAGATGCTACAGTCCCTAAACGGTTAGCCATGACTTTTGTTAAAATTTTGGTGTCAGTGTTTGTTAGAGAAATGGGGCGCCAGTTGGCTAAGTCAAGCTTATCCCCTTTCTTGAAGAGTGTGACAGTAAAGGCCTCATGTCCTCCTGGTAGGAGGCGCGTTTCCAACAGGCTTTGGTTGAGTGAGGCTAGCAGCAATGGGGATATATATTTGAAATATTTTTTGTAGAACTCATATGGAACGCCATCTGGACCTGGGCATTTTTGGTTTGATGCACTGCAAATGGCTGTCCATAATTCGTTCAGAGTAATTAAATTCATTATTTTTGGGTATCAGAAAATGGTGCAGATATGAGCTCGGTCAAGAAATTCTGCCATTTTGGCCAGCTGAATTGGTTTGGCTCAGTATAACTTGGAGTAATATTTTTGCGTTTTGATTGCCACTTCAGCCGGTGTTTCCGCAATGGAATTATCCAATCTTCACACCTGCATGCAGGCCACGCTCTGGCGTGGTGCAAAATTTTTTTAAAGAAGTATGCGGTGCACTTGTCGCCTTTAGTGATGCATGTGGCCCTGTATTGGACACTTACAATGTTTGTGTTGCCTTTCGAGTGCATTGAGGTGGGTGGCTGCCTCCGCTCACTTCTGGCCCCATGCAGGGCTGTATCCTGTGGCTGGAATGTTGGACTCCAAGTGAGCCAATTCTGCCAGCGCGCGTGAAATAACTGCCAATGTGGCTCATGAGCGTCTGGAGGAGAGATGGCGATAATGGCAGATGGTGTCCTCTTTGAAAGTTGCCCAGGTGGAAATGGGGTCCGCGCAAAGCGGTGCAACAAACAATTTTGCCAAAGTTGCCTCTTCCACCCACATGGAAAATCTGGGTGACGTGAGCTCGGGGGGCAGATTTTGCACCAATATGGGGCCTTTGCAACTGTGACGGGTAAGTGGTATGTTGTTGAGACCAGTTGGTGGTCAGAGATTTCCATTTTTGTTGTTTTGAAGTGGGAGATGTGGGGTTGGAATTTTGCTGGCGTTAGAATGAGGTTGATGCAGGTCATGGGCCTTAATTAGCCGTTGTGGACGTGGGGATGCATCATGTTTTTGAGCAGTGGGGCATGTCACAGCAGCGCATCCATTAACCCAAGGGTGGCTTTTAGAATGCGTAGTTCTACATGGCCCTGTGGGGCGTGGGGTGAGGGCGTCCACTGGTCCGTTGGTGAGGTTAGCCAACAGTTCATGTCACCAACTAGGAAAGAATTGGGGGTAGCGGGAGGGATTTGACCAATGAGAAATATTCCCGACGCTCATGTGCACTGTTTGGGGCGTAGATGTTGATAATTGTGTGTGCAACGTCAGCCCATGAGAAGGTGACAACGAGTACTCAGCCATTTAGGAATGTTTCTGAGGATATGAATTTGAAAAAATTATTTTTCCAAATTAGCACCCCACAGTGCTTTGACCAAAAGGATAGGGATGGGAGGAGCATTGTTTTCTAAGCTTCCTCGGAACCTTGTGGACAGTGGGACTCCTGGATGGCCAGGATATCCACGGGTAAAATGTGTTGTAAAAAACTCAGTTTCCTAGCCTGGGACGGGGAGGCCTTGAGTCTGGCAATATTCAGCGTCCCTAGAGTGAAGGTTTCCCCATTGCACCTTAGGTGTGAGGGGTGGGCCCCCGGCCCACCAGCCTCTTCAAGGTCCCCACGGGCTTTCACAGCAGTGCGGGTGTTAGCAGCAATGCTATCAGGGTTTTTGTTAATTTTTGCGGAAAGAGTCACATTGGCTTTGGCCTTCGCTTTTTGTTTTCCTGACGTCGGACGAATTTTTTGCGGTGCGGATAAGTTCGGTGCACCATTGAGCAGGGAAATTTTTTTTTCAGTTGGGATAGGTCCCAAGTCAGTTTCAACCAGAGCTTGGGTGCAGCAATTGGGTGAGAATGAACTCCCATTGGATCCTCAGATTGAGTGGCCCACTTGGCATGGGCCTCCCAATCTGATTGGGTGATGGATTCCTGAGTCACTTTTGCCACGAAGGTCTTTATGTCCTCCTGGCGTTGTGAGTGTGGGATGGTGGTGGTGGCCTTGGCCGCTTCTTGGCTGCAGCCCTACGGGCCTGCTTGGCCTTCTTCCACTCCTGTGGGGAGATGGGCTTTGCCAATAGGTAGCAGCCTTGTGCTCCCCACGGGAAAGCCTCCTTGGTGCTCGCGGTTGGTTCTTAGTGCGCCTCTCCACTGGCCATGGCCGCTGAGGGGTGCTCTTGGAATGTGACGCCCTCCTTGATGGGGCATGTGTGCGCCTTATGGCTGAACGCATCACAAAGGGTGCAAATGGGGGGCGCGCTGTCCACGGTTACCCAGAATGGGTGGGTGGTATGCCCTGCAATGTCAATAAAGGTGGAGTGCGGGATCTGGGTTAGGTCCTTTGCAATCTCCTCAGTTGGGGTCAGAACTGTGATGGCTTTGCCGGTGCACAGGTGTGGCATCAGCGTGAAATGTTGCATTTTGAAAGATTGTATTTCACCATATATGGTGAGACCATCTTTCAGGTGTTGCTCCAAAATGTCACGTTTTACCATAGTAGGCAAAAAGTCAAACGTGAGGAAAATTTGGTTTGATTTTGTCCATCTGGTGCATTTGGTTTTGACGACCCATTGCCCTTTGGGGAGGTCAACCACTACGTGTACTGCTGCAGCCTCATCTGCTGCTATTTTGTTTTTGAAACCTAGGTCCAGCCAACCGCGTGACATGGAGTGAGGTGCAACATACACCACGGTTAGGAAAATTTTGTGTACATCTTTACAAAATTTTTCCCATAAGGCCATTTTTTGAATTTTCAGATACACACAGAATCCAAATTCCACCGACAAAAGTGGCTGGGAGTGTGGTGTGTTGATGTACTGGTTGCACCGTGCTTGCCATGCGAGAATCTCTGGGGAAATTGTGACCGCCAGTTTTTTGAGATTTTTTTCTATTCCGCTGGATTCTCTGGGGCGTTTTCAAACGTTAGAGGCTGCAGGCCTTCTGCCTGCTCCTCTTGCCTTGCTTGCCCAACTGCTCCCAGACATGGGCGCAGACTAATCTCCTCTGTGAGATTATCAAACTAGATTTAGTCTTGAATTTAATAGGTTGCAAAAGTGTTTGCAACGAGAAAGAAAAGTTTGATTATGTTAAGTTAGATTAGGTGACCATGACTCAATTTTATAATGTTACACTTCTCTGGCTTCTAATTTTCCTTATCAGATTTTCAATAATTAGAATATTTTAAGGATCTTTTCATTTTCAGACTCACAAGTGCTTCATCTTGTGAGACTAGATACTCTTTTCTATTATATTATAATTATCTTACTTTTTTAATAGTATAAAATTGGGGATATATTTTTAAAGTATAGAGATAAGTAGAATATACGGATTTAGTACGTGTTTTGCATCTAATTTGACCTATATTTTTAACTAATATTTATATTTAAAGACTGATGATCTAATAATTACTTAAAAATAAACTTTTACAAAAAGCTTTTCTCTTTGTAACACTCAGTCTCTAAGCCTAGTTATCTGGGTAGATTATATTAAGAGTAATTGACAATAAAGTAGAAGTTTTACAACATATATCTCTTGAAATATACTGAAAATATTCTATAAGTTTTTATTAAATAGATTTATATTCTCGTGATATATAGTCAATAGTTGTTAACACTCTTAATCTTTCTAAAATTTTTTATAATGAGTATTATGGCACCTATTTCTAAGACACTTAATTCATGAGGCGAAGCCTAACAACTCACATCAGTAGGACTTCTAAACTTTAACTCTAAAGTAGTTTAATGAAACTAAGGCTCCATTTGAGTTCCTTCCAATAACTTACATTAATATAAAAGGGCTTATGGATTTCCACAAAAATAATAAGACAAGTGGTACTTTCTACCTTTTCTTAATATATGCCAATTCCTATACCCACCTTTCCAGGCAGGTTAATGTTGACAGGATCAAGCTCTTGTGTAGAAATATCCCCCAATTACAACAATAAAATGGTAAGTTTTACTACGGGAAACTTTATGATCTACCACAGCCCAATTTTCCAAATTTTATATAATTTCTCAATTCTCTTTTCCCTTTTAGTTTTAGCTTTTATGGTAAGATAATTCAATTTTGGCTTAAATTATAGAATTTTAAACACAATTCACCTCCCAATTACTATCTAATAAATATTTTTTAATAGTGTTTTATTAACTGACCAAACTATCTTTCTCATTGCAAACACTTTTGCAACCCATTCAATTTAAGACTAAATCTAGTTTGATAATCTCATAGAGGGATTAGTCTGCGCCCATGTCAGGGAGCAGTTGGGCAAGCAAGGCAAGAGGAGCAGGCGGAAGGCCCGCGGCCTCTAACGTTCAAAAACGCCCCCAGAGAATCTGGCAGAGATAGAAAAAAATCTAAAAAAACTGGCGGTCATAATTTCCCCGGAGATACTCGTGTGGCAAGCATGATGCAACCAGTACATCAACACGCCACATTACCAGCCACTTTTGTCGGTGGAATTCTGAGTCCGTGTGTATCTGGACATCCAAAAAACAGCCCTATGGGAAAATTTTGTGAAGAGGTACACAAAAACTTCCTGACCGCGGTGTACGTTGTACCTCACTCCAGGTCACGTGGTTGGCTGGACCTAGGTTTTGAAAGCAAAATAGCAGCAAACAAGGCTGCAGCGGTGTGCGTAGTGGTTGACCTCCCCAAAGGGCAATGGGTCATTGAAACTAAATGCACCAGATGGACAAAATCAAACCAAATTTTCCTCACGTTTGACTTTTTGCCTACTTTGGTAAAACGTGACATTTTGGAGCAACACCTGAAAGATGGTCTCGCCATATATGGCGAAATACAATCTTTTGAAATGCAACGTTTCATGCTGATGCCACACCTGTGCACCGGCAAAGCCATCGCAGTTCTGACCCCAACTGAGGAGATCATGAAGGACCTAACCCAGATCCCACACTCCACCTTTATTGACATCGCAGGGCACACCACCCACCCATTCTGGGTAACCGTGGACAGCGCGCCCCCATTTGCACCCACTGTGACGTGTTTGGCCATAAGGCACATGCGTGCCCCATCAAAGAGGGCGTTACATTCCAAGAGCACCCCTCGGCGGCCATGGCCAGTGGAGAGGCGCACTACAAACCAACTGCAAGCACCAAAGAGGCTTTCCTGTGGGGAGCACAAGGCTGCTACCTATTGGTAAAGCCCATCTCCCTGCAGGAGTGGAAGAAGGCCAAGCAGGCCTGTAGGACCGCGGCCAAGGAAGCGGCCAAGGTCACCACCACCATCCCACACTCACAACACCAGGAGGACATGGAGACCTTCACGGCGGAAGCAACTTGGGAATCCATCACCCAATCAGATTGGGAGGCCCATGCTGAATGGGCCACTCAATCCAAGGATCTGATGGGAGATTCGATCTCACCCAATCGCTGCACCCAAGCCCTGGTCAAAACTGACTTGGGATCCTATCCCAACCGAAATTTTTTTTTTGCCCCACTCGACGGTACACCAAACTTATCCACACCACAAAAAATTCGTCTGACGCCGGTAAAACAAAAAGTGAAGGCCAAAGCCAACGTGACTCTTTCCACAAAAATTAACAAAAACCCCGATAGTGTTGCTACTAATACCCATGCTGCTGTGAAAGCCCGTGGGGACCTGGAAGAGGCTGGTGGGCCAGGGGGCCCACCCCTCGCACCTAAGGTGCGATGGGGGAAACCTTCACTCTATGGATGCTGAATATCGCCGGACTCAAGGCCTCCCCATCCCAGGCTAGGAAACTGAGTTTTTTACAAAATAATTTACCCGTGGATATCCTGGCCATCCAGGAAACCCACTGTCCATGAGGTTCTGAGGAAGCTTGGAAAACAATGCTCCTACCATCCCTATCCTTTTGGTCGAAGCACTGTGGGGTGCTAATTCAGAAAAACAATTTTTTCAAATTTACATCTTCAGAAACATTCCTAAATGACTGAGTGCTCGTTGTCACCTTCTCATGGGCTGATGTTGCACACACAATCATCAACATCTACGCCCCAAACAGTGCACATGAGCGTCAGGAATTTTTCTCATCAGTCAAATCCCTCCCGCTACCCCCCGATTCTTTCCCAATTGGTGACATGAACTGTTAGCTAACCTCACCAACGGACCGGTGGCTGCCCTCACCCCACGCCCCACAGGGTCACGTAGAACTACACGTTCTAAAAGCCACCCTTGGGTTAATGGATGCACTGCCATGACATGCCCCACTGCTTGAAAACATGATGCATCCCCACGTCCACAACGGCCAATTAAGGTCCATGACCCGCATTGACCTTATTCTAGTGCCAGCGAAATTCCAACCCCACATCTCCCACTTCAAAACAACGAAAATGGAATTCTCCAACCACTGACTGGTCTCGATAACATACCACTTACCCGTCACAGTTGCAAAGGCCCCACATTGGTGCAAAATCCGCCCCCCAGAGCTTGCGTCGCCAGGATTTTCCATGTGGGTGGAAGAGGCAACTTTGGCAAAATCATTTGTTGCGCCATTTTGCGCGGACCCCATTTCCATATGGGCAACTTTCAAAGAAGACACTATCCGCCACTATCGCCATCTCTCATCCAGATGCTCACGAGCCACATCAGCGGTTATATTGCATGCACTGGCAGAATTGGCCCACTTGGAGTCCAACATTCCAGCCTCAGGATATAGCCCTGCATGGGGCCAGAAGTGGGCGGAGGCAGCTGCCCACCTCAACGCACTTGAAAGGCAACACAAACATCGGGTTTGTGTCCAATACAGGGCCACATGCATCACTAAAGGCGACAAGTGCACTGCATACTTCTTCAAAAATTTTTTGCACCATGCCAGAGCGTGGCCTGCACACAGGTGCGAAGATCGGATAATTCTATTGTGGACACACTGGCTGAACTGGCAATCAAAATGCAAAGATATTACTCCAAGTTATACTGAGCTGAACCAATTCAGCCGGCTGAAATGGCGGAATTTCTCAACAGAGCTCATATCTGCACCATTTTCTGATACCCAAAAATAATGAATTTAATTACTCTGAACGAATTATGGACTACCATTCGCGGTGTGCCAAACCAAAAATGCCCAGGCCCAGATGGCATTCCATATGAGTTCTATAAAAAATATTTCAAATATATATCCCCATTGCTGCTAGCCTCACTCAACCAAAGCCTGTTGGAAATGCGCCTTCTACCAGGAGGACATGAGGCCTTTACAGTCACACTCTTCAAGAAAGGGGATAGGCTAGACTTAGCCAACTGGCGCCCCATTTCTCTAACAAACACTGACACCAAAATTTTAACAAAAATCATGGCTAACCGTTTAGGGACTGTAGCATCTGCCACCATCTCTCCAGAACAATTCAGTTTCATCCCCAGAAGGTCGATTTGGGTTAACGTGCACTCTGTGGCTAATGTGTGTCAGTCCACAGCCTCTGGGGCACTTGTATTCTTGGACCAACAAAAGGCCTATGATAGAGTAAACTGGGAATACCTTAGGGCCTGCCTCCAACAATTCCGCCTACCTACCGCTTCATTAACTGGGTGATGCTGCTCTTGGAATCTGCAACAATGGCAGTGCGCAGCCCAGGTTTCCTAACGGATTTTAGTCCATCCTCAAAGGGGCCTGCGACAAGGGGACCCCCTGAGTCCACTCTTATACAACTTCAGCCTTGACCCACTACTGCGAAATGTGAATGCCCAACTCACTGGGGTCCATGTGCCAGGCCAAACCCCAGTCAAGATGATGGCATTTGCAGATGATTGCGTGGTGGGGATGTCTAATAACAAAGATGCACGCGCGCTTGAAGCCCTCATCCAGGAATATTCCCGGGTAAGCAACGCGGCACTAAACGCCTCCAAAACTGAAATCATCCTCCTTGGTCAGTTTCAGAACTGCTGGGCCCCAGCAAGTAGTTCCCAACCCAGCCCATCTGCTCGCCCAAGTCCACGCCTTACTAACTCAAACACACCGCTCCACTGGTGCTCCCCTTTGTGCCACGACCTACCATAGGACCGGTACGCCATCTGGGCGTGTGGTTGGAGGCAGGAGGATACGCGTCATTAGTAATGGAGTGCCATATACTGGACAACGTGACGAAGCGAATCGCCTCTCTCAGAGCCCACCCTACTACCCTCACTGGCAGGGTTGTTCTTGCCAACTCTATGCTCCTATCCAAAGTCTGGTTTGGAGCCCACGCCATCCCCTTCTCCCCAAGCTTCTTCAAATCCCTGTATGCTTTGCTACAAGGTTGGCTTTGGTCAGGCCGCCCTCCACCAGTACGGCTAGAGGTCATGTTTGGCCCTCATCATCATGGTGGCATGGGCCTACTTGACTTCAAAGCCCATGCCGCCAAGATCCTGGGCACCTGGATTGCGGCCGTCACTGCTCCTACACTCCCATCCCAACACTGGTCCCGCGTGGCCCGCTCCAACTTCTCCCGAGCCTTGGGCCTCAACAATCCATCAAACCCCCACTCCCTGATGAAATACCTCGCATCACACACATCAGCCACAGGTCCTCACGGGACCAAAACCCACTACAAACGAATCCTACTCTACATGCGAAGCGCAGAGTGGAGAATTTGTATTAGTGGACATACAACCCAAAGAGGCCGCCTCTCTCCTCAGTTCACACAAGAGGTACAGGGGCTACCCATCCATGATGGCGTGATCCCCATTCGACCCCAAGTCCTATCCAGGGTGGACTACCTGGACATGATGGACATCCCTTATTCCACTGAGACCCAAAAGACTATCTGGAAATACGCACACCATCCTCTGTTGCAGCCTCAAGTCTGCTCCCATGTGTGGCGCTGCCTAAGGCGGGTGTATCGTACAGCTGAGCGCTCTAATGCTTTACACTCATCCTGTGTCGTGTGTGGCCAGTATGGAACGCTGTTTCACCGCCTGGAGAAGTGCCCCACCTCTAAAGTAATATGGCGCGAAGTCCAACGTCTGCTAGGCCAGGATCAAACACATCCCTTCAGTCTGTCAAGAGATATGTTTGCTTCATCAATGGCCTCCCCCTCCCACCCTCCCTCCGTGCTCTGGTGGTTGCAATCGCCATGTAGACTATCCACACAATTGTCTTGGATGCCATCGCCGGATCCATCCCCACCCTCCCTGAAGCTGTCCACAGATTCTGGTCTCATTTGGTGGATCACTTTCAAGCGTGGATGTTTGGTTATATCCCACCACGTCGCTGACAGCTGGTCTCCTCCTGGTTCCCAGTCTGGTTCATCAAATCAGACCCCTTCCTCCACACGTGCTCAATAGTGGCTACGCCCCCTACACACGTTCCCTCCCCCTTCCCATGAGTGGCGTTCCCGCTGGCAACAAGAGATAGCATCGCTTCTCTGGGGTGCCTCCCCTGGTACTAAGTTTTGTCTCGTCTGAGTCATATTCGGAAGTGTCTGTCCCATGGTCAGCCTTCCCCGCAATAAATTTAAATTTAAATCTATTAACTGACCAAGTGGAGAAACTCCAAAGAATGAGAGCACCTTTATTTAGCAAATCTTTGAAGATTTTTTAAACTAATTTTGGAGCAGGCAAATTATGGCGTGTCCATAATCCCTCCTACCAACATTAATCACCGCACTTTTTGATAAATGACCATTTCCTCTATGAGTAACATATGGATATCATAAAATCAGTGAATATAACATAGCTTTGTAGTAATATATAGGAACCTGCGCAGTTGAATGCTAATGTCCCATTCCTTTTATATAGGCTAATGCTCTCACTTGTGAGGTTTCTGACCTATTTTGCTTTTTTCTCTTCTCATGTTTTCCTAGTAAAAAACCTCCTTTTGTTTTTTGTTGTTTTCCATCTTGTTCAAAGCATTGTGTGTATCATAGTGTTCAAAAAGGCTAACCTTAACTCATTAAGATAGCTGATCCCTTATTAGATAGAGGGTTTTGGGGCTGCAATTATATTTGTTGCTGGTGCACTTTTAAAGGTTCTTCAGGTCTTGTGGGTTTGCGCAAAAAATACCTTGGTCTCCCTGGTCCATATAAAGGATTCAAATCTTTGTAGTTGAGGAGAACTCAGAATAATTATTATCAGAACATGTTATATGAATCTGCAGGATGGAGTTATTTTATTAATTTGAAGTAGTTTAATATGCATGTAGTGTACTGCCACTTATTCCATCTTATGGTATATCAATTTTTTAAAAAAAGAAGTAAGATTATATAAAGTATGACTTAACCAACTATCATAGAATGTCTTTAGCACATTATAAACAAGGAAAATATGGTAGGTTTACTTGTATTTATTCTATCATGGATTGTTGTAGGCTTATATTAAAATTATCACCAATTAGAAGCTTATAAGATTTATATGTATGAACTTAGATATTAAGTGTTATTATCACTATATGGGCACATGATTAGATAGAAAAACTAAATAGGAGTCACTTGTACAGATGTTATGTATAATAATCTCACAGGCCTGGATAATAAGCTTTTATGGGAGCTGAACGCTTGAATTATATGACAATGCATTTAACAGCCACATATGTATATGTATAAAAGGACTAGCTTAAGATACTAGCGTTGCCTGGGCTTTTTATATAGCATATATATATATAAAGTTATAATATTGCGCTTGAAGTTTTGCCTTGCAGTGGAATTATAAATAGCTTTGATTAGCTTAATTTGACCTTTTCTATTAAAAACTACACTCTTAATTTACTAAAATTTATTGATATGTTAATATGAATAACTTATAATAAAACATACTTTTTATGTATAGATCAAATTATAGTACTTCCTGGTGTATAGCATTTTTTGCTATTAATTATTTTTTTTTTTAGTACTAGATGGTCATTTGCTATTAATTATTCTTTTCTTAAAAATCAGTTTTATGGTATGATGGGATAGTACTTGTGCTTCACAAAGATGTTTGAAAAAATAGTAAAACCTAATTTAGATTATATAGGTTGAATATCAAAAAGGTTTTTAATGCACAAAAAAACAAGGTTAAATTAATATATAACATATAATAAAAAAGATATAGAAGATTGGGGGCATATTCACAAAACATTTTCTCCATTTTAAACCAATTTATAGACCACACTGGTGGTTCTCCCCTTGGGCGCTAAGATCACTTGGCTTTTGGGTGAGCTCAATTTTGACAAGCTACATAGAACTGCCCATGTGAGAAGCAATCCTCCCTCAAGTCAATCCCTACCACCTTAATTGACTGAGCCTGTGACTTGTTGATGGTCATAGAAAAGCAGACCTTGAGGGGAAACTTCAACCTCTTGTACTAAAAGGGGTACCTGATGGTATGAGTAGTATGCGTGTTATGGACACTAAATCCCCTTTAGCACAGCCAGTGAACACTATAGCCTCAATGTCATGCCTGTGGAGCGCCTTCACTTGCAGCCTTGTGCACTTTCAGAGTTTTAGTGGGTTGAGGCTTCGCTGCAACATCACTAGTGACCTCACTTTGAGAAGAAGCTTGTTGGCTGGGAAGCCAGGAGGGTTAAGGGTGTTGAGGAACTCCAAAGGGTAGTGGATCACACCTTCTGTTTGCATCACTAAGTCTACTGAACCGTACTCCATTTCTTCCCCTCCAAATGATCTAAGTAAAATGTTTTAAATATAGCAAACTTATCATTCTTGGTGATAAGAATAGCTCGCCCACACATCCAGTTAATTAAATTCTCTTTAATTTAGAGATATCATGGTATATCCTGGCTGTGAGGGCTTTAAGAGTTATCACTATTGAGCCTAGGCCTACAGAGATAGTCACCTTTACATTAGACTTGGGACACTCTACATTCTAAATTCTAATTAGGAGTTTGGATAAAAGCCTAGAAAACATATCACCTCTCAAGTAGACCCTAATGCTTTCTTAAGATAGAGTTTCTGGATGAGTGGTCATAGATATGATGCTTTGATGAATGAATCAACCTCATCAGCTTTATTTCCCCTTAGCACTACTAGCAGATTCTTCCAGAAGTCTTCAGCCAGAAGCACAGTGACTCACCCCATCAAACCATCATTGCCCCTGATGTATTTTAGGGCAATGCTTAGTGCATCAATTCCTTCCTTGTATGACATAGCGCTCTCATCCCAACAATGAGCCTACAGTCATGCAGTACTTGGGTCATGTTGCAATGTTTTGAAATGTTGTCAGGGGTGTTACTGTATAGATGAGGTTGAGATGAAGCATGAAGGCAGCATGAGAAATCTTATTACCTTCCAACAGTGTAACAGCAATGCCAGAAGATGCAACGTCTAAGTCACTGCCTTAATTACTACTTACCTTTTCCAAGAGAAAGCTGATTAGATAAGCCTTTTCAGTACCACCAGGCAGCCAGGAAAAAGCTTTCCAGCACATTAATTCACACAGTTTGGGACCTGATGATAAATAAAAAGCTGTTTATCTGTTAGAAAACACTCACTATTTAAAATTTTTGCCAATGGAGTCATGTTGGAGCTAGTCTCCCAAAGATAGTCCATATTACCTAAGACTTCTCCAGACATTGTTGCTTAAGGCATGGCGTACTGTGTAAAATTATATCCTCCCAAAAATACACTGCATCCTCAATCAGCACCAGGAATTTGTTGTACATCATTCCATCACCTGCTGTGCCCAGCCTTGTAACTCCCTCTCTACCTGCCTTGTGATATCCTCTAAGAGAACTGACTTTGTACTTCTCCTAAAAGACTCATAGGAATAGAGATTTGACAGAACATTACATCATTGTGAAGAGCTCCCAAAACATTAAAAGAGAATCAAATTGGGAAGCTTCCTCCAAGGTAGTGTCTCAGTGCTTGTCATCCTCCAGCAAGCCTAAATGCCTTTCATGTAGGCTGGAATGTGGGATAGAGAAAACCATAGACAGTCTCAAGCTCTTGAAAAAATTGGGCATTAAACTCATCTAGAAGCAGGTGGAGATAGTACTTAGTGCTGTTTGGGTAATAGTATACATTCTTCCAAGTGCAAATCCTACATTACTTCTGTCCAGCCATTGACATCTTTATCATGTCTTCTTGTAAATTTGTTATTCTTCCACATTAAGTTTAAAGGAACTTTTATATAGTGGTCTTTTTGTAAATTGTCATTATTAAATAGCTCAAAAAAGCTTATGGCGCTATCTGAGGAGGTTAACTAAGCTTTCAGCCAAGTTTTCAGAAGTGAAGTACGCACACTGAAGATTTTTCAGGATGAACAGCAAGATAGAAAACAGTGGGGTACCTCTCATGAGTTGGAAATGCCAATACCCTCCAAACTGCCTCTGAGATGCTGAAGTATCACCAACTCTCTAACAATTTCCCCTCATCCCTATCATCCTCCATGTTAAAAGCTTCATGGTCACTACATTGTTCACATACTTACAATTGTACTTGATGGACTTGACAGATATTCATAATTCCACATTGATGTGTGCATCAAAAATATGTAACAGAATAGGGTTGCAGGACACCACAAGCGGTTGTCAAGATATATCTCATTGATTATTACAATGAAACCACCATCCGCTGAGGACCTCCTCTGATACTGTGGGTATCCTTTGTCTCCTGTCTGAGTATCTTTTAGAAGTAGCTGGGGGTGCCTCTTGCTAAAAAAGCCCTCTTTTATGCAGAGTGTATGTAGTTTAAGAAGCCACAAGGCCCATGAACTATATTGGCCCGGCAATATTATAGAAGTGAGGGTCTTCTCCAGGGTTAGGTATTTCAGCGAAGGTGACTTTATCAATAATTTCAGAGAAAATGTGTTGCTCTGCCATAGCAAGATGTGGATGTGAGTCAGACCCCGTTTTTGACACTCCACAGAGAATATGAAACTCAGCACAACCCAAAACAGACTGCCTCTGTTCAAGAGTACATCATCATTTTCACCTTGAGATGGAACACCCTGACCATGATATCATAACAATCAAGTGACTTTTGCCCAGATAGCGGTACATCTCTAATACCCTTCCACCTGAGGTTACAGGTAAAGATGAAAAACAGGTTAGTATGGTCATGGTGACAGATGTATGTCATGACATCTTAAGTCCTCTCATTCAGGTAGTGAGAGTAAGGCCCTTGGCTCCAGCTATTAAGCTGGACAGGGTCATGCACAACATTGGTAAAAAAGGGGCCAACTCTCAAGGTCCAGCCCGCACCAAAATCTCAGACCTAGGGCACACCTAATATAAATATGGGTGCCGCTGCCCCTCCCTGTGTGCCCCATCCCTTTTCCACATCCACCCCTCAGCTCAAACCCATCCAAGTTTGTAAATCTGCAGACTTTTTAATATTTAAAAATTAAACAATTTTGTGTAAATTTTAAAGATAAAAAGAATCTCGCCACCATGGTTCCTATTGCCGGTCCCAACAGGGGACCAACCAGAAATCTATCTGATAGGGAATAACTTACTTAGTAAGCCAAAAGCAAGCAAAAGTCGAAACAAAAAGGCTGAAAATGGGGATCAAACCTGACACTCTATTCCAAACTATAGAAGGCGAATTTAGAAATTCAGAATTTGGAAAATCGGCTTAAGGATAGCTTGGAACCATCAGCTGATACTGTCAAGGTAAAATTGGCCACTAAAGTATTAAATTACTGAATTTAAAGCGAAATTTGTTCCCCAATATCCCAGCTCAGCTTAGTAACATTCCTTTGCCCATCTAAGCTAAGACCCCAACATCCTACCTTATAAAGGGTTTTAGTTATTGTTTTATCTGTTTACAATAAAAAACATATACCCAAAAAGTTCTGTTTTCCTATTATTTTATCAAAAAGATTTATTATCCGTGGGTTTTAGTTCACAAACTTGACAACACCCAAAGGTCACGCTTGATGTCCTTCAGGATAGAGGAAACCTTAAGTGCTAACTTAGTTTCAACTGTTAGAACCCTCAACCTCACGATAACAAGTATCCTCCACCATTCTTCCCCACCCAACTCTGGTAAGGCACAGCTCAAGAGTCTGAGCCTGTTATTGTGGCTGCTAAAGGAACCACTTTTACAGGACAGTATTCTCTTAACACGTACTTATCCTAACAGAGAGGTCTCCCAGTGAAGGACAATGGGAGCACTACCATTTTTCTAGCTGAGCAGCATTCATCATCTTGCCTTCCTAATAATCCTTTAGGGAACTTTAGTTATCTACCCATAACTTCCTCTGGTTGTTCTTAATATAGTTCAACCTCTAAGTCTATACTTTATCTTTTATGTCATACAAAAATTGACTGAAGAAAGAGAAGAAATATACCATGTGGCTGACCTCCCCTCACCTGACTATAAAACAGTAAGAGTAGAATATAGATGTGGAGAACATTCTATTGAGATTTAAATTGGTCTTGGGGTCAAGCTGAGGTAGGTCAATAGATTACCCATCCTCAACATGGCAGAACAAAAGTGGGTCTACAATAAAACCTATGACTGGTGGATCTCACTGATGAACCGCAGTGTGTTGTCATGGCTTTGTAGAACAATGTCTCACTGCTTGAATTGCCAATTATAAATTACCTGAGCTATCTCATCTTCTGTTGGTGCATCGAAGTGATCTCCTTGAGTATCATCAGGATTTCTATCTGCATGAATTATAACTTCGAATTCTTTTTCAATTGAAGGTACTTAACCAGGTTGATCTTAGGATCCTTTATATAGCCGTTAACATTGTGCAGTATCTTCTGTAGTTGTTTGATCAATTTCAGTTTAACATGAAAAATCGCTGCATATAAGTGCATTTTTATTTCATCCTCAACCACAAAGTAGATTTGCAGAAATTGATCTTTCAGTTAAGGAGTGGAAAGCAGACTTCCCACTGAGTGATACACCTGACCTAGATCTTTAAAAGTTGATATGAAGCTGTGTTATAGAAGCTTCTTGGCCCAAATGATGTTATATTGAAGCAGCGGTTGTATCTTAAAATGTCGTTAAGGTTGTTGATATTATCAGGGTGGCTTCCAAATGTCAGGGTGTAAAAAAGCTCAGAAAGAGTCTTAAGGGTGGAAGCTGTACCTTACCAGTACTGCAGCACATGCCAGGGGTCTCCTTCTTCCACTTGAAGGCATTGTAACATATGCACTTGTGGCTTATGGTACAGCTGCAGTGCTATCTGCCTTAAAATCTATATTAGGATCATATTCCATGCCTGAGTGAGCCTACTCCTTCCATTGAAGTGTTTGCCTTTAAACTCTACTTCTAGGATTACTTTGATCATAATAAAACTCTGATACTACATGAACCTTGTGTTTATTTTGTTAACTTGGCTACTAAATCATGGTGTAAACAGGATTACCTTGCTTAAATTTCTTGATGAACACTTAAGTTACTTCCTCCCTTTAGCATTAGTATATTTAGCATGATATATGCTAGGAGTCTCTTTGGGTACAGGAAAGCGAAGGCTGTGAGAGGTGAAAGGTATGATTAGACAGAAAGAGCTAGTGCAGTAGATACTTTGCCAACTTTATGTGGCAAGTACACATCAAAATGGCCCTAGAAAGGTCCTGCATAAAGCGTAGCCTCCTCATGGGGTAAACTTCAGTACTTATGATCACATAGAGCTCACCATTATTCTAAACCACAAAGAAAAACTCAAATAGGTATCCAGCTACTATTTTCTTATATAAATCACCATAAGTAAAGAATTGTGCCATATGGTTGAGGTACTCAGTGGATTTAGTAGAGTTATCCCCTTAATGTTGTGGGACATAATAGAGAATTTCTCTCAATTATCCACTACATGCCTTACAATTAGGTTACTCGCCTCCCTGATCATTACTCAGTGTCATACATGATCTAGGAGAGGGACCAGAACAGAAAGGCTCCATATCCTGCAATTAAAGTAATAGTGTAAAGCACCTTTTACCCATTAATTTTTAAAACTCAATTTTCATAATGACTTAAAAAATGATGAATATGCTAAAAATATAAAATTTGAATTAACTTATATTTACTGAATTCAATTATTTTATAAAATTAATCTAAATTAAAGAAATAAAAACTTTTATCTCTCATTGCAAACACTTTTGCAACAAATTAAATTCAAGTCTGGTAAAAGTTTGATAGTCTCACAGAAAAGATTAGTTGACGCCCAGTATTGAGGAGCAGTTGGGCGAGTAAAGTTAAGGGCACAGGTTTTTGCCTCACATCAACCAAATTTTGAAAACGCCTCAGCTAGTCCGGCGGAATAGTTAAAGTTAACAATAGAAAACCGGCGGTTACCATTTCCCTGGAAATTTTGGCATGGCAAGCATGCCGCAACCAGTTCATCAATACGCCACACTCCCAGACACTCTCATCAGTGGAACACAGGGTGCATGTTTTCCTGGATATTCAGCAAACGGAGCTTTAGAAGAAGTTTTGTGGAGATGTACACACACATTTCCAAAACATGGTGTATGTCACACCCCACTACATGCCATGTAGTTGGCTAGATCTTGGGTTCAAAACCAAAGAAGTGGCGGATGAAGCCACAAAGGTGCACATAGTAATTGACCTCCCAGACGGTCAGCAGGTAGTTGAAACAAAGTGCACCCAGTGGACTAAGTCAAACCAAATTTTTGTGACTTTTGACTTTCTACCCACAATGGTCCAATGCACTGTGCTCAATCACCACCAGAAGGCCGGAATTGCCATATACAGAGAAATACAATCATTTGAAATGTAGCGCTTTATGCTGATGCCAAATCTGTGCACAGGTAAGGCAATTGCAGTTCTCACCTAAAACGCTGGGATAGCGGAGATTTGACCCAAATCCCACACACCACTTTTGTCATAACCAAAGAGCAGAATTCCAATCCTTTCAAAGTTACTGTGGATAGCGCGCCTCCTATGTGCGCGTTCTAGCGCGCTTTTGGGCACAATGCCCACATTTGCCCTGTCAAAGAGGGTGTTACTCATCAATAAATTTGTCTCAGATTCAATGGGAAGTAGCGAAGCCCAATATGAACCAACTCTAGACACCATGGCTGCCTTCCCATGGGGTGCGCAAGGCTGCTACATTCTTGTAAATCCAGTATCCCCACAAGAGCGGAAGAAAGCCAAACAAGCCTGCAAGGCAGCAGCCATGGAGGCGGCCAAGAACGCATCTGCCATCCTGCCAGCCCAACTCCAGGAGGACATTGAGACTTTTGCGGTGGAAGCATCTCATGAATCTCTCAACTAATAAGATTGGGACGCCCAAGCTGATTGGGCCAACCAAGCTGAAATCTCAATGGACAAATCAGTTCCACCTGATCAATTTGCCCAAGCATCAATCAGGCCCAAGTCACTCCCCAGCAATCCTGCTAAATTTCAACCTCCCAGCGATGGTGCACCACAAATGCATGACTAAAAAAGCTCAGCCCACAGCGGGGAAAAAAGCAAAGGCAAAGGCTAACATGAACCCCATTACTAAGGCTTCCCACACTGACACATACACTGTAGCATCGCATACCCAAGGTGCCAGCAAGTGCCACGAAGAAAAGAGAAGGCTGAAGGGCTCAGGTGCCCTTCCCCTCGCACCTAGGTGCGATGAGGGGAGCCTTTAAATTAGGGACGTTGAATATCGCTGGACTCAAGGCCTCACCATCCCAGGCTAGGAAACTGAGTTTTTTACAAAATAATTTACACGTGGACATCCTGGCCATTCAGGAAACCCACTGTCCACACAGTGCTGAGGACTCATGGAAAACCATGCTCCTCCCCTCCCTATCATTTTGGTCTGAGCACTGTGGGGTGCTTGTTCATGTGAACAATAATTATAAAATTATTTTGTCAAATTCAAGTCTAAATGCCGCGTACTGGTTGTTACTTTTTTGTGGGATGACGAAGTGCATGCTATTGCTAACATTTATGCCCAACCTGTGTGCAAGGACGCCGCGAATTTTTCTTGGCAGTCAATTCCCTTCCACTTCCCACTGACCCGTTAGTGGTCAGAGACATGAACTGCTGGATGAACACATCCACAGACTGCTGGCCCTCATCGACTGCACCCCCACAGGGGCACATTGAACTTTGCGTTCTCAAGGCCACCCTAGGGCTGTTTGATGCCTTTCCACACCATTCTCCACTACTCAATAACATGTCATGTCCCCACATGCACAATGGCCAGTTAAGGTCCATGACCCGCATCAACCTTATCCTCACGCCACTCAAATTTCATTCCCAAATTTCCCACTTCGCCCCATCCAAAATTGATTTCTCCAGGAAAGGGATGGTATTGATCTCCTTCCGCTTATCCAGCACAGCAATTCAGGTGCTGTATTAGTGAAAATCTTCACCCTGCCAAGATTGCATTGCCAAGATTTTCCTTGTGGATGGAATCCATGACCTCAGCTCCAGAGTTTGTTGCACCATTATGTGCAGATCCAATTTACACCTGGTCAACCTTCAGGGCGAGCACAATCCTCCAGGATCACCACCTCTCCTCCGCCAAAAACAGGCCGCCTCAGCAATCAATTCGCGGACACTTGTAGAGATGGACCACCTGGAGTCCAATGTCCCCGCTGCAGGCTACAGCCTGGCTTGGGGTCAAAAGTGGGCAGATGTGGCCGCCCACCTCAACGCACTGGTGAGACAACACAAGCATTGCGTTTGTGTTTAGTACAAAGCTAGACACATTACAGCGGGCAACACGTGCTCCGCTTACTTTTTGAAAATTCTTTGCACTGCGCCAGAGTTTGGCCTGCACACAGGTGTGAAGGCCAGACCACTCCATCGCAGATATGCCAGCTGATGTGGCGATTAAAATACAAAATTATCACTCCAAACTGTATTGATACAATCCTATTCCGCCAGACAAAATGGCAAATTTTCTTAAAAGTGCACACATACGCACGATTTCCTGATTACTGGAGCTGATGAATTTGATTACTTGGGACAAACTCTGGTCCGCTGCTCGTGGTGCGCTGTATAGGAAATGCCCAGATCCATATGGCATCCCTTATGAGTTTCTATAAGAAGTATTTCAAAGATTTATCCTCCTTATTGCTTGTCTCTCTTAACCAATTTTTTTTGGAAACGCGCCTTCTACCTGGAGGCAAGAGACCTAGACAAATACATTATACAAAAAAGGGGATAAGCTGGACTTGGCCAACTGGCGCCTCATTTCTCTCACTAACACAGACACAAATTTTTTTACTAAAATCATGGCTAACCATCTAGGGGTTGCTTCCTCTGCTCTCATCTCCCCCCAAAAAATTTGGTTTCATACCCAAAGGTCGATTTGGGAAATATCCACACCGTAGCCAATGTATGTCAGTCCACGGCTTCTGGAGCACTTGTATTTTTAGACCAGCAGAAGGCCTATGATAGAGTCAACTGGGATTACCTCAGAGTCTGCCTCCACAAGTTCCGCCTCCCCCTCACTTCATCAATTGGGTGATTTTGCTAACGGAATCCGCCACAATGGCTGTGCGTGGCCCTTGCTTTCTCACAGAGGCAGTCCTCCCTCAAAGGGGACTGCGCTAAGGGGACCTGCCTAGCCCAATCTTGTATAACTTTAGCCTTGAACCACTTCTTAGAAATGTGAATGCCCGCCTTACTGGGGTCCATGTGCAAGGCCAAACCCCTGTTAAGATGTTGGCGTTTTCTGATGATTGTGTGGTTGAGGTGTCTAACAATCATGATGCACGCGCGCTTGAAGAAACTATCCAGGTTTACTCCAGGGTAAGCAATGCTGCACTAAACGCCTCTAAAACTGAGATTATTCTCCTTGGTTGATATCAAGCCCGCTGGGCCCCAGCGCCCTGTTTCCTACCTGCCTTGTCAGCTAGAGCATGAGTTAACTTGCCCTTCCCACCCCACAATGCCCCACTTGTGCTCCCCTTTGTTCCAAGCCCCACCGTTGGCCCTGTCCGCCATTTGGGGGTGTGGCTGGAGGCATGAGGGTACACCTCATAGGTGATGGAAAACCATATCCTAGACAACGTGACAATTGCATAGCTTCCCTCAGAGCCCAGAAGACCTCCCTTAGGAAGGGTAGTGCTAGCCAACTCTATGCTTGTGACAGTTGAGGTCTATCCTCAGCATCACATTGCCCTGATCTTTGGTAAGACAGGGCAGGCTGTGTCTGTATGTATGGAGGAGGAGGGGGCGTTGGTTCTGGCAAGGACGCCTAAGGGGCCGGAGCTTGGAGTAGGCCAAGGAGCAAGATGGGCGTCCAAGTCGGAACAAAATGGAAAACGAGCAAAATGGGTAGTTTTGAGATTCGATTTGGATTCAAATTGAGAATTGAATGAAACGGGTGCTTAGGAGTTTCGCGGTTCAATTTGGATTTGAAATGGAACTGGCGCGGAACTGTTGAGGATCGGAACTGGCACAGAATCATTGAGTAAAGATTCCGCGATCCTGCTGTAAAGTTTACACCAAACATCATTCATGCTGGCACCATAAGCTTATATTATATTTTATTTTAGCTTTTAACATGTGTATATAGGGAAGGAACTGGGAGCTGGGGGCTCCTCAGTTCAGTTTTCTATCAACTTGGCTAAGTATAAAATAAAAGAACTTAAAAATTCATATATTTATAATTTGGTTTTTATTTTAAAGATATTGCCTAACTGCAGCCATGTTTGGCTTAAATCAACAAGAATTGGACTTTGAGAGTGAGCTTGGGAGGGCTATTGCCTCCCTTTATACCTTGTCTTGGAGTCAAGGCATGTTGCTGGGGTTAAGTATACTTGCAACTGTCTTCCAGGGGTGCTTGTCCAATCTTGTAGCGCGCGCACCAGGAGAGTCATATCAGGAGTCCTGTCAGCCCTATGGTCTTTAACATGGATCCTGTTGCCCAACTCATTCGTGGCTCATTGGAAGGAGCCAGTGCGTTACATTAAACAGAACTCATTTACTTTCCTGTCGTTGTGGTGGCAAGCAAAAGAGGTGCCAGAAGAAGTTGTGTTTCCAATGTGGTATAACCATACTGCAACACTCTTGATGGTAATATTCTCCACCGCCTTTTGCTTCATGAATTATACCAGGTTTTAAAGTGTGTGTCCTGGGATGGTGGGAAAGTGGTAGGCTCTGGGAAGGACAAAGGAAGAATTCCCACGGTTTTAAAATCGGAAGACTTGGAACTGATCCACCAGACGTTTAGCCGGGTTCAGTTTCAGGGACGTTTGACAAAGGCAGCGGGTGGAGAGGATTCGTTTGCCTTGCAGTTAAGTCAGGTTCTGTTGGCACTTCCAGTAAAGCAGTCAAACTGGGTGCGAGAACTTTTTAGAAGAGCAATCAGGGTTACCCATATCAGTGGAGGAATGTCTGGATCAGATTGACCGTGCAGCATGTCCAGATGAGGCGCAGGATTTGGCCTGGGCGGCGTTACTGCAGTGTGGTCAAGGGAAGAAGTCAGTGGAGGAGTATGGCCAGATGTTCCGCGCATTGGCAAAAGCAGCAAAGGCACCTGAGTCTCAGCTTCCACGCATGTTTCGCCAAAACTTGCAAGCTGATTTATTATTGGCAATGGCGGCAGTGAAACCTGCAGCGACATTGGAGGAAGAGGTGGGTTTAGCCTTGCAGGTAGAGCGACAGTTGAGTTTGGTACGGTCCTGTCAGGAATTTGTGCGACCCCAGGGGGATTCCGAGGACAGAGTGGTGGAAGAAGGGCAGGTTCAGAGCCCATACATGGTTCTAAGGGGTTTAGCTATGTGGAGGAAGGAAAGAAGAGTCAAGGAAATCCTGAAGGTATGGATGAGGTGCGGGAGACAGGGATTCCCATCGAGATTACCGCTCAGGATCCTGAGGCTCAGAATAAGAAGGCTCCTTATAATTTTTGCAAGAAGCCGGTGAATCCGGTGCCTCAAAATAAACCGCTTACTTCATCTTATCCTTATCTGGTTTTGCCCGTCAATGTGCTTGTGGGGGATGAAGGAAGGGATTGCGGTGAAGTTCTAGCTTTGATTGACACCAGAGCCAGGGAAAACTATGTTGAGGAGAAGTGGGCAAGAAGCCATGGATTGTCATTACAGAAGGATGGATGGGTGACGTTGGCAGACGCCTCCAAAAAACGGCGGTTTGGCGAGTGCAGGCCAAGGTCCTGTTGAGGCAAGGCCCAGAGGTATTCAGGGAGGAGTTTCACGCTATAGCTCACCTGCCACATTCAGTGGTACTGGGGATGAGATGGTGGCACCATTTTTGCCCACAGTTTGATATGAAGAGAGAGGGTTCTGTTGTCGCCTAGAGGTCAGGGGACGTGTGAATGGACGTTTCAGTCCCAAGATTCTGGTGAAGCACATGGGTGAAATCACTTCAAGTGTGTCAGTGGAAGGATTGCCGAGGGAGTATCAGGATTTTGTGGAGGTGTTTGAGCCTTAAGGTGATGCGCCTTTTTCGCCTACAGGGGATTTTGCATTTGGATTCCGGTTCAAGGAAGGATCTGAGTTACCAAAGGGCTGTCCAATCTATCCGTTGAATCCACAGGCCCGAGAGGCATTGGAGGATTATGTCCATAAGATGCTGGATATGGGTTTGATTATGCCTTCCAAGTCGCCGGTGGTTTCGCCAGTCCTGTTGGTTCCCAAGTCAGGGGGAGTTACGTCCTTGTGTTGATTTCAGACGCCTTAATGAGGTGACGGAACCTGACCCCTATACAATGCCACTCATGGAGAGCATTCTGCCCATGATCTCCGGATGTGGGGTTTTCACTAAATTGGATTTGGTGGAAGCTTTCAATCAAATTCCTGTTCACCCTGAGCACCAGTGGTATACGGCATTCAAATGTCATCTGGGAAACTTCGAGTACAGGGTTATGCCATTTGGGCTATGTAATGCCCCTGCAGTTTTCCAGCGCATGATTGATCATGTATTGGGGGACTTAGTGGGTAGGTGTTGTGTTGCTTATATGGATGACATCGTGGTGTTTTCCAGATCGGCACAGGACCATGTGAGGGATGTGAGAAGTGTGTTGGAGGTGGTTAGGAACGCGGGCTTGAAGTTGAAGCCGTCCAAGTGCGAGTTCAATAAGGAATCGGTGTCTTTCCTAGGGAACGTGGTCCTCCAAGAAGGGATAGCGATATGTCCTGATAAGTTGCGGGCGGTGCGGGAATGGAAGGCTCCTGGGAATAGGACTGAAGTGCGGAGTTTTTTGGGGGTGGTAAATTTTGTGCGGAGGTTTTCTAGGGATCTGGCCCAATGGGCTGTGCCATTGATAAGACTGACGGGGGACGTGTCATTCATTTGGGGGAGGCTGAGGAGAGGGCATTCCAGCAAGTGAAGACGAGTCTGCTGACAGCCCCAGTTCTGGCACACCCTGACCCAAACAAACCATTCGTGGTAGAGACTGACGCATCAAATTTTGCACTTGGAGCCATGTTGTTGCAGGAGGGTAAAGGTGGGGTTGAACATCCTGTCTGTTACTTCAGTCGGAAGATGGCACCAGCTGAAACCAACTATCCAGTTTATGATAAGGAACTTTTGGCAATAGTTGCAGCTTTAGGGTAGTGGCAACACCACCTATTGTATGCCAGGCACCCAGTTGTCATCTGAACGGACCATCGAGCCTTAGGAATACTATAAGTCCCCACGCCTGATGAACCAGAGGCAGGCCCGGTGGCACTTAGAGTTAGTTCAATATGACCTGCGGATTGAATACAAGCTGGGAAAACAAAATATCTTGCCATATTTATTGAGCCGTGATTCTGGACTGGTGTTTTCTGATGAGGAGTTGAGGAAGTTCAATACAGCCATGATGTTGCCACAGAACCTGTTTGCAACGATCCAGGGCTGGAGAGAAGGGATGGCAGGAAGAATCCAGACTGCACAACAAAGATGTGATCTGGGCCAATGGATAAGAGAAGAGACAGGAGAAGGTGAGGCAAGCAGGGGGCATGTGGGATTCTCGGTTCAGTGTAGTATCATACTCCATGAGGGAAGGATTTGAGTCCCTGTGAAGAGTCTGCAACAAGAGGTAATGGCATCTAACCACAGACCATCCTCTGGAAGGTCATCCAGGTCAAGAGAAGACGTTAGATCTTGTTCACCGTCACTATTCATGGAGAGGTGTGGGTGAGGCGGTGCGGAAGTATGTTTCGCGTTGTGTGGTTTGCGCCAGGGCAAAGGACCAATGGGTGGCATCAGGGGGAAATTGAAGCCGCCTCAAATTCTTCTAGGCCATGGTCCTCAGTGAGTGTGGACTTCATCACAGGACTGCCCAAGTCACAGGGGATGGATGCCTTGATGGTGGTGGTGGATCGCCTGACTAAATATGCAGAGTTTTTCCTTGTCGGTCAACCATTTCTGCAAAGGTGGCAGGACAGATTTTTGTAAATGAGGTTTTCTCAGACATGGGGTGCCTGAAGAGATTGTGTCGGATTGTGGTCCGCAATTTACATCTAAATTTTGGCTCCACATGTTGGGGAATCTAAAGATCAAGGCTTGCCATTCGTCAGCATACCATCCTCAGTCAGACGGCCAAACTGAGAGAGTAAATCAGATATTGGAGCAATATTTGAGGTGATATGTCTCAGGGCAGCAGGATGACTGGGTATATTGGGTGAAGCTGGCTCAATTTGCTTATAACAATCATAAGCATTCATCCATGGGTATGACCCCATTTTTGCAAATCATGGCCAACACCCAGAGGGTATGGGGCCTAGGGAGCAAGGGCGGAATCCAGCAGCAGATGAGCTGTCGCGAGATACCCATGACACCCTGGAGCTCCTGAAGAAGAATTTGGTGGTGGCAGTCGTGGCTCAGAAGAGGAAGGCGGACCGGCATAGATCTGAAGGTAGAGCTTTCAAGAGGGTGATTGGGTCTTGGTGAGCTGGTGGCGTTGGGCCCATATCAGGTAGTGAGGGCGGTGAACGAGGTGGCATTTGAGCTGAAGCTCCCAGAAGGGTCAAGAGCCCATCCGGTGTTGCATGTATTGCAGCTCAAGCCATTCTTTGGCCAGCCACCTGAAAGGGCTTCTCCTTTATTTCCAGCTGGAGGAGGAGCTGAAGAGTATGAAGTTGAGGAGATTCTCGACACCAAAGTGGTGCAAGGACGTCATTCATTCTTGGTACGTTGGGTGGGTCATCCTATTGAGGAGTCCACATGGCAGTCAGCTAGGGATTGTGCCCGATGTCCTGAGAAAATCCAAGAGTTCTTCCTGTCTAGGGGGTGATGTGATGGTTGAGGTCTATCCTCAGCATCACATTGCCCTGATCTTTGGTAAGACAGGGCAGGCTGTGTCTGTATGTATGGAGGAGGAGGGGGCGTTGATTCTGGCAAGGACGCCTAAGGGGCCGGAGCTTGGAGTAGGCCAAGGAGCAAGATGGGCGTCCAAGTCGGAACAAAATGGAAAACGAGCAAAATGGGTAGTTTTGAGATTCGATTTGGATTTAAATTGAGAATGGAATGAAATGGGTGCTTGGGAGTTTCGCGGTTCAATTGGGATTCGAAATGGAACTGGCGCGGAACTGTTGAGGATCAGAACTGGCACAGAATCATTGAGTAAAGATTACGCGATCCTGCTGTAAAGTTTACACCAAACATCATTCATGCTGGCACCATAAGCTTATATTATATTTTATTTTAGCTTTTAACATGTGTATATAGGGAAGGAACTGGGAGCTGGGGGCTCCTCAGTTCTGTTTTCTATCAACTTGGCTAAGTATAAAATAAAAGAACCTAAAATTCATATATTTATAATTTGGTTTTATTTTAAAGATATTGCCTACCTGCAGCCATGTTTGGCTTAAATCAACAAGAATTGGACTTTGAGAGTGAGCTTGGGAGGAATCATCTCTTTCTGCTAAGCATCACTTTTTGAAAATCAATTCAGCCTGAAATTTAGCTCCACTAAAGAGATTTACGAAAACTATTAGCAAATATGGCGGAAACCCCGCAAAAGAACCCGCAGGCTATTCCAAACGAGCCAGCAACACCCCCAAACGAAGCAACCCTCGGTTAACCACCTCAGGGTCAACCAGAATCACCCGCTCTCAAGCAGCAGCCATGAAAGCAGGCACCACCCCCCAACCTGGAGCTACTCCAACTAGCGCCAGTTCACCTGATCGCACTTCTGCAACCTGCACGCCTAACAGCTCTGTGTGTGCTGCCTCCCACCAACCCGCTGGGCCCCCTCCAACCAAGGAGGCCATCACCCACGCTGTTTTAATGGCGTCTGCTCAGTTGAATGCAACTCAGCCCATCCAGACATTCACCTCCCCCATTGTGTCAGCTAATTCAGCCCCATCTATTATAGCTGACGCCGTGTTTCTGGCTCCCTCCATGAGGGGCGATACCCAGCTACCTGGCCCCCAAATCCTCAGATGTAAGGTTGGATTAGCCGCACATTCTGGTTCACTAAGCACCAAATTGGGACAATCTACTCTTCCCAATGAGGATTCAAATGGTTCGGATTTTGGAACTTCACACCAGTTCCAATCTCACCCGTCCCATTTAAACCCCGTAATTGGCACTTCTCAAGTCGGCACTTTATCGCAATATGCTGAAAACGACTAATTCACTAATCAGCCAATGAGTTTTGCCCACGAAATCACAGCAAACACTCGGGCTGAATTTACCCAAATAGATTGGGATGGTGATGAAACATCTCCCTCCTCCCAATTGGCTGGAGTTAATTCCAATCTGGATGGGACTCCCCAATTTAGCGAGGCCCAACAATCACCTGGCCCCCAAACCCTCGGATGTAAGGTTGGATTAGCCGCACATTCTGGTTCACTAAGCACCAAATTGGGACAATCTACTCTTCCCAATGGGGATTTAAATGGTTCAGATTTTGGAACTTCACACCAGTTCCAATCTCACCCGTCCCATTTAAACCCCATAATCGGCACTTCTCAAGTCAGCACTTTATCTCAATATGCTGAAAACGACCAATTCACCAATCAGCCAGTGAGTTTTGCCCACGAAATCACAGCAAATACTCGGGCTGAATTTACCCAAATAGATTGGGATGGTGATGAAACATCTCCTCCTCCCAACTGGCTGGAGTTAATTCCAATCTGGATGGGCCTCCCCAATTTAGCGAGGCCCAACAAACCGCCCCTCAATTTAATATGACGCCAGCAACTGCTGTAACATTCCAGAAACAAGGGAACTCCGCAAACTTGTCCAAACCACCAGCTCACACTCAACCTGCAATTGCAGCCCAAAGCAAACACAAACGTACCAAATGAGCCACTGGGGCGTGGCAAAAACCTCTGGCACCAACGCTAACCAAAGCTGATCCCCGTGAAGTGGCGTTTATTGCCGATGTTAAGAAGAAATGGGCCGAAACTAGAGCGCAAAAAGCTCTACCTCGCTCAACCCTCTCCCACGCAATTCGCCTTTATTATGGGCATAACCCTGTTGAATTCTATACAGAGGATTACTTCTCATACTTTGCAGCGATTGCGGAGACATTCCCTATTAACACCACCATCCATGAATCAGTGGAGGGCCACTACATCGATGTGGGCTTCACTGAAGCTGCCCTTGCTGACCATGCTGCCACCCTCCAGGTCATTATTCCACGCGGATCTCTTCGCATCTCCCGCACACGCTCTCACCTGGAGAAAATTTCATAGGTTACCTTTTCCAACCTACCAACGACTGTTGATCCTGAGTCTCTTAAACTGGCACTCCATCGTGGTTTAATGGAGTTTGGGTCTGTTCTTTCAGTAGACTTTAGCGTCCCCTCTTACTATGCTCCCACTCAAAGAGCTCGCACTGCTAGGGCGTCGTTCATCCCCTCCCCCACTGTATCCCGTAACATTGAGGTTATTCCTCGTGTGGCGGTAGTTGGGGCATGCCCTGAGATCTTTTTTGTCGACCCTGATCAGGCGCGCCCCCGGTGTTCATGGTGTAACGCCCTTGGACACTTGTATAGTGGCTGCACAGCTCGAAAACAAGCCCTCTTAGCCACCACCCAGGGGCCTAAACCAGGCCAAAAACGATCCCACATGGCTGCAGCAGCAATTCCACAACCCACACAATGGGTTCCCGTTCAAGACCTGTCCCCTGAGGCCTTACGCCTAGCAGTTAAAACAGCTAACCCCACAATTGGTGTGGGATACCTTCGCGCTCATGCCCCCCTTCCAATGGGCACCCCCTCCAATCTCCCAGAGTCAACTCCCTCTCTCACCAAGCGCAAGGCATCTCCCACAGGGTGCCCCTCGTCAGCCACCCCCACTCAGGGCTCCGCGGCACCCCCACCAACCCCCACCAGCGATTTATCGCATCAGCCCTCAGCTCCCAATGGAGCTATGCCCACCAGCATGGACTGGCAACTCGCGGCCTGCAGTAGAAGTGCCACCTCAAAGAGTCCTACCCCAACCCCACAGTCCATTTCGCGCGGATCCTTTGCAGTGTTGGAGGAAGTGAATATGGACTCAGACTCATCAAATGGGGACACCGCGGAGGTCACCATTGAGCACCCTCAGGTCCTTCCCCTGCAACGGAGCGGGGGCAGCATCCTAGGCTGGCTTACTGGGTCCTCCGCCCCCCACCCTCTCCTTCCCCTCAGAACCCTCGACGCTCCTCACGGATTGCAGCTAATAGTCAAGCTAAAGGACTCAAAACTAGCCGCCTCACAGCAGCAGGTTTAAGCGCTGGCAACCCCCCAGGACATGGAGGGGAACAGCTATGAGTCCCCATGGCAGCACCCTGGCCCTGCAATCCATCAACGCAAATGGGTTGCGGGACTTTAAGCGGAGAGCCCGCCTCCTCCGAAACTTCAGGTCAGCACAAATTGACATCGCTGCTGTCCAGGAGCCCCATATCCTCCCCCACGAACAATCTGCATGGAATGAACAGTTTGGAGGCAACTCCTTCTGGACAAACCATGCCGCCCTTATTGTTTTGAATCCCCGAGTTAAAACCCATTCTTTTTCACAATATCTAGGTGGCCGCCTCATACTGGCCAAACTCACCACTCCTAACTTCTCCTTCTTCGCTGCAAGCATCTACCTGCCTAATGCAGGTCAGGAGCAAAATCGGCTCTTGGAAGAGCTCCTCCAACTCAATCTCCCACGGAATACAGTCCTCTTAGGAGATTTCAACACAACCATAAGTCGCGTCCGTGACTCTTACCCCCTGCAGCAAAGGAACGCCCTGGATCAAGTCGCCTCCAGGATTTCCTTCGCCTGAGTGGCTTTATAGATGCGCTTCCACCCTCCGCGTCTGGCCTAGGTTGCATGACTAGGATCCAGTATGATGGAGGAGCTTTCCAGTCAGCGTCACGCATAGATATGGCACTGATTGGCCCCCTGCTAATTGGCCGCGTCTCCTCTCCCATCTCTCGTGACAGCTATCTGAGTGATCACAGGTCACTCACCGTTGTCCTCACCACCACACTTAGACCGTCGCGTAGGTTCTGGCCTAGGGTTGCCCCAGCTCTTCTCAACAACCCCTTCACTAAGGAGAAGCTGTCTATGACCATCCGGGAGACTCTCACCTCCCCCACCCCACCTGCTTGACCACAAGGCTAGATGGGCGGTGACCAAGGAGGGCATCACCCGCGTTGCTTACAACTGTGCCAAAGCCCAGATGACTGCAGCTCGCGCCAGAGTCAAAAGGGCGGAAGCCAGAATCAGACATCTAGAGCGAAACTGCCAGCCTTCGCCCTCTCCCAGATGGTTGGAAGACTGGGAAACGGCGCAGGAAGCACTCCGCTTGGAGCTCACACTGCAGGAAGAACGGGCAGCAAACTTTACAACTCGTTACTATGCTCAATGGGAACGCCCCACCCGCTTCTTCTTTCAAAAACAGAAAGCCCGGTCAACAGCGCAGGATATTACTGCACTGAAGATTGGCACTACAACCACTTCAGATAAGGAGGAAATCACGCAGGAACTACACCGCTTCTACTCCAGCCTCTTCCATGCCACCCAGGTGGACCCATCGGACATCCAAGACTTCCTGTGGCGGGCTCCAGAGCCGCCCATTGACCCACGGGCTGATGAGGCTCTACTGGCGCCTATTTCCATCCAGGAGGTGATGGAAACCCTTCTGAAATCCCCACGGCTTAAAGCCCCAGGCCCAGACGGAATACCCTTTGAGGTGTACCTTCTGGAACCTGCAGTGATAGCCAGAACCCTCCGCGACCTCTTCGCTGCACTCTTGGTGAATGGCGAGGTCCTCCCCGACTCCAGAGGCTCAATCACGACCCTCATTCACAAGAAGTCAGACCGTGAGAACCTGGCGAACTGGCGCCCCATAGCGTTGATCAACACAGACCACAAGCTCTTCACGAAGCTTCTGGCCAACCGCATCACCAAATGGGTGTCACCTCGCCTCTCCCCATCCCAGTACGGTTTTATTCCGGGGAGGTCGTTATGGGACAACTATAATGACCTTCACGTGACTTTGACTGCTAACTCTCGTAAGGTGAATGGCTTTGTGGCTCTTCTGGATATGGAGAAAGCATATGATCGGGTAGCCTGGAAGTATATTGATGCTTCCCTGGCCCGCTTCCATCTCCCACCCGCAGCTAGGCGCTGGATATCATCGCTCTATGACCAGCTCCACACCAGAGTCCTGGCGCCAATGGGTTTTACAGTGGCAGTACCAGTTGGACAAGGTCTCCGGCAAGGGGACCCCCTGAGCCCTATCCTTTTTAACATCACCCTTGACCCCCTCTTGGCCTCCTTACAGGACAAGCTAACAGGGATTCTGGTCCCAGGTAAAGCCCCCACACGCACCATGGCATTTGCAGATGACACTGCCATTGCATTTGGCTGCCCTGGGGATGTTGCCCTCGCTGCTGTGACCATTGAGAGGTACACCAAGGCGTCCAACGCCATGGTCAACACCTCCAAGACAACAGTTGTACAGGTCGGCTCCCACACCTTCCCCCACCATTTGGTATTGAACCTGAGCGCGGTACCTTCCGTCACCTGGGCGTTCTCACCAACCAACAAGGAGTTGCGCTAAAAGACAATGAGGACTTGCTCCTTGCAGCAGTTAACTCCAGGATTGCCAGCTGGAACCGGCGGCACATCACCCCCCAGGGTCGAGCTCTGATGGCCAATGTGTTCCTCCTCTCCAAAGTCTGGTTCCTAGCGCACGTCTGCCCATTCACAGATGCCTTTTATACGCGGCTCAATGTACTCCTCCGCTGTTGGATCTGGGGCTCAAACCATCCACCAATAGCCCTCTCAACCATTGCCCGACCCTGCAATGAAGGGGGCCTAGGGCTTCTGGACACGCGATCCCACGCCACCACAATCTTCCTGAAGTTCCTATGGCCGATTGTCTGCTGGGACGCGACCCCCATGCCCCAATGGGCGCCCGCCCTCCGCCAGTCAGTGTCAGCAGCTCTGGGTCTTCCTAGAGCATCTCTGACCTCATTAGGGGAGTGGCTCACAAACCACCCAGGCCATCGCCTAAAACCATCCTCATCCCCTACTGGAACCAGGCTCTCCTTGCCCTGAAACGAGTAGGCGCGCGGATCCACCATGCCTTCCCATACAGAAGGGAAGGCCCTGGCCTCAGCCCACGTCGCCATGCAATTGTGCACAATGGACAAGTTGTCACAACTCGCCTCAACCCCCAAGATTGTCCTCCCATCCGCCCAAGACTCCTTGAGCTCCTCCCTCCCTCCGTGAGATTTGACCTTAAGGAATTGTGGAAGGACGTCTATCACCCCATCCTGTCAGCAAAGGTGTCCAACACCTTATGGAGAGTGCTCCACTGTTCATACAGGACAGGGGACCGGACTGGCCCTACCTTCCAGCACCAAAGCTGCCCCCGCTGTGTGGAGCCTATTGACTCCCACCTCCATCGTTTTTTCACCTATCCAGGTGTCGCCGCATTTTGGCCAAAGGCCCGCGCGCTCCTCCATGCTCAGCCCTGGTCTGGACACCCTGTGCAAGACCTCATGTTTGAGCAGACATTGCCTGGTTGCCACCGACCCCTCCGTGTCCTCGCCTATGCCACAGCCATCTGGACCATCCATAACTCCTTCCTTCGTGCTGCCTTTGACCAGCAGGTGTGGACCCTTCCACACATGATCACCCACTTTCAGGTACACTTTGAGATGGCCCTGAAGGTCTGCACTATGTCGCCAACCCTCCCCCGCTCAGTTGTCACTGCAGCATGGCTCTGGCGCGCAAACCCCCTCCCTTTCTCGATGCCTCCTCCCTCCCCTTCCTCGCCTCAGGCTCTTAGGAGCCCAGGCGTAATTCAATAAACATCGATGAATCCCCCCCCTTGGGTTGGGACCATCTAGTACTAAAAAAAAGAGATTGAGCTTGGGAGGGCTATTGCCTCCCTTTATACCTTGTCTTGGAGTCAAGGCATGTTGCTGGGGTTAAGTATACTTACAACTGTCTTCCAGGGGGTGCTTGTCCAATCTTGTAGCGCGCACCAGGAGAGTTATATCAGGAGTCCTGTCAGCCCTGTGGTCTTTAACATGGATCCTGTTGCCCAACTCATTCGTGGCTCATTGGAAGGAGCCAGTGCGTTACAATGCTCCTCACCAAAGTTTGGTTTGGGGCCCAAGCCATCACTTTTTCCCCGTGTTTCTTCAAGTCACTATACGCCCTTCTGCAAGGGTGGCTTTGGTTGGTCCTCCCACCACTGGTACACATGATGTCATGTTTGGCCCCCGCCATAGTGGTGGTATGGGCCTGCTCAACTTTGAGGTCCATGCTGCCAAAATCCTTGGCACCTGGATTGCTGCCATAACCAACCCTACAATCCCTACCCAGAACTGGGCCCGCACAGCCCGTTACAACTTCTCCAACGCCCTGGGCCTCACCAATCCTTCCCACCCCCACTCTCTGTTGAAGTACCTTGCCTCACATCCTTCTGCAACGGGCCCACATGGGACATCGCCCCACTTCAAAAGGATCCTCCTCACCATGCGGAGCACTGAGTGGAGAATTTGCATCTGTGGGCACACCACACAGAGGGGGCGCCCTTCTCCTCGGTTCACCCAGGAAGTACAAGGTCTTCCCATTCTTAATGGAATGATACCCGTGATATCCCCTACCATGGCCAGGGTGGACTACCTTGACTTGTCGGACATCCTCTACTCCCTCAATACCCAGAAAGCCATTTGGAAGTACGCCCACCACCCTCTTCTGCAGCTGCATATTCGTTCCCATGTGTGGCGCTGCTTGAGATAAGTATACCATACTGCCAAATGCTCTAACGCTTTGCACTCATCCTGTGTTGTGTGGCCAGTATGGAACGCTGTTTCACCGCCTGGAAGAGTGCCCTCCATCTAAAGTGATATGGCGAGAGGTGCAAAGTCTGCTTCGCCAGGATCATACACAGCCCTTCAGCCTGTCTAAGGATGTGTTTGCTTTATCCATGGCCTCCCCTCTTCTGCCCTCCCTACGTTCCTTGGTGGTCACAATCACTATGTGGACTATCCACATGGTTGTCTTGGATGCCATAGCAGGCTCCACCCCCACCCTCCAAGAAGCTGTACGCCAGTTCCAGTCGCATTTAGTGGACCAATTTCAAGCTTGAATGCTTGGATACCTCCCACCATGTTGTCACCAGTTGGTCTTATCCTAGTTCCTGGTATGGTTTCTCATTTCAGACCCCTTCTTTCATATGTGCTCAATAGTGGTGCAAGCCCCTGCACACATAACCCCCCACCTTCTCTTGGCGTTCCCACTGGCAACAGGAGTTAGCATTAGCTTCTCTGGGGTGCCCTCCTTTAACTGAAGTTTCATTTCCTTTGTGTCTTTTCAGAAGTGTCCGTCCCATGGTTGGCCTTCCCCACAATAAATTAAAATAAATTAAAGAAATAAAATTATATATACTATAAAAGTTTGAGCTAGAAGGTTATGATTTTAGATAAAAAACTAATTTTTATTATGAAAATAACTTTAAACTAAATATGTTGATGTTCATTACCATATAATAATATTATCATTCAATTTACTTTTGGCAAAAAACCTGCCTACATTGGTTTCTCGTTGTATAAAATATGTATGCCAATTTAGTTGAAATTGCCTCAAAAAGTTTAGGTGTAGATGTGATAGTTTATACATATATACGATTTACTTTTAGGTATATAGAGAGTATTATCACCCATGATTTGTATTGACACTACCATTAATGGTTTATTTATTACGAGATGATTTTTAATCATTTTAGCTTTGGATAAAGGTAGATGACTATCAATAAATTTAGGACATAATTGAACCTATCAAATGACCCAAACAACACTGAATTTCTTGGCAAAACCATTTTTCTAGTAAATTAATTTAAACCCAAACTGCTTAGCTGAAACCATTATGCCTATTGAATTACCCAAAACAACACTAAAACGCTTGGCAAGCCCACTGAACTATCAAATTAACTGAATAACCATAAACTGCTCACATAAACAATATACAGATTCCCATTGAAGTTTTATTTGTAAACCTTATAAATAGATTTTTTATCATATTATTATGCTTTTAAAACCTACCTACAGAAGTTTCCCTGTTTCATAGATTCTTGTGCCAAGTTTATTTGAGATTAGCTCAATAGTACAGTAACAGCCGTTGTACATAGATAATAGCATATCTAAATAATAAAGTTAATTGATGTATTTATGTATGAGAGTATGAGACATATTATCTTTTATGAACAAAACAAACCAAATATAGCCAAATTTATCACATGTACTTTATAAATTTTGGGAAAGGTAAATGGTATCTTTTATAAAAGAATTTTAAATTATTAGTAAAAAGCTATATATAATACTAAAATTTTTAAGATCTTAATGGTAAAACTATATATGTTTCAGCTGAGCATTTTGGTGATAATTGTTAAATTAATAGGTCAATAGAGTTTAGTGATTATTTGGTAGTTTCTGACTATTTTAAAAGTTCAACAAGTGGTTCTTTGGTTTTGGCTATGTGATTGTTAAGTTTTAATTGATACAATAGGCCTTATGGTTTCAAGTAAATGGTTGATGGTTTAATTAACTCAATAAGTAATATTGGGGATAATTAGTGGTTGGTTCTTTTTATAATTCAAATTTGATGAATTTATTGACAAGATGTTGTTGGTTGGTTGACTTATAGGTTAATAGTTTCTAACTTATCCATGATCATATACTAATATTCTCACTTGACCAAAACATAATAAACCTATGCGATTAGCTGATCACTAACCACTCAATCAAACCCATTTTTTATATCAATCAACTAAATCATTAACCACTTAACCAAAACAATTAAATCCTTATAATCAACTGAATTATTATTAATTTACTATCAGAAATTTATGTATCAATTAGATTATTAATCTAGAATTCAAAACTGACAAAGAAATGAAATAAAGATAGGATCCCAACAATAATTTTGTTGATAGTCAATCTGTATTCTGAACTCTGATGCCTTACTTTAGTAATATCCAATCCTTAATCTAAAGTCTGATGTAAAAATGATATAAAAATAGGATCCCACCAATCATATCATTGATATTTTGGACATTTCTCTTTATAAATATTATAATAATGATTCATCTTGACGCTGAACACATATTCATCAATCGTTTCTTAAATAAACTGGTAAGCTTTGTAAAGATGATAGTAAAATCAAATTGCCTATCAAATAAAAATCAGTCACCAAAATCCATGCCTAAGATTTGCTTTATCCCATAGAATTCACTTTATGAATGTTAAGAAAAGTAGAGTTTATACAAATATAACTTATAGTAAAAATAGATAATGGGTAAACAACAGAATTTTGATATAACATGATACTATTTAATCAGATTAGATTAGCAATAAATGCAATAAAAAATGCAAGTACTGATTATATAATAGTTTTTATAAATAGAAAATTTATATAAATTTGCAACGCTGCAAAAAATAAAGTTAATATATTTTATTCAACTGAGGCAAGCTGACCAGGGGACGGACAATACTGAGCTCTGTGGAGAAAAACTTATACTATGCTAGAATTTAAATGAACTAAAAGAGTTGAGCGTATCACTCAAACTGAATCAAAAAATAAAAATAATAACTAAAACAAACCAACCAGGTCAGATGCAGTAAACTGCTATGCATTCATTGTGGGGGGTGAGTCAGTAATGGGAGGCTCCTCTTCCTCCTCTGTGTTGGACAGTGTATGGCAGAGCGCTGAGAGCACGGGCATGGGTGCATCCTCAAAATGGGGTTGAGGTAATAAAAAGGCTTGGGAAGCTTTAATTTGCCTATGAGGAGTGTTGTGATATATTTGGAAAGGGTTTTTTCTGCCTTAAGGCAAATTTGGGTAGCATGGTAAAGGTGGCGATGTTGTTGCTGGTAATGTGGGTCTTAAGGGCAAATTTTGCAACCATCACAACTTTTTTATACTGCCTTGTGGGCAACTTGTTGGAATCAGATGAAGACTTTTTTATGCATTTGTTGCATGGGGGAAGGACAGGGGCAGATACCCCCTTGACCAAGACTGCAACTGATTTTGCTACGGCCTTTCAGAGGGGGCAACAATCAGGGGAGGCAACAGCCTCTTTGGTGAGTTGGTGGTCACTTCAGAATTCATCCACATTTGAGTGTAGAGCATAGTGGCAAGTTATGAATTGAGCTGCATATTCTGCATTTAGGTACTTTTCAAGGCCTGGGGCCTCAACTGAGTTAGGGATGGGATTTCCCAACTCATTTTTTAGTACTAGATGGTCGGGATTTCCCAACTCATCAACTTCACTTAAATAATCCCAGGGATTTTGGTTGAAGACGATAGGTTGATTGGTATATGGGTGGGCTGGATTGGGTGTCTGGGTGGGGTTTTTTTTGAATTTCTGGGGTCCATTCTGGCTCTTTATTAGTTGGAATAGGAGTGGTGGTTTGGCGTGTCAATTCCTTATTGGTTAAATATGTGGCAGTTGCATCTACCATTTTGGGTGGAGGGGGAGGGAGGATTGTGCCCCATTTGAAAAAGTTTTTATGTTGGTATGGGAGCATCATGGGGGGAGTTGAGCGTGTGGGCTCCATCTCAGGCTATGTTGGGGCAGCACCTCTTTTAGTGGTCCAGGTCAAAACAAATGTGGCATATTGTGCGCCCCTTATCTACTCTAGCCCAGAAAGGGTGGTTAAGGCAGAGGGGACAACGGTGTAGGGGAACTAAATAGCAAATTCGTTTGATATTGGGCATATTATTGTAAAGATGTAAGGGTCCACTAGTTGGTTGGCTCTGTTAGGAACAACCAATTGTAAATTGGGGCCAGCGCCATATACTGACAACCCAGCTATCATTTCGTTGTATAAAGTTTCAGGGGGTGGGTAGGTGGAAAGGCCTGCAAATTGAACCACAAGAGTGTGTCATCAGGCAACCAGGTGTGAGTGGTTGGGATGGGGGTTTCCTGGAACACTAGGGGTACATTGGCTGCGATTGCAGCATCAACTTGCAAGTGAAGCTGAGGTTAAATTACCCCTTGTAGGGGCGGAAGTCAATGAATCCTGTAAGCTGCATAAGTGCCTGGGTTAAACTATTAATTGTTTGTGTTTGGAAGGGAACAAGTGCCATATTTGACCCAGAGGCTGAATTGAATCTTGATTCAGGAAGCACAATGGGGTTATGAGGCACCATTTGAGAATGTGCAAGGTGGAGAGCGAGATCCTTGGGGTGAATGTATCGACCTGAGGAACTTGGGTGTTGGCCAATCTTGTTCAAAAGCTTTCCCCGCTGGGAGGAAGATGCTAGGAGATGTTTCGCTGCTGCCTCATTTTGAGCAGTGGGCAGTAGGGCCAAGGACATTGGGGTTTTGCTTTGTGTCAGTCTTTTAAAGGTGTTTAGTTCTGTTGAAAAATTTAAATTTGCTCATATGTGTTATTGAGCAGATAGAGGAATTAAAGGTTATATTGTTTAATCTAAATGAGTATATAGTATCATAGATAGCATGCAGATACAATCAACAAACTTAACTACATTAATCAAAAAATTCTTAGCTAAATACATTAAATGTAAATATATACCTTTAAATTAGCTCTTGAAATTAAATGGAGGGGGTTGACCATGGGTATATTTACCATGCTGAGATTTCTAGCCACTTTTGGTTTTGTGTCAGGTAGACTGTACTACTAGTAATAATGGAAAGGAGACTCATAGAGTTTGGAGCCAGAAATACTAAAGTTGCTGAGGTTTAAAGTATGAGATACTCCAATTTATAAAAAAGTTAATAATATGAATTTAAAAGTTAAAAAGAGTTTGAAAAGGTCCTAATTGGTATAGGAATTGTAAACCAAAGTTTAGTGAAATTTGGTAAACATAAAAAAATTATCAGCGTGAGGAGGCGCGGATGCTGCAAAGTTAGCCAATTTGTCAGATTGAGCTTAATTTTTTGGGATTTTGGCTATCTTACAACGGAGAGCAACCCATTTATAGCATTTGGTGTTTTCTGCAGTAATAATATGATAAAGTCAAATCAAAAGCATTCGATTTAAAATATAAAATCTTTTTTTTCATAGTTTCAATATCTTCAAAAAGTGTAAAACCCCAAAAGCTTTTCTTTCTCGTTGCAAACACTTTTGCAACTTATTCAATTCAAGACTAATCTAGTTTGATAATCTCATAGAGGGATTAGTCTGCACCCATGTCTGGGAGCAGTTGGGCAAGCAAGGCAAGAGGAGCAGGCGGAAGGCCCGCGGCCTCTAACATTTGAAAACGCCCTGGAGAATCTGGAGGAATAGAAAAAAATCTAAAAAAACTGGCGGTCACAATTTCCCCAGAGATACTCGCGTGGCAAGCATGATGCAACCAGTACATCAACACGCCACATTCCCAGCCACTTTTGTTGGTGGAATTCAGAGTCCAAGTGTATCTGGACATCCAAAAAACGGCTCTATGGGAAAAATTTTGTGAAGATGTACCCAAAATTTTCCCGACCATGGTGTATGTTGCACCTCATTTTATGTCATGCGGTTGGCTGGACCTAGGTTTTGAAAGCAAAATAGCAGCAGACGAGGCTGCAGCAGTGCGCATAGTGGTCGACCTCCCTGAAGGGCAATGGGTCATCAGAACTAAATGCACCAGATGAATAAAATCAAACCAAATTTTCCTCACGTTTTTCTTTTTGCCTACTACATTAAAACGTGACATTTTGAGCAACACCTGAAAGATGGTCTCGCCATATATGGCGAAATACAATCTTTCAAAATGCAACAGCTCACGCTGATGCCACACCTGTGCACCGGCAAAGCCATTGCAGTTCTGACCCCAACTGAGGAGATTGCGAAGGACCTAACCCAGATCCCACACTCCACCTTTATTGATATCGCAGGGCATACCACCCACCCATTCTGGGTAACTGTGGACAGCGCGCCCCCCATTTGCACCCTTTGTGATGCATTCGGCCATAAGGCGCACACATGCCCCATCAAGGAGGGCGTCACATTCCAAGAGCACCCCTCAGCGGCCATGGCCAGCGGAGAGGCGCACTACGAACCAACTGCAAGCACCAAGGAGGCTTTCCCATGGTGAGCACAAGGCTGCTACCTATTGGTAAAGCCCATCTCCCTGCAGGAGTGGAAGAAGGCCAAGCAGGCCCATAGGGCTGCGGCCAAGGAAACGGCCAAGGCCAACACCACCATCCCACACTCACAATGCCAGGAGGACATGGAGATCTTTGCGGCAGAAGTGACTCAGGAATCCATCACCCAATCAGATTGGGAGGCCCATGCTGAACGGGCCACTCAACCTGAGGATCCGATGGGAGATTTGATCTCACCCAATCGCTGCACCCAAGCCCCAGTCAAAACTGACTTGGGACCTATCCCAACCAAAATTTTTTTTGCCCCACTCGACAGTGCACCAAACTTATCTGCACCGCAAAAAATTCGTCTGACGTCAGGAAACAAAAAGTGAAGGCCAAAGCCAACGTGACTCTTTCCATATAAATTAACAAAACCCTGATAGTGTTGCTGCTAATACCCGTGCTGCTGTGAAAGCCTGTGGGGACCTGGAAGAGGCTGGTGGGCCAGGGGGCCCACCCCCTCGCACCTAAGGTGCGATGGGGGAAACCTTCACTCTAGGGGATGCTGAATATCGCGTGACTCAAGGCCTCCCCATCCTGGGCTAGGAAACTTAGTTTTTTACAAAACAATTTACCCATGGATATTCTGGCCATCCAGGAGTCCCACTGTCCACAAGGTTCCAAGGAAGCTTGGAAAACAATGCTCCTACCATCCCTATCCTTTTGGTCAAAGCACTGTGGGGTGCTAATTTAGAAAAATAATTTTTTCAAATTTAAATCTTCAGAAACATTCCTAAATGGCTGAGTGCTCGTTGTCACCTTCTCATGGGCTGATGTTGTGCACACAATTGTCAACATTTACGCCCCAAACGGTGCACATGAGCATCGGGAATTTTTCTCATTGGTCAAATCTCTCCCACTACCCCCCAATTCTTTCCTAGTTGAAAACATAAACTGTTGGCTAACCTCACCAATGGACCGGTGGCTGCCCTCACCCCACGCCCCACAGGGTCATATAGAACTACGCGTTCTAAAAGCCACCCTTGGGCTAAGGGATGCGCTGCCATGACATGCCCCACTGCTAAAAAATATGATGCATCCCCACGTTTATAACGGCCAATTAAGGTCCATGACCCGCATTGACCTTATTCTAGCACTGGCGAAATTCCAACCCCACATCTCCCACTTCAAAACAGCGAAAATGGAATTCTCTGACCACCGACTGGTCTTGTTAACATACCACTTACCCGTCACAGTTGCAAAGGCCCCACATTGGTGCAAAATCTGCCCCCCGAGCTCGCGTCACCAGGATTTTCCATGTGGGTGGAAGAGGCAACTTTGGCAAAATTGTTTGTTGCACCGCTTTGAGCGGACCTCATTTCCACATGGGCAACTTTTAAAGAGGACACCATCTGCCACTATCGCCATCTCTCCTCCAGACGCTCATGAGCCACATTGGCAGTTATCTCACGCGCTGGCAGAATTGGCCCACTTGGAGTCCAACATTCCAGCCACAGGATACAGCCTTGCATGGGGCCAGAAGTGGGCGGAGGCAGCCACCCACCTCAATGCACTCAAAAGGCAACACAAACATTGGGTTTGTTCCAATACAGGGCCACATGCATCACTAAAGGCGACAAGTGCACGCATATTTCTTTAAAAAATTTTGCACCACGCCAGAGCGTGGCCTGCATGCAGGTGCGAAGATCAGATAATTCCATAGTGGACACACCGGCTGAAGTGGCAATCAAAACGCAAAAATATTACTCCAAGTTATACCAAGCCAAACCAATTCAGCTGGCCAAAATGGCAGAATTTCTTGACCGAGCTCATATCTGCACCATTTTCTGATACCCAAAAAATAATGAATTTAATTACTCTGAACGAATTATGGACAGCCATTCGCAGTGCGTCAAACCAAAAATGCCCAGGCCCAGATGGCATTCCATATGATTTCTACAAAAAATATTTCAAATATATATCCCCATTGCTGCTAGCCTCACTCAACCAAAGCCTGTTGGTAACGCGCCTCCTACCAGGAGGACATGAGGACTTTACTGTCACACTCTTCAAGAAAGGGGATAAGCTTGACTTAGCCAACTGGCGCCCCATTTCTCTAACAAACACTGACACCAAAATTTTAACAAAAATTATGGCTAACCGTTTAGGGACTGTAGCATCTGCCACCATCTCCCCAGAACAATTCAGTTTCATCCCCAGAAGGTCAATTTGGGATAACGTGCACTCTGTGGCTAATGTATGTCAGTCCACAGCCTCTGGGGCACTTGTATTCTTGGACCAACAAAAGGCCTATGATAGAGTAAACTGGGAATACCTTAGGGCCTGCCTCCATCAATTCCGCCTACCCCCCCCCGCTTCATAAACTGGGTGATGCTGCTCACGGAATCTGCGACAATGGCAGTGCATGGCCCAGGCTTCCTAATGGAAGTAGTCCGCCCTCAAAGGGGCCTGCGACAAGGGAACCCCCTCAGCCCACTCTTATACAACTTCAGCCTTGACCCACTACTGCGAAATGTGAATGCCCACCTCACTGGGGTCCATGTGCCAGGCCAAACCCCAATCAAGATGATGGCATTTGCAGATGATTGCGTGGTGGGGGTGTCTAATAACAAAGATGCACGCGCGCTTAAAGCCCTCATCCAGGAATATTCCCGGGTGAGCAACGCGGCACTGAACGCCTCCAAAACTGAAATCATCCTCCTTGGTCGCTTTTAGAACTGCTGGGCCCCAACAAGTAGTTCCCAACCCGGCCCATCTGCTCGCCCACGTCCACGCCTTACTAACTCAACACACACCACTCCACTGGTGCTCCCCTTCGTTCCACATCCTACCGTAGGACCGGTGCGCCATCTGGGCGTGTGGATGGAGGCAGGCAGATATGCGTCAACAGTAATGGAGTGCCATATACTGGACAACGTGACAAAGCGAATCGCCTCTCTCAGAGCCCACCCTACTACCCTCACTGGCAGGGTTGTTCTTGCCAACTCTATGCTCCTATCCAAAGTCTGATTCAGAGCTCACACCATCCCCTTCTCCCCAAGCTTCTTCAAATCCCTGTATGCTTTGCTGCAAGGATGGCTTTGGTCAGGCCGCCCTCCACCAGTACGGCTAGAGGTCATGTTTGGCCCTCATCATCAAGGTGGCATGGGCCTGCTTGACTTCAAAGCCCATGCTGCCAAGATCCTGGGCACCTGGATCGCGGCCATCACCACTCCTACACTCCCATCCCAACACTGGTCCTGTGTGGCCCGCTCCAACTTCTCCCGAGCCTTGGGCCTCAACAATTCATCAAATCCCCACTCCCTGATGAAATACCTCGCATCACACAAATTGGCCACAGGTCCTCACGGGACTAAAACCCACTACAAACGAATCCTACTCTCCATGCGAAGCGCAGAGTGGAGAATTCTTATTAGTGGACATACAACCCAAAGAGGCCGCCCCTCTCCTCAGTTCACATAAGAGGTACAGGGGCTACCCATCCATGATGGCGTGATCCCCATTCGACCCCAAGTCCTATCCAGGGTGGACTACTTGGATATGATGGACATCCCTTACTCCACTGAGACCCAAAAGACTATCTGGAAATACGCACACCATCCTCTGTTGCAGCCTCAAGTCCGCTCCCATGTGTGGCGCTGCCTGAGGTGGGTGTATTGTACAGCTGAGCAATAACGCTTTACACTCATCCTGTGTCGTGTGTGGCCAGTATGGAACGCTGTTCCATCGCCTGAAGAAGTGCCCCACCTCTAAAGTGATATGGCGCGAAGTCAAACGTCTGCTAGGCCAGGATCAAACGCATCCCTTCAGTCTGTCAAGAGATATGTTTGCTTCATCAATGGCCTCCCCCTCCCACCCTCCCCTCCGTGCTCTGGTGGTTGCAATCGCCATGTGGACTATCCACACGATTGTCTTGGATGCCCTCGCTGGATCTATCCCCACCCTCCCTGAAGCTGTCCACAGATTTTAGTCTCATTTGGTGGACCACTTTCAAGCGTGGATGTTTGGATATCTCCCACCGCGTCGCTGACAGCTGGTCTCCTCCTGGTTCCCAGTCTGGTTCATCAAATCAAACCCCTTCCTCCACACGTGCTCAATCGTGGCTACGGCCCCTTTACACGTTCACTCCCCTCCCCATAAGTGGCGTTTCCGCTGGCAACAAGAGATAGCATCGCTTCTCTGGGGGCCTCCACCGGTACTATGTTTTGTCTCGTCTGAGTCATATTTGGAAGTGTCCGTCCCATGGTCAGCTTTCCCCGCAATAAATTCAAAAAAAGTGTAAAACCCTATTTAAAAAAATCAACTTATTGGGTCTACGCATGGTTGCTGATCTTTTCCCAAAGATAAATTAAAAATAAAAACTTTTTTAAAATAAGGATGAACTCAGTTTGCCAAATTTTGCTATCTTCAAGGATTATGTTTTTGAGAATTTAGTCCTAGTAAAGCATATAGGCACTTTATCCTCATAATTTATCTTCTACCCCATGTATCTTGTACAAATATTGCCTACTGGTGCAGGCTACTACCTATTTAATGTCTATAACCTTGAAAAGATCATCCAAGGACTTTAGAGCATATTTTAAGAGTTTCCTGATCCCTTTTTTAGATACTTAATTTCAGGTAAAATGGAACCAACTGTGTTATCACCTCAAATCTTTTGAGGGGTTTACTCCACCTGACAGTATTTCAGACTTAGAAAACTAATTTGGGGGTAGAAAGTTCTAAAGGCAGCTAAAGGTGCAGTGCAATGTAGAGGACCAGCTGTTTCAGGGAACCTCCTGTGAAATTACTGGAATACTCTGAAGCATTGAGACAGTCACAGGCTAGTACTCAACTGTTCTCAGTCTCATCATAGCCTTTCCAAGACACTAGGCACTTAAGGCGCTAGTGGAAGAGTGATTCTATATGCAGCAGGTCCCACCTTTTGTATTACTATAAATGGCTGATTCAATTTGGACCTAACTTTTAACAAGGTTGCTTTAAATGGAGTTTCTTAACCTTAACCATCACTAGGTCTCCTGGTTGGTACTCTGGACCTCTCTGATTTATCTAATATGCATATTAATTGTAGATTTCTTAGCATCCTAAAGATGTTTTTACCATCAAATGAATTTCCCTAGGCTCCTTAGCCTTCTCATTTTCTACTACCGTATGATTATCTGGACAGAGGCCTAGTTTAAAGATTTAGGAATACCTATAGTTTTCAAAGAAGGGTGAGAATAAAGTTAAAGCGTGCTTTAAGTTATTTATAGAAATATGGGCCATGAATAGGTGCGCACTTAGTTGTTTTTCTCACACTATATATAGCTACGCTAAAAATGTCCTAAACCTTGGTTATTCCTAGCTGTTTGTTCATCATACTGAGGGTGAAATGCAGTAGAGCGACATGGTCATATATGAAGTAGAGAAAACAAGGCCTCCTAGATTTGTGTTGTGAACTAGAGCCCCAATCATTCACTACTTTCTTAAGGATAGCATGTAAACAGAATATAGCCAAGGAATAACAAGGACATCTGCACTGAAGTGATCTTTAGGGTACAGGGATAGAGTGGGCCATTTCTTGTAAGGCGATTAATCACTATCAACACTGCATCAAAGCACTGAGAGAAGAGAACTTTTAAGATAAAGTCTACTGATACTGATGTATTAGGACCTCTGCAGCCTCTAATTGTATCAAAAGTTCAGTTGCCTTCTGAAAGCTAGCTAAGGAACTTTGGTAAGTAAGACAAGTCTTAGTGTATTTTGCTACATCCGTGGTAAGGCCCTTCCCACTATAAGTGCGCCTGATGATGTCAGTGGTTTTTACTTCCCAGGTTGGCCCGCTGCAGGGGTCATGGTACTTAAAAATAGCTTTTTCCCTGAGAGGATCTGGGGGTACCAACCCCTCAATTGATGCAGTATAACGCCTTAAAGAATATAGCAACCCTGGCCAATAGGCTCTAAATTTTTATCTCAGGCCTTCATAGTGATTTCAAACTCTGCTAATAGGGATAAAATAAGCTAACGTGGGAGGCAAGGTCTTAGTCATCTGTCTCAGAATCCAAGGTAAGAATTGCAGTGGTTACAACTCTATATTGATCTCTATTTGTTTTAGAGAAATAAATGTGAAAGTGTTGTGGACATCAACTAAGGATGCATCTGTTTAATGTCAGGATTTTGCAAAAGAGTATTATAGAGAGAGTTATTGTTACTTTTATAAAGTCATACTCAAATTTGAACAAAGAAATTGTATCAAGCCAGTGGGACTGGCGCGGTGTCAACATTTGTGCGGATCTGTAGTTGTGGAGGGCGCGGTGGTGCGTCTAAATAGTTAATGGTCACTGAGTGCCATAGAGGTGGTTCCGTTAGTACTTCTTAGCCTCCACCACAGCCAGCAACTCTATCACATATGTCATGTTTTAGTTAATTGAGTGGCATCTTCATTGAAAAGTAGATCACTGATCATACAATCCCATCTTCTTCTGCTTGAAGCAGGGCCGCTCCTATTTCATAGTTGTAGGTGTCAGTTGCTACAAAGAAAAGGAGCATGAGGGTCTGTGTGGACTATGACAGGGTTAGACAACAAATGAACTTAACAGCAATGAAGGATACATAACACTCAGATGTCCAAAATAAAGTCTTCTTCCCAGACACAGAGTAAAGTGGGGCAGCTAACTATGATAGTTTGGGGTAAACTTCTTTAGGAAGTTGCAAGTGCCCAGGAGCTCCACAGATCTGACAAGGATGTGAGAGTATCCCAACCATGAGTAGCAGCTTCAAGGCCTGGAGCTATCATTTGCATTTTTGTAACGATAATGTTTACCAGGAAAGATCTTAGACTGAAAAAACTCGCATTTACTTGCCTTCATCGTGAGATTATCTTGAGAGAAACGCTCCATCACTACTGAGAGATGCTGAGAATGAGATTCAATTTTTGTGGAGAAAGCTAAGAAGTCGTCCATAGAGGCAATGGTACACGCTCCAATGAGTTTCCCAAGAATGGCATCAATAAAGCGCTGGGTGAAGAAAGGGGCATTAAACCCAAAAGGTATATCTAAGAATTTATAGATGGCTTTTATGGTGCGTAAAGTAGTCAACCATTACTGACCTTCCTTAATGCTGATCTGGTCAAAGGCGTTCAGGCATTACAGCGTTTTTAAAAATTTAGCCTTTATTATGTAGTGTGTACTGCTGTTCCAGTGGTATGGGGTGCGGTTCTGGGACTGTCACATTGTTGAGGTAGCCATAGTCCTCACAAGGGAAAGGAACGCATCAAATTTATTATAAAACTAATAGATGAAACATACTGGAGAAAACTTATTGTATGTTTTCCTTTGTCAATCATATTGCTGACCCACTCATTAAGGCAGCCTCCTCATTTTAAAACAAAGGTAAGTGGAAGATTAAATATGAATTAGGACAAATGTGAGCTTAAACTCAAAATAAAGTTGGTCATAAGATGGAATATTGGAGGCTTTTGTTCCATCAAAAGGTTGACATAACCCTAGATGCACTCAGGAAGTTCTCTATGAGCAGAAGAGATCAGGTTAGTTTATAAATGGGCCAATCCAGGTGATAGGGATAGCCGCATACTCAGCAACTTATCTCCAGGAAGTTAGGGAATTATGGGAATATGCACTTCTACGCCTTCATCTACGCCTTCATCTACACTGTCTAACACTACTTGTTCAACCATTTGGGTCTGCTTGTCAAGTTTGTACCACCATTTAACACCTAAAATGACAGAGTACAAGATTTGGTGACAGCAATAAATTGTTCTGTGTAGAAGTCGTTACCCCCAAAGAAGAATACAGGGGACTGAACTTCATATGTGGAGATTCTTTGAGATGCTCCTCCCTTCACAAGGCGCTTTAGAAGCATGTGATCTCTAACACTTCTTCTAGCTCCAAACTTATGAGCTTTTGAGAAGCATTAATGTCAAAAGGTATAGTGGCTTAACAGTTCCCTCGTGAGGTAGAAAATATGGCCATGAACTTCAGTATCCAGATAATGGTTTACCAATGAAGGATGCGAGAGTGGCAAGTAATCCAATATTAAGTACCTTACTAATAAGGTTGGAGGGCTACATATGGAAGAAGATGGCTGTGGGAGCTAGATATGGTAAGCTGGGGCCTTCACGTGGTGTGACTGAGGAAAGCTTGTGGAAACATGAGTGAGTATCCAAAACCAGAACCCAGAGAGGCACCTTAGAAGAGTCCTGTAGTGGCCTGGATGAGGTGTGGGATGAAAGCTAATGAAAGTAACCCAAACTGTTCTTGCGAGTGCTTCCACTTTCCTTCAGAGGGAATATGGGCAGGAAGGGGAGGCAAGAGTTAGTCATATTGTCTGTCATGCTACTTCCCTACAAGGCGGGGCGCTGCAAAAGAAGGTCTTAGTGACAAGAGTGGGGAAATCCTGTTTGGCTGGGCTTTGGACCACCTGTCTACAATAATCACCGCAGTTTTCTAGGTTGCCTGAAACCTGGATAGCGGCCAGTAGCTTACATGGGCTTACACTGGTGCATCAAAAGGTGAGAGCACTCACGTACCAAATTGATGGACCAACCCAAAAGGGCTGCAATGGTTCACGCACAAAAAGGGCTAAGGGAGCAAACTTTATCACAAATACAAACCTAAGAGACCAACTCCATTAATAAACCAACATCGGGGGTGGCTCCTGCTCCACAGAAGACTCCGGCCTCCTTTGGAGCGGTGGCTACTAATGGATTTGTGGTCAGAACCAAGCTTTTTGAAACAGGGAACTCTGGACCCTCCAAGGATCTGATGGCGAGCATGGTGGAGAGCCTCAAAAGGGTTCACGCCGTGGAAGTGAAGATTGGGTGGTTGAAGGAGATGCTCATGGTCAGGGTGATTGAGGTGTGCGGGTTCGCCCCACACCATATTTCACGTTTGGCACCTAGGTTGAAAATTATGACCTCTCAGTCTAATCTTCAAAAGAAAGAAGGTTTTGGCTTCCGGTTTGAGCATGAAGAACAAGGATGCTGTATGTCTTGACATTGACACCAAGATTGGAAGGTTCATTCTGAGGGATGTACCACCTGTGATCACTAGAGGGGCCATGATGTCTCAGCTGAAAGGCTTTGGCAAGGTGATCTCCTTTAATGAGAAAAGGCTGGTAAAGAACTTGAATCAGAAGGACGGTCGCTTAAAAAGTTCACCGTGGGATCTGGGGACTGGGTTTTGAAGCTTAACTTTCAAAATTATAAGGGGAGTTGCCTCACACAGTCACTATGGGGACCTTAATTGTCCCTGTGGTACCGCTGGACAGGTGCTTCTTGTGTGGTGCGAAGGGGCATGTCAGAGCTAAATGTCCTCAGGTTAAACCTCCTGCGGCAGTGGCCAAACCTACTGGGCTTAGCGCAAGGGTGCCAGTAATGGCCCCTCAGAGAAAGAGAGGTTGGCTTTTCAGAAGGCGTTGGAGAAGCTGACTGAGTTGTCAGACAAAGCAAGGGAGATGGCAGCGGCTTTCAACAATTCAGAGGCGGTGACTGAGGTGCTGAAAGGTGCCAGAAAGGTCAACAAGGAGTCAAAGCGGACCTGGAGAGCGCGGGAAACCGGTAGACTCTAAATTGAGCTAAGCGGCGCTTTATCCCAATCTGAAAAGGACATTTTGGAAATGGCTGCTTCCTAAATGGATGGGGTTCTCCACATCTCTTGATTGCGTAAAAGTTTGCGACCATTAGGGATGTGGGTGGGACAGAGCCCGCAAGGCCTGTATGGGAAGAGGCGGATATAAGGGAGGTGTTGCTTTCTAGCAATAGTGGGCCAATGCCTTTTAACCCCATGCATTCATCCAAAATGGAAGATTCTATCGAACACCCTTGCAATTATAAGATTCCAGAGGCTGCTGTGACAGAGCAGCCACCACCCCCTGCCCAGTCTAGTACTGGAAAGGGAGGAAGAAACGTGGTCCCGCTAAACCAGCTGAGATGGAAGAGGATGTGAATCCCCAAGATCCTGACACTGAAGCCTTTTCAATCTCAAACCTATGGCGATCTGGTTAAATTTGTTAATGCGCGGGGTCTGAATATACTCAGGAAGCGGCAGCGTGTGAAACTCTGATTGCAAAAACATGGGATAGATATCAGCTTACTCACTGAGACTAAGTCTAAACCTGGGGAGGAAGAGAATTGGGCTTACCAGTTTCCTGTGAAGCAATCATTTTACTCACACTTGGTGTATCAACCAAGATCAAACTCACCCTTAGGGGAGGGAAAGAGGGAGGGGGAGAAGTCGAAGGGGGTTATTTTGGTCTGGTGGATGGATAAAGTCAACTTGTTGGATAAAAGGGTATTAGTTCCTGTAAGAGCAGTGGCAGTAATGTCACTGTTTGTAGAGGAATCAATTTTTTATCAGCATTTACGCGCCAAATTCTGAGTCTGAAAAGAAGGCCTTCTTCCAAAAGGTCAGCCTGAGGAATCAGGAAGAAGGCATCGGGGGGTCAGTAGTGCTGGGGGAGACATGAACTGTGTCTGCTTTAGGGATGACAGGATTGGGGCTTCAGGCAACAGGAGTTCTGATCCTGGAGCCCACGAGTTGGCCAGTTTAATAATTGACCTTGGCCTACTGGATGTGTGGAGAGTGTGCCGTGGTGGGGATGGGGAGACTGGGTAGACTCACGTTCAGGGGATCATTTCTCCCACATTGACCTTGTGTCGGTGCCCCAGTATCTCCTGAGTCGCTGCAAGTTGATCCTTCAGAATCATGATCCAGGTGCTTTGGACCACAGGCCCCATGAACTGCAGATCATTGACCCTCAGGTTTGCTTCTGTGGGGAAAGGGATCTGGAGACTGAACCCTGAACTCCTGAAGTGCAGTCCACTTCAGGATATCATGAGGAAGAAGGTGAGGTGGTGGAGAAGCCAGATTGTGCTGAAGCCAGATGATCCAGTAAAATTGTTGCAGATGAAGGCTGATCTCAAGATGGCTTGTGAAGTCTTTGGGAGGCAGCTAGGGGCCATGAGTTCAAGATATTAAAACTTAGAGAGGAGCCTTGAGAGTACATGTAAGCAGGCTGCGGTCATGAGGGCTTCTGCCTTTATGGCCAAGGCTGAATTGTATGCAGAATCAATGGGAGCCTTCATGGTGAATCGCCTCAAATAAAGAAAGTCTAGATGGGATGAAGATTCTAACAGAAATTTGGCTCTACTCCGCAAGGCAGTAGGGGCATTCAGACCCTCAGCAAGGATCTTGTCACTCTGTGATGAGGAAGTTGAGGTGAAGGATGCAGCTTGCATGGCTGAAGTAGCCGAGTCTTATTATGAGGACCTTTAGGGCCCCTCTGAGAATGACCCAGAGTCATCCAAAGTATTCACAAGCGGACTGGGGTACTTCTGAAGAAGACTCAGCTGCAACTATGTAGCAGGATCCACAAGTTAGAGGTGTCAGACGCCATCCACAAAGGAAAGAATGGCAAGGCTCCTAGGGAGAATGGGTTGATCTTTGAGCTCTACAAGTTATTTTGAGAAGAAATGTCCGAGATGCTTGCTGAGCTCTACAATCAACTCTTAGTCTCTGGTGCAATTGAGTAAGAGTCTTTGAAAGGCGTGGTGGTGTTATGTTAGAAGGGCGATCCCTCCCTCATGGGGAACTATCGCCCTTTTACAATGCTTGATGTTTACTATAAGACCTTAATGAAGATCTTAACCAATCAACTAAAGGGGGTTGTGGCGGAAATTGTTGGGAAATAGCATAATTGGTTTATACCAGGACGCTCAATTACTGAAAATTTGATGCTGCTTCACCTGATAGAAAAGTGGGCAAGTAAAAAGTATGATCAGAGGGGTGGCTACTGTTTTTTGATCAAGAGAAGATGTATGATCGGGTGAATCATGTGTTTTTTTGGGAAGCGTTAAGTAGGGTTAGACGAATGAGCATTTGTTGAGACTGCTTAAAGCAATTTATGGGGAATGCTCATCAGTTGTCAATATCAATGGGGTCCTCTCCCACCTTTTTAAGGTGTGTAGGGGCTTGCATCAGGGAGACCCTATATCTCCCTTGTTGTTTTTTTTGCAATAGAGACGATTTTCAGTGGCTCAGCGAAATTAAGAACGGAGGAAACTTACCATCAATGGCGAGGAGTACTCTCATCAATGTTTGCTAATGACACGTGGATATATAAAGATCGGAGGAGAAGGAGAAGGTGGTGATGAGCACTTTGAAGATTAACAGAACGCAAGCAACGCAAAGGTTAATCTGTTGAAATTCAGGGCTTAGCCCATTGGCAGAATGGCGACTTTGGGTGCGACCAAAGAGATTAAACCCCCAGATGGCAACAGGGGAGGAGTTTCTGTCCTCAGGTGTCCCATCCATGGATGGGCGTCGCTGCATGAAATTTGGCTCAAACTTGTAAAAGACCTTAAAAAAGCGGCTTAGAAGTGGAAAAAGCTCAACTTATCTTATTGGGGCAGAAATATTGTCATGAACACTTTTATCCTTTCCAGACTAAGATAAAGCCAGATTTATTCCACTTCCAGCATCTTCCATCAGAAGAATACAGAGTTCAATCATCCAATTAATTTGGCGAGGGCAGGCGTCAAAAACCAGTTACTCAAACTTGTGTCAGGAGGTGAAGAAGGGGGCATCAGTCTTATTAACTTTGGGAGTATGTTCAAAGCACTTTAGCTGAAGTGGATTGCACAAGTCGCCAAGGAGTGAAACTTCATTTGTTGGGACCCAATTTTGGAGGACTACCTCTCTAAGGCTTACAAAGAAAGTTCAAACAAGGATCTTGAAGTCAGCTGGGCATCAATCAAGAGGCCATTTTAAGCAAGGGGAATTTACCAGGCTACTGGAAGGATTACTTTAGAGCTTGGGCGGGCATTAAGGGTAGACTGGAGGTTAGAGCGGAACATTAAAATGATCTGGGCGATTCCCCTCTGGGGAGGAGCTTGGGGACTAAAGATGGAACCTCATCTGCGCAAGGCCTTCAAGCACTTTATTGGGGCAGTTCACTGGGGGACCTCCTTGATGGCGATGGCTGAAGAGTGTTTAATGTGGAAGTAGCTAATAATGTTGCCAGTGCCTCCAAGTTGCTATTAAGGAAAGCTTGGGATGTTGTGGAAGCAACTGACATGCCTTCTTGCTGGAGTGAAGCAATTCCTTCTCTGGCTTCATTAGATGCTGAGGAAGCCTGTTCAGATGGTCATGGAGGGCATGATCAGCAGGTGTTCCTGAGAGGAAGAGAAGGCTGGAGATACCCTAGATGGAAAGCCTATTCGTCCTTCAGGATTGGCTCAATGCGGGGAGAGGTAGTGGCGTTTCTCTCATATTTTATAACCTTCAGGTCCCAGAAATTAGTAAAGACAGAGAGCTTTGCTCAACTTAATTGTCCCAGATCGCTTGCAAAATGTGACCTGGCCTTGTGGACCTGCGGGGAAGGAGGGTTAAGGGATTCTGGTCTATACCAGTTCAGAACTTTCTCTTCCAACTCCGCAGCTACATCTTTTGTCACTGGGGCGACTCTGCGGAAGTGGAGTAGACATATTGTGGATGACCTTCTGTATGCCTGTAAGGTGTGTGGAGGGGAGAAGACGGCAAAGCACATCATCATGGAATGTCCAGCAGCAGATGCTGTGTGGAGTAGTGTTCTCCTATGGTATGAAGCATACCAACTAGGGTGTTAGTTATCCTCTGGTCATCTCGCTTGGCCAGAGATCACAACTGTGTATGATCCACCAAGTCTGCTTTCAGACAAGAAGGGGTTCAGGGTCAGTGCACGATATGGGGGAGGTGATGTATGGTCTATGGCTTGCAAAAACAAGCGTTGCTTCCCTTAAGAAGGATTCCAGGCAACAAGCTCCCCGGCCATAGTCAAGCGACAACTAGAAATAGCTGTAGAAAGCTATGGCAATCCTATTTCCTCAAGTAAGTCCAACTTGGGGTCAGTCTGGTCTCATTCCTCGCAGTAAGTAATGAGAGGAAAATTTTAGAACTGGCTGGGTAGCCTTTGCTGCCCGGTATTTTAAACAGTGAAGAATATGTCAGTTTTGGGGTGGTGTGAGCCACCCCACCTGCGGTTGGGCCACTTTGGTGGTGCTTAGATTCGCGCAGCCCCCGTGCAGCGGGGGCTGTGCCCCAGGGTTAATCCCACAAAGTTGCTTGCACTGGGTCTTTAATGGGCACACAAAAGACTCAAAGAAGATGGCTGTAATTTAACTCTTTGTCCATCTAATGCCCACAGCTTCTGAAGGAAGATGAGTAGGATGCCGCTAGTGCTGATGCTGGGTGGAGGGTTTTATCACTCGTTGACACTCCTCAGTGAACTTTTATACTTCTGGACATCCTCAGCGTTGATAAGATTTGATTTTGGTGTGTACCAGGGCGTCCACTAGCTCCTGAATTGGACAAGTGATCTAAGAGTCATAGGGGATTTTGGTAAACAACAGATCAGTTCTGAGCCCTGTGCTCTGATAGGTCTTCACCAGGTTGCATCTCCTGAGTGATGCAAATGGAGAAGAAAAAGACGTTGATGATCAGAAACAAGGTTATGGGACTTAATAACCCTCTCTGCTTTTAAGGGTAAAAATGAGAGGTACTCCATGGATCACAGGGGTGCAAATTTCAGAAAGGGACTGACCTCCACTTGATGGAGGTTTCAGTCCTTACATCCAGCGGGCTCAGGGATGATGTGTTTTTTTGAGTATGATTAACTAAAGTATTAGCCAGGAGGGGGCGACAGCAGGAAATGCTCGCAAGTTGGACCCATTGAGTGTCAGGAGTTTTATAGCACGCTCAGCTGTCCTAAGTAAGAGTAGGGAGGCCACCCAATAGAGTGTGGTGAAAATTCCCAGTTGAGAGAATGCTCTCAAAACGGAGAAGGTTTGAAGGTACAAGTTATGGCCCTTACTAGCTAGCAATAAATGAATTTCAACAGAGCTTTAGCACTTTTTGAGGATGAAGTCAGGGAAACTTTAGTACTGGTAATAATGGCGAGGAAACTCATAGAGTTTGGAGCTAGAAATTTCAAAACATTTGAGGTTAAAAGTATGCAATATTACAGAAACTTTTAAGGGGGTCCTAATATATATTAGGAAATAAAAAGAAACTGGAAGGTCCTAAATGGTACTGAATTGTATGCCAAAACTTGAGCACTTTTGTTAAGATTTGTGAAGATAAGCATCAGTATGAGGAGGCGCAGACACCGCAAAGTTTGGCCAAGATAGCAAATTTAAGCTTAAGGTTTTGGTATTCTGGGTACTTTACAATGGAGGACAAAACATTTATCACATTTGGAATTATCTGCAAAATCAATATGACATATAAATAGCAAAACTGATATAATTTTGGAATATAGAATCAGTATATCTCTTGCAGTTTAGATATCCGCAAAAAGCGAGAAAACCCAAATTAAAAATTTAATCTGTTTGGGTTCCGCGCGTTGCTGATCTAGGTCCTAAAATTGAATCTGAGCTTAAAAATTTTCGCAATTAAGTTTGAGCTCAGTATGCGAATTTTGCTATTGTACATGATCATGTGTCTTGTGGTTTTTGCTATATTAAAGCATATAGGCACTTGGTCCTCTAATACCTATCTTCTACCCCATGAATCTTATCTAGTTTTTTTCTCAGTGGTGCGGGCTACTACCCATTCCTTGTATATAAACTTGAAAATTACATTCAAAGACTCTAGAGGCAGATTTTGAAAGTTTTAGAGTTTTTTGTCCTTATTTGGACACTCAATTAAAAGTAAAATGGAAATGCTTTCGACTTTTTGCTCCTGTTTTGAAAGAAGCCTGACCCAGTGTAGTAGCAGGAGCAACCTCACTAGGCTATCCACTTCACACCTCTACATCAACCTAAAATAGCCAACTTTTGCCTCCATAAGACCCCAATTTAATCACTACTATCAACTTTTTAAATTTAAGTTCAAAACAGAAACAGTATAATACAAGAACTAAGATTGATCTTTAAAACTATGTCTATACTATTAAGATAATGCGTCACCTTATTCTATATTATTAAGATAATGCGTCACCTTATTATACTCTACATAGAGGAAAATGGTCAATATAAATAAATTTTCTGAGATACTAATTATAAACAATCTAAGTTACCAAACTATACTTATTATCACCTCACATGGTAAAATGAACCAATGTTATCCAAAACTTAAACATAATATTATGGCAGACTGAGCGTTTTACAGCTTCTAAAAAATTATCAAATATCTTAAAATAGATAAGTTACTTGAGAAATAGAAACACATTTTATTCTTTGTAGCTTTTCTTTCTGCTTGATACCACTTTTGAGAAATTTATAAATCTTAAGCTAAATATAAACAGCTACAAGTTACTGACTCCCCTTTCCACCATGATATTCGCAGTTCCACCACCAGCTTACCAGTATGGGGTAGTGGCAAAACTCCTCCTAGTTTTATCTGCCCGCTAGAAAACGAGTTCTGACTGGTTCACCTGTCCTCCCAACTTTTCAGACAGATATGTTCCACCTTAGGATCTCATGCTCTACCTCGCATGTTCCCTGGTGGTGCCCCAAAGCCTCCCAGTGCTCCCACAGAGCAATATGTGATTTAGCCTTTAGGTCAGATATGGGAAATTGTTCACAAATGATGATTAAGCAATTATCTAAAATGATGCAACAGTAATGAAGCACGCTAAATTTAATTAATTCCACCCATAAAGGGTTATTCTGACTTAGGCTCCTTGTGAAGCTGATGCCGCAACTGTAATGACTGTGCCATAGAATACCAGGTCACTTTTCTCATAATAACTTGTACCTGGCTGCCAGCAGACACCACTATGGTGGTCCAGTATGCTAGTTTGTCCACCCACTTAATAAAATGCTCATAAGGAGCTGATGGAAAGTTTGGTAGCCTATGAATCCAACGTTGTCTTACAATTCGTGTTACCAAATTGGGCCACATGCCTCTCTGGGCCTTGGGCATTTGCAGTATCCATCCTGGTTAGTTAAAATTATCTTTGTCAATTCATCCTATGCCGTCATTCCTTCTACCCCTGAACATCTGTACTGGGACTGCATGGAGGGAGGGCAGACTATCAGTTCATCCTGTTTTGAGCTAGATAACTTTAAAAGTGCAAATGCCTCTAACATGCAACTTATGCCAGATATAAGTCCATCTCTACTGGTACCCAATCTGTCATTGACCCCACAATGGTTTCTGTCTGGGGTATAATCTTCCCCCTCCCCAAAAACCTGCTACTACAGCAGCTCCCACAGCACCCAATCAGGACCCTTCTCAGTCCAGAGCTACAAATTTTTTAACCAATCACAAACATGCTTAGAAAAATAGTTTGATCCTATACTTTCCTCTATTTGTCAAAAAATCGTTAGTCTTATTTTAATGACCCAATATTTCTAGCCTAAATTTTTGGGTTGTAGGCTGAAATCAATGAATTGGCTAATTTTAATAACTCCTATTGTCTCATTGAGTGGCTCATTTGTTAAAAAATATGATTCTAAGTTTCAAATTTATACGTCCCCAGACAAATGCTGCTATGTTCTAAAGTATCCACCAGCTTGCTATTGAAGCAGCTGCCACGCCAGATTGTTGTCCCCTCCGCAAAGCAGTTGACAAGTCAGTGGTGATGCGTGCAGGCTATATCCCTCCTCCCATTATCTCACATATTGTTCCACAAGGCAAGATTGAAATTATTAAGTTTTAAAAATCCACCAACGATGCCATCTAGAACGCTACAGTGGTAGTGCGGAATCTCAAATTTTAAGACAACCCACACCAATATTTCCACGTTCATCAAACTCCCTAAAATTGAATTCAATTAGGAGTAGCCTTTCCATTTGTCTGAGTGCAATTTGTAAAGCTGACAATTTTTATAAGAATTTGCTCATAAGGCCCTCAAGCCATAAACTGCTAATGCCCCTACACCCTTTCTCTCTGCCTATGCCCATGATGTGCTCTGGGATGAGGAAGCTGCAACTAAAGATGATTCCCCAATCCCCCTCACCTTCTGATATGGCCAGATAATCAGTTTTAGGTGTCCCATCTGTTTAATTTTGTTTCTCAAATTTTGTGTGTTTCTTTTTAGTCAATTTGAGCGTTTAACTCACTTTTAATATTATCTATGTTATTTCAGCTCTTTGAGTTTTAAAGAAGTCCAACACCTGGTTGTCATACTTAAATAAATTAATGTATTTTTTTTAATAAATTGAAACCTCTTAGTTGTTTTAGCAAGAATATTATAACTTAGAAGACTATATTTCTTTTTAGTATTTATTATGATTAATTTCTAACATCTGGTTAGTTTGCAATAATAGCATTGTTTCATTGTATATGTGAGGCACTTTATGATTTAATATATAAGAAAATATCAATGAGAACATCAATATACATGGGATGGTAAATTAACTATACAAACATATTATAAATTTGATAGTATGTAAGTAGTATAAAACCATGTAACTCTAAAACTATTTGCAACTTGTCAAATAAATTTTATTATACATACACAAGAAAAAAAGTTTAATTATTTTTGAGATAGATAAAAATGATAGCATGCCATAAAATAAGATATATGGAAGGCATAAAGAAAAGATTTTGTTTTAGGGATTAATCTTTACCTGGAAAGAAATTAGATAATGAGATATGTAATTAAGGCATCTTACAAGTTAGATAATTCTGAGCAATTTTTTAATTAAGAATGTTAAGCTCATAATAATTGATAAGAAACCAACATATTAGGTCCATTTTACTAATAACATATAAAAAACTAGATGGATACAAAAAAACATAAATATGTATAGTAAACTCCTTCAGTGGTTATTAACAAGTAGATCTTTCTTCTATAAAACTATTATATAATTGAGAAGCTCACATACAGCTTGTTTTTGAAAAGTCTTGATACTTTAGTATATTACTTAAATCATAGTATCTTTATTTTAATTATAAGGTATTTATAGTCAACTGATTGGTTTGAGTTAATTTCCTAATTAAAGTTCCTCCCAATAACGTTCTACTAAAAGTTTTCAAATCCCTCCAGTTGGAACCATCTTGCACTATAAAATAATTTCTGCTAAAAGTTTTACAAAGTTAGAAAATCACCCTAGATTTTTCTATAAGAAAAGTTGGCAATTTAGGACTATAACTACAATTTATTAATAAAGTAATGAGCTCTTCATAATACTTCTATTTGTAGTGACAGCACTAGAATTTATTCAAGATAAAAAAAAAAAATTCTTTATTTATGGTTAGTATCATGCAATTGTTATTTAGATACAGTACTATTAAGGTGAGAGAAGGTGTTGCAGTTTTCAACTGAAGGTGTTTTCTGTTAAACAGCAGCAAAAACATTGACAGGCTACATTTTTTAGTGCTATTGGGGACAACCTAAGAGGGGGCGTCCACACATCTTTGTTTGTGGTGGTACCAAATAAAACCAAAAGTATAAAACTCAATATACATCGCTGTGGCAGCAAGCTTAAGTGGCCATATTGGATGGTGAAGGGGGATCAGGAGCTTTCCATCCACCGCGAGCCTCAGCTCAAGCATAAGGGTGGGCAAGATGGGAATGAGGACATTGCTGAATGGTGCAGAAGGTAGAAAAGGGTAATTTATTCATTGTTAAGGAGGCATTAAATGTGCATAACCTCAGTGTACTGGACTAGTTGAAACTTGGTATATTTAATTTTTTTTCTGGCACAAATGAAAATTATTTTAAGGATTGTAGGTTCTGGAGGTAGTGGGAGCTGAATAACGACATCTTGGCAGCATTAGCTCATGGTGGCCCACAGTGAACATGAGCTTATTAGTCTTGTTACAGGATTCCTCATGGAAGTTAACTAGGAAATCAAGGCAGAGAATTTTCTTGACAAAAGGGTCCATAGCCTCATGGAGGGTCTGTCTGAGGAGAAGGTTGGTGGGGGTTTTGCCACCTCAATGACGAGCTATAATGTTTTTCAAAATTTGAGAAGCCTTTACAAGAGAAGAAACAGCGCTGACACTCATTCATTTATGGGCTGATATTTTTTAAGCAAATTTTAAAATTAAATTAAATGCAAACAGTTTATAATATCTCTGTTGGACTATTTGAGTTATTTGGGGTTCAAGGTGAACTTTTTCACCATGAAACAGGAGCTGTCTGAACTAGAAATTTCTTTCTGCTAAGCATCACTTTTCGAAAATCAATTCAGCCTGAAATTTAGCTCCACTAAAGAGATTTACGAAAACTATTAGCAAATATGGCGGGAAACCCCGCAAAAGAACCCGCAGGCTATGCCAAACGAGCCAGCACCACCCCAAACGAAGCAACCCTCGGTTACCCACCTCAGGGTCAACCAGAATCACCCGCTCTCAAACAGCAGCCATGAAAGCAGGCACCACCCCCCAACCTGGAGCTACTCCAACTAGCGCCAGTTCACCTGATCACACTTCTGCAACCTGCACACCTAACAGCTCTGTGTGTGCTGCCTCCCACCAACCCGCTGGGCCCCCTCCAACCAAGGAGGCCATCACCCAGGCTGTTTTAATGGCGTCTGCTCAGTTGAATGCAACTCAGCCCATCCAGACATTCACCTCCCCCATTGTGTCAGCTAATTCAGCCCCATCTATTATTGCTGACGCCGTGTTTCTGACTCCCTCCATGAGGGGCGATACCCAGCTACCTGGCCCCCAAATCCTCAGATGTAAGGTTGGATTAGCCGCACATTCTGGTTCACTAAGCACCAAATTGGGACAATCTACTCTTCCCAATGAGGATTCAAATGGTTCGGATTTTGGAACTTCACACCAGTTCCAATCTCACCCGTCCCATTTAAACCCCATAATCGGCACTTCTCAAGTCAGCACTTTATCTCAATATGCTGAAAACGACCAATTCACCAATCAGCCAGTGAGTTTTGCCCACGAAATCACAGCAAATACTCGGGCTGAATTTACCCAAATAGATTGGGATGGTGATTAAACATCTCCCTCCTCCCAACTGGCTGGAGTTAATTCCAATCTGGATGGGCCTCCCCAATTTAGCGAGGCCCAACAAACCGCCCCTCAATTTAATATGACGCCAGCAACTGCTGTAACATTCCAGAAACAAGGGAACTCCGCAAACTTGTCCAAACCACCAGCTCACACTCAACCTGCAATTGCAGCCCAAAGCAAACACAAACGTACCAAATGAGCCACTGGGGCGTGGCAAAAACCTCTGGCACCAACGCTAACCAAAGCTGATCCCCGTGAAGTGGCGTTTATAGCCGATGTTAAGAAGAAATGGGCCGAAACTAGAGCGCAAAAAGCTCTACCTCGCTCAACCTCTCCCACGCGATTCGCCTTTATTATGGGCATAACCCTGTTGAATTCTATACAGAGGATTACTTCTCATACTTTGCAGCGATTGCGGAGACATTCCCTATTAACACCACCATCCATGAATCAGTGGAGGGCCACTACATCGATGTGGGCTTCACTGAAGCTGCCCTTGCTGACCATGCTGCCACCCTCCAGGTCATTATTCCACGCGGATCTCTTCGCATCTCCCGCACACGCTCTCACCTGGAGAAAATTTCATAGGTTACCTTTTCCAACCTACCAACGACTGTTGATCCTGAGTCTCTTAAACTGGCACTCCATCGTGGTTTAATGGAGTTTGGGTCTGTTCTTTCAGTAGACTTTAGCGTCCCCTCTTACTATGCTCCCACTCAAAGAGCTCGCACTGCTAGGGCGTCGTTCATCCCCTCCCCCACTGTATCCCGTAACATTGAGGTTATTCCTCGTGTGGCGGTAGTTGGGGCATGCCCTGAGATCTTTTTTGTCAACCCTGATCAGGCGCGCCCCCGGTGTTCATGGTGTAACGCCCTTGGACACTTGTATAGTGGCTGCACAGCTCGAAAACAAGCCCTCTTAGCCACCACCCAGGGGCCTAAACCAGGCCAAAAACGATCCCACAAGGCTGCAGCAGCAATTCCACAACCCACACAATGGGTTCCCGTTCAAGACATGTCCCCTGAGGCCTTACGCCTAGCAGTTGAAACAGCTAACACCACTATTGGTGTGGGATACCTTCGCGCTCATGCCCCCTTCCAATGGGCACCCCCTCCAATCTCCCAGAGTCAACTCCCTCTCTCACCAAGCGCAAGGCATCTCCCACAGGGTGCCCCTCGTCAGCCACCCCCACTCAGGGCTCCGCGGCACCCCCACCAACCTCCACCAGCGATTTATCGCATCAGCCCTCAGCTCCCAATGGAGCTATGCCCACCAGCATGGACTGGCAACTCGCGGCCTGCAGTAGAAGTGCCACCTCAAAGAGTCCTACCCCAATCCCACAGTCCATTTCGCGCGGATCCTTTGAAGTGTTGGAGGAAGTGAATATGGACTCAGACTCATCAAATGGGGACACCGCGGAGGTCACCATTGAGCACCCTCAGGTCCTTCCCCTGCAACGGAGCGGGGGGGCAGCATCCTAGGCTGGCTTACTGGGTCCTCCGCCCCCCCACCCTCTCCTTCCCTAAGAACCCTCGACGCTCCTCACGGATTGCAGCTAATAGTCAAGCTAAAGGACTCAAAACTAGCCGCCTCACAGCAGCAGGTTTAAGCGCTGGCAACCCCCCAGGACATGGAGGGGAACAGCTATGAGTCCCCATGGCAGCACCCTGGCCCTGCAATCCATCAACGCAAATGGGTTGCGGGACTTAAAGCAGAGAGCCCGCCTCCTCCGAAACTTCAGGTCAGCACAAATTGACATCGCTGCTGTCCAGGAGCCCCATATTCTCCCCCACGAACAATCTGCATGGAATGAACAGTTTGGAGGCAACTCCTTCTGGACAAACCATGCCGCCCTTATTGTTTTGAATCCCCGGGTTAAAACCCATTCTTTTTCACAATATCTAGGTGGCCGCCTCATACTGGCCAAACTCACCACTCCTAACTTCTCCTTCTTCGCTGCAAGCATCTACCTGCCTAATGCAGGTCAAGAGCAAAATCGGCTCTTGGAAGAGCTCCTCCAACTCAATCTCCCACGGAATACAGTCCTCTTAGGAGATTTCAACACAACCATAAGTCGCGTCCGTGACTCTTACCCCCTGCAGCAAAGGAACGCCCTGGATTAAGTCGCCTCCAGGATTTCCTTCGCCTGAGTGGCTTTATAGATGCGCTTCCACCCTCCGCGTCTGGCCTAGGTTGCATGACTAGGATCCAGTATGATGGAGGAGCTTTCCAGTCAGCGTCACGCATAGATATGGCACTGATTGGCCCCCTGCTAATTGGCCGCGTCTCCTCTCCCATCTCTCGTGACAACTATCTGAGTGATCACAGGTCACTCACCGTTGTCCTCACCACCACACTTAGACCGTCGCGTAGGTTCTGGCCTAGGGTTGCCCCAGCTCTTCTCAACAACCCCTTCACTAAGGAGAAGCTGTCTATGACCATCCGGGAGACTCTCACCTCCCCCCACCCCACCTGCTTGACCACAAGGCTAGATGGGCGGTGACCAAGGAGGGCATCACCCGCGTTGCTTACAACTGTGCCAAAGCCCAGATGACTGCAGCTCGCGCCAGAGTCAAAAGGGCGGAAGCCAGAATCAGACATCTAGAGCGAAACTGCCAGCCTTCGCCCTCTCCCAGATGGTTGGAAGACTGGGAAACGGCGCAGGAAGCACTCCGCTTGGAGCTCACACTGCAGGAAGAACGGGCAGCAAACTTTACAACTCGTTACTATGCTCAATGGGAACGCCCCACCCGCTTCTTCTTTCAAAAACAGAAAGCCCGGTCAACAGCGCAGGATATTACTGCACTGAAGATTGGCACTACAACCACTTCAGATAAGGAGGAAATCACGCAGGAACTACACCGCTTCTACTCCAGCCTCTTCCATGCCACCCAGGTGGACCCATCGGACATCCAAGACTTCCTGTGGCGGGCTCCAGAGCCGCCCATTGACCCACGGGCTGATGAGGCTCTACTGGCGCCTATTTCCATCCAGGAGGTGATGGAAACCCTTCTGAAATCCCCACGGCTTAAAGCCCCAGGCCCAGACGGAATACCCTTTGAGGTGTACCTTCTGGAACCTGCAGTGATAGCCAGAACCCTCCGCGACCTCTTCGCTGCACTCTTGGTGAATGGCGAGGTCCTCCCCGACTCCAGAGGCTCAATCACGACCCTCATTCACAAGAAGTCAGACCGTGAGAACCTGGCGAACTGGCGCCCCATAGCGTTGATCAACACAGACCACAAGCTCTTCACGAAGCTTCTGGCCAACCGCATCACCAAATGGGTGTCACCTCGCCTCTCCCCATCCCAGTACGGTTTTATTCTGGAGTGGTCGTTATGGGACAACTATAATGACCCTCACGTGACTTTGACTGCTATCTCTCATAAGGTGAATGGCTTTGTGGCTCTTCTGGATATGGAGAAAGCATATGATCGGGTAGCCTGGAAGTATATTGATGCTTCCCTGGCCCGCTTCCATCTCCCACCCGCAGCTAGGCGCTGGATATCAGCGCTCTATGACCAGCTCCACACCAGAGTCCTGGCGCCAATGGGTTTTACAGTGGCAGTACCAGTTGGACAAGGTCTCCGGCAAGGGGACCCCTTGAGCCCTATCCTTTTTAACATCACCCTTGACCCCCTCTTGGCCTCCTTACAGGACAAGCTAACAGGGATTTTGGTCCCAGGTAAAGCCCCCACACGCACCATGGCATTTGCAGATGACACTGCCATTGCATTTGGCTGCCCTGGGGATGTTGCCCTCGCTGCTGTGACCATTGAGAGGTACACCAAGGCGTCCAACGCCATGGTCAACAGCTCCAAGACAACAGTTGTACAGGTCGGCTCCCCCACCTTCCCCCCACCATTTGGTATTGAACCTGATCGCGGTACCTTCCGTCACCTGGGCGTTCTCACCAACCAACAAGGAGTTGCGCTAAAAGACAATGAGGACTTGCTCCTTGCAGCAGTTAACTCCAGGATTGCCAGCTGGAACCGGCGGCACATCACCCCCCAGGGTCGAGCTCTGATGGCCAATGTATTCCTCCTCTCCAAAGTCTGGTTCCTAGCGCACGTCTGCCCATTCACAGATGCCTTTTATACGCGGCTCAATGTACTCCTCCGCTGTTGGATCTGGGGCTCAAATCATCCACCAATGGCCCTCTCAACCATTGCCCGACCCTGCAATGAAGGGGGCCTAGGGCTTCTGGACACGCGATCCCACGCCACCACAATCTTCCTGAAGTTCCTATGGCCGATTATCTGCTGGGACGCGACCCCCATGCCCCAATGGGCGCCCACCCTCCGCCAGTCAGTGTCAGTAGCTCTGGGTCTTCCTAGAGCATCTCTGACCTCATTAGGGGAGTGGCTCACAAACCACCTAGGCCATTGCCTAAAACCATCCTCATCCCCCTACTGGAACCAGGCTCTCCTTGCCCTGAAACGAGTAGGCGCGCGGATCCACTATGCCTTCCCATACAGAAGGGAAGGCCCTGGCCTCAGCCCACGTCGCCATGCAATTGTGCACAATGGACAAGTTGTCACAACTCGCCTCAACCCCCAAGATCGTCCTCCCATCCGCCCAAGACTCCTTGAGCTCCTCCCTCCCTCCGTGAGATTTGACCTTAAGGAATTGTGGAAGGACGTCTATCACCCCATCCTGTCAGCAAAGGTGTCCAACACCTTATGGAGAGTGCTCCACTGTTCATACAGGACAGGGGACCGGACTGGCCCTACCTTCCAGCACCAAAGCTGCCCCCGCTGTGTGGAGCCTATTGACTCCCACCTCCATCGTTTTTTCACCTGTCCAGGTGTCGCCGCATTTTGGCCAAAGGCCCGCGCGCTCCTCCATGCTCAGCCCTGGTCTGGACACCCTGTGCAAGACCTCATGTTTGAGCAGACATTGCCTGGTTGCCACCGACCCCTCCGTGTCCTCGCCTATGCCACAGCCATCTGGACCATCCATAACTCCTTCCTTCGTGCTGCCTTTGAACAGCAGGTGTAGACCCTTCCACACATGATCACCCACTTTCAGGTACACTTTGAGATGGCCCTGAAGGTCTGCACTATGTCGCCAACCCTCCCCCGCTCAGTTGTCACTGCAGCACGGCTCTGGCGCGCAAACCCCCTCCCTTTCTCAATGCCTCCTCCCTCCCCTTCCCTCGCCTCAGGCTCTTAGGAGCCCAGGCGTAATTCAATAAACATCGATGAATCCCCCTTGGGTTGGGACCATCTAGTACTAAAAAAAAAGAAACAGGAGCTGTCTGGCTAGTTGCAGGAGCATCTGCCCCAAAAATACCAATCAAGGCAATTTGACAGGGGCTGAGCAGCAACGTGTCCCTGCACAGTTTGGCAAGTCAAGTTTTGTTTGGCCGTAGTGGTTATGGGAGGGGGGAGGATCAGAACCATTTGAAAATACAGCTAGATTGCCGGCGGGCCAACACCTGATGAAAGAGGTGTAATTTTCTGCAGTGGCAATAGCATGGCACTTGCGCATCAAATGGTCAAGTCTAAATTACAAAGGACAGAGGATGCTGACATTCTATGTGTTGGCCCATAATGGGTGGTCAGGGGAAGAGCATCTAACAGTATGAGGGAATTTCAAGATGGGTATCCAAGTGGAAGAGGCAGATTTTCACAAATACACAAGGCCTTAAGACGCATCTGCCCCCTCTGGAACCCCAAACTAGAGGACAGGATCAGCGCCCAAGTGGCCAATCCTTTAGGAGCTCCTGGCGTAGCTGCTAAGGAAGAAAAGTGGTTTGTCATGCTGCCAAACATGACCACCAGAATTCATCTGCCAGCTTTAAGTATGTGTGGTAGGGATGGTAGTAATTTTGTAAACTTTCAGAAAATTGCTTTTCCGGTGACAGTGGTCTCTGCTAGTTGGCAGGCCAACTAGTATGAAGACTGGTTAGCCCTTGCCATTTCACCTTAGGTGTAGAGGCCATCAGCACTGGCTGGTATCTTGTCATGTCACCCATGCCCTTCAGGGTTCCCCCAGTCTAAACTTCAACCCATAAGTATAAACATAAATTTAAATATAAAGTGGAGACTAAGCAAAGGGAGATGATTATTAAGAAGGAAGCGCCAGGTATTTATATTTATAAAAAAGTTGCTGCGCCCATTAATGACCTATTGGCTCATCACTGGTTCTTCCAGCCAACCACACTATTCTTCTTAACTTGCTTTCTTCTTCCATGGCGTTGACCCTCTCACCCCATCGTTCCCAATGTCTGGATTAGTTTTGGCTCATTCTTGGCTTTGAGTCACTGGTGAGCCATATAACTGATTTATACAAATAAACATCAAATCTGAGTTTTGACCTTTGAATTGGTTATTATGTGCTGAAATCCACATTGGTCGACTGGTAACTTCAGGAAAAACTTGGCTTCTTGCTGACAACACATTCAAACTCTCCTAGTTGATCAATTAAGGAATCACCTTTCTCAGGTGATATTTAATTATCAATATGAGCCATTGGAAACAACCTCAGCCGCCTCAAACCCAGGATCATCAGTTTCCTCTGAAATTACTTAGATAAATATATATGATCATCCTTGGCTACAAGTTGCTGGTGTTCATATACTAACTTGAGCCATTTTATTGGCCCCACTCAATCCTAAATTCCAATCTAGGCGGAATACTAGAATTTAGCTCAACCAATTAGGAAGCAACAACCTAGAAATCGCTTACATAACCATGAAATTCATTCAATGAGCCATTATGACAAGATTGGTCATTTCATCTCATATTGATATATCATTGGAGGAATCCATCTGATTAAAATTCTGACATAAACATTACCAGTTTACAATTAAATAAGTGATTGGTAAAATATTGTATTTTAATCTTGCAGGATGATAAAATGAGTAATTAGAAATAATTATGATAACTTAAGGGAACAAGTGCTTAGTTTTATTCTAGAGGGCAGTATGTTAGATCTTTACCTATCATAAATGATAACTGTGAAATGTAGCTATAAAGTTTATGGGTCATAGAATAATCATTTATATGATTAACCAGGATATAATTTCTTATCTGGAGTACATGTTTAATTATTAACTTAAAATAAATACTGATAGATTATAAAATTAGCGATTGACTTATGCATTTATTACAATTCATAAGCTTAAGGAATATAATAATATGCATAAAAGCAAATGAGTTTTCCAGATTTGAGATCAGGAAGATTTTTAAGTAATATTGAGTAAAATCATCAGATTTAAGTTTAAGTTGGATATTTTTACTTACAAGAATAAAATTTTCTCTAGATTGCAGATTATAAAAAATCTTATTATTGTTTACAGTAACCTCTTGGAGGATATGTAGTCATAATATATTATTCTAGATATCACTATAAGGAAAATACTGTTTTACTAATAAAAACTCTACTTTGTAATATTATTTTTATTATTTTTTGTGGTAAGCTGACTAGGGGATGGACATTACCTAAACAGAAACACCAAACAAACCAAAAACACATACCAACCAATCTATCACTCCTTTATAAAATTAGTAAGCAGTTAAATCAGTAGTTCTAAGCTTTCTTTTACCGCTCAAAGTCACTTTTGAGCGATTTTAAATTTAAGTTTTGTTTATCCACAGCCATCTGCCCAAATCTATTCTTTGATGTCCTTGGCTCCGCCGCCTGCCGCCCCAGTGTGGGGCAGCAGTGCACCCCCACCTAGCGTTTTCTGCCCCATGGGCAAGTGCGTTCAGATGGGATCAAACAGCCTGCCCACTGCTTCCAACCGTTTTGTCCCCCCACAGGACTTAGCGCTCCACCTGGCGCGCGTCCACCCTTCTCGCCCTCATCCTCTCGCCCTCCCTCACTCCGCCATTTGCTATTGCCTCAGAGTGGACTATGGGCGTTTGTTCCCATATGCCAATAAGGCAATTATTGACCTAGCCACTACAGCCTTTGCGCCAGCTGGCTTTATAGACTTCCGCCCTTTTAAGGGCTACTTTGACATTGGGTCCCAATCTGAGGAGGATGCTGAAGTGTCAGCACAAACTCCTCTAATTTATAAAAAAAACCCCCATTCCCACAACCCGTACTCGCCTCCCTTCAAACACCATGCTAGTGGTATCCTTTGCAAATCTCCCATCCCACCTTCCACCCCTAGGTTTTGTATGACCAGTTGGTCGCGGGGCTCATGGCTTATGGCACTCAGCCCAACCTCATCTTTGCCATTCCATCTGGTGCGGAGCGCCTTGCTGCTCCTCGTGCAACAGCCACCATCATACCACACCACCCTACCATAGCCCAACAAATCCCACCCTGAGCTTGCGTGGCTGCAGCGCCTGATCAAATCTTTTAGGCTCAGGTCAATAATGGTAGGCAGATTTTTTCCCTCTGCTTTGGCCTTGACCATGCAAAAAAAGTGTGCCCTCAGGCCAAGTCCGATGCTGCAGCTTCTGAGCTCCCCTCTGGAGGTTCAGTATGGGGCACTTTGCTGCCCCCTCCCACCCTCCAATCTCGTTCAGTGGGCCCACATGGAAAATCAGCCCCCCCAAAACCTCCAGCCTCACTCTCCCACCTAAATCCACCCCAGCCTATCAGAGCAATGCTTGTACCACCATTGGCACCCAAGCAGCCGCCCATTTGCCCAATCACACTACCCAAATTCAAACGCCACTATTCCAGTGAACCAAAATCCATGAGATCTATTGGCTGAGACTGAAGAATAAGGTAATGTCCTCATTAGTAAGCATACAGGTCAACCTCTCTGCCAAGGCGATTATGGTCAGGCAGAATTTTTCCTTCCTGACTTCGATGAAACCCCTACCCCTCGCCATTTTGCTCCTCTGCCCAATACAGCCCCCTTCCAAAGTGACCACCAGCTCGCCTTAGCTGTGGCGGCCTCTTCTCAGTGCCCAAAACTACGCACCGCGGTGGCCCAGTCAGTGGCTCAGCTCCAGCATGGCCTGCCCACCCTCTTCTTCCCCCCGACTTCCCTGAATCTCCCTGCAGTGACATCTCAAAACTATTCAATGATGCTGAAGTTGCTGTTATGAATGTCGCAACAATTGCTTCATTCAACCCCTCAGCCAAAATCACCTGCCACAGTATCTCCCTTTTCACCCAACTTCCTGAAGCCCACAAAGAAGCTGAAGTTCTCCTCACAGCTTTTGTTGAAACACTTTCCCGTCATTATCTTGATGCAGAAGAGGAAAACTCCTACTACGCTGACCTCAACCCCCACTATGCGGATGCCCCAACGCCCTGGCTCTCTGCTCTGATCCGGTACTTTAACTAACATCCCTTGATCGAGGTGGGTCTTTCTAAAAACCAACCCCCTGACCCCTCCTCACCCTCTGCCATGGTGGGTTAGCGGTTTCTGCTTCCCACCTGGTTAGTAGTTTTGTTTTGTCATTTTGAGTGTTGTGATTTAATACTGTCCATCCCCTGGTCAGTGTACCTCAAATAAATCAAACCAACCACTCTAAACAAGTGGCGAAACACACAAAAATTGAAAAAACAACCTACCAGGTGGAATAGCGGTGATCTGCTTATCCCACCATGGCGGAGGGGGATCAGGTGAATTATCAACTATGACTTCAGCATTGAAGAGGCGGATCAATGCTGATAGCAAGGAGGTTGGGGCATCCATGGGATGAGGGTCAAGATGAAGCAGATAGTCGTTGAAACTGAGAAATTGGGTTTGTACCATAGCCTCCATTCTTTCAGCAACATGGCTTTCTGCTTGGTTTTAGGCGTTGAGGGAGCTGGAAAAATTTTACAATGTTGGCTTTGGTGACTTGTGTGGATTGGGAAAGATCTGCCAGTTCAGCGACATGTTTGACAGCATTGGTGGCAGTTACAGCTAGGCGTTTAATTTCCTTTTTTGCAATAGCAGGGAAATTGGGGGGAGCTGGTTAATGTGCATCCCTTTTTCTTAAATTCAGCAGCATACTTTGCCATGGCTTTGAAAAGATGGCGATTTTTTTATGTGAGGCCACAAAGGCCTCAGCAAGCTGGTGTTCACTTTGGTATGGGATTACATTGGGTTTAGGGACATATCGTTTGGGAAGGAGTGGGGTATTAAAGTCTGTATTCAGATAAGGTTCTAAATCGAATGGTTTAGCAAGAGGTGGGACAATTGCACCAGATTTGGTAACTTCATCAATAAGTCCCAGGGATTTTGGTTGACTAGGATTAATTCAGTAATATGTGGCTGTGGTTGGGTAAGTTTTGGGGCGGTAAAATTCTTGGATTGAATATGGGTCCAAACCTGCTCCCAATCGGTTGGATTGTGAGTAAATTGGCTGACTTGGGTTTTGGTTGCTAGATTTTGCTGATTCATTGAGCACATGGCCGGAGGGGGTGGGGAAGCCAAAATCCCAACTCCAAAGCTGGAGGTATGACCTCATGGGTGGGGTTGGCGGTTTTCAAAGTGTTTAAATTGTATTGACATGCCTATTTAGTATGTTACAATTAATGGCAGAGGGGGCAAATTGTGCAGCCGTTGTCAATGCAAGCCCAAAAGAAGTGGTCTGTTGCAGATGGGATATAGGCATGTGGTAGGATGTGCTGGGTGTGGTTAGCTGGTGGAGGGGGGTAATGGCGGCCATTTCCCAAAGTGCTGCTAGGCGCTCAGCACTTTTGACAAGGAATCTGAGGATGGAGTCTGTGCCATAAGTGGACAGCAGCAAATATCAACTCCTCATAGAGTGCTGAGGGGGAAGGTATGAGGGAAGGTTTGTAAAGGTCACCACAAATGTGGTATCCTTGGGGAAATGTGTATGGGTGGTAGTAATGGGTGTGTTTTTGTAAATTTAGGCATTCTTCTGCAACAGCCGCGTCATATTCAGTAAGGAATCCAATATCAAAATAGCCCTTGTAAGGGCGGAAGTCAATTAATTATGCTGGTGCAAAGGTGGCCATTGCCAGCTCAAAAATCACTTTGCTGGCATATGGGAAGAGACGTCCATACTTGAAGCGGAGGCAAAAGCATATAGTGGATCTGGGTAGGGCTAGGGGTGGGGGCAGGCTGGGTGGACTCGTGAAAGGTTTAGTAATAAATATCTAGGAGATCAAATTGGCCAGTTGTATTTGGTGGACCAGGTGAGACAGTCCACACACATTTGCCTACCAGGCAGTAAACATGATTGGGTGGAGCACTGCTGCCCACACTGGGGCAGAGGGTGGTGGATCTGAGGACATAAATTGGAAAATTGGTATGTTGAGGTGGCAGTGGAAAATTAACTGTTTAAAAATTGCTCAAAAGTGTTGTTGAGCAGAAAGAAAAGTTGCTTTTACTATCTACAATAATATAAGCAGCTCAAAAATATATTGAGAAAGAAGTTAGATCCAAGTAAGAAGTTATAAGCAATTAATGGTTGTATAATAGTCTAAAACCTAAAGCTCTAGATATAGTAAAGTATGCTGTAGGTTTATATGAAGAAAACTATACTACAGTAAAGATCATATTAATGAATTGGCAAGATGCTCTACTTTATAGAATTTTAAAATTAATTTTGTTGTGAGCACTAAGATGAGTTTAGATTAAGATTTAGGTGCTTTACTCCTTTAAATTGCATATTGACTTCAATGAGTAATGTATGCCATGATTAGATTTTGATACCTTTAATGCATATAGTCTTAATGATCAATAGTAACGTTTTTATTATTTCATTATAGGAAAAAAGTTCAAAATCATCAGACCCCTTTTAATTTTATAGAACTTTATGCTTTCAGTCTGTGAACAAAAAATGGCCATAAAATTATATAAAAGTTGATTAATAAATATGGGGTTTGAGTCATATAAATATTTACAACCAATTGAACTAAGTTCAAAAAAACTATGCACATGAAAGTTTAGGAAGGCCCTATGTATTACCTCATTGTAATTATTGCATAAAAATTGATATCTAGAATCGAATTTGCATATTTTTATTTTTTAATGTGTGTGAAGTAAACTATATTTTATAAATTGAAGTTCAAGCATACTATAATTAAATCATCTTGTATAAAAATTTAGTTCAATAAAACTCAGCAAATCTATGTCATCCAGTATGTTGCAATATGGTTTGATCAACAATGTGAACAAAATTATTTATTTATTTAATCTATATTTATGACTAATAAGTTTGATTTCCAATCAATTGGGCCACTATGCCAACATCAAACTACAGTTCCTAATTATTGATTAACCTTTTTTGGATAAAACTGATGAGATTGCTACAAATACCTGTTACAGCAAATATCACCATTTAAATATACTATGGAAATTTATATTTAATCCCTTGAAACCTCACTGGTGCAAATCCTTAAATTAATTTTCATCGTCTTACTTTGTTTAAGGCCGATTAATGTGAATTTATTTTTATATTATGTACTTTGCCTCCACATTATCATAAGAACAACGCTAATATTTTTTTGATTATCAAGTTTTATCAGTATCTCAGTCCTATTAGAATAACTTTACTACGGTATAAAACACTGAGGCTAAGAGATTAGTTTCATTGGCTTGCTTAAACTCTATTAGAAGTGGTTTGATATTCTTAAGGGAAGGTAAGTTACCAGATAGCTGGCACCAATAGGGTTCTAAGTTGATAAGTATATAATGAAGTTTTAGTCAAATGAAAAGGATTTGGTTTTTTAAAGGATTGCAACACTACTATTAAGATTTAAGACAAGTACAAAGAGCTCAAGATACTGTTTTTACCTGGATAATAAAGCATTACTTCCTTAAACTTTAATTTATAAAATATGTTGTGACATCTAGGTTTACTTTGTGTTTTATTAGTAACTGTTTTCATACAGTTTTTTCTTTAATAGCAAAGAAAATAAATTTCATACTGAATCTGACGCCTGAGCGTCAACTTTGACATCTTATGCTCACTACAAGAAGCACTTCCACCATCCTGTACACTTGAAATCTTATGATGTTTTAGCAAGAGCATATTGCCGCTCTGAAGTAATGCATTGTTCTAATGCTGAACTGTTCAGCCCAGAGGCCTAGCATAAGTTTATCAATCTATTTATCCTCTTAGTGACAAGATGATAACAAATTTTGGCGCTTTTCATAGGCTCTGTTGAGTCAGGATCTCCAAGCTGCCGGAAATTGTGTTTCATAAGGATCTTTTTTGGGGAGATTGGCCTTTGCACCTACTAGTCCACTCACAATAATTTGATTAGATAAAAAAACGCACCTTTCAACTTTAAACAAGAAGTTTAAACAGATTGAGCAGCTGTTTATGGCGATGAGACGCCACTTTATTAGTCTGGTTGACCAATAATTCAAGAATTTATGGATGTCATTTTGTAGGCATCCAACTCCAAAAGAAATGCGGCGCTGGCTGTACAGCAAATGCCTAAGGTTATTACTACGTTCTCATTTCATGATAATTCTTTGTCTATGATGTTCTGGTGATTCCAGCTTGGAATTTACCTTCGCCGCCCACACCTTTTCCCACATCTGCTACCTTAGCATCCTCTGCTAACATTATACAGTCTTACATATCCAGATGTTCTAATGGCCAAAAGTCATTATACTTCCGCATTTGGTGAGAGAAACTTGAGGTTCAATTGGGGTCAAAGTGGCCTTTACATCCTTATATAATGAATATCACTTTCTTTTTACCCCAATCAGATTACTTAAGTTTGACAATAATGGTAATGCACATAACTTTATAGCATTGTTTGAGATCAGCATGGTGGGTACCTCTGATACCTCTATCTAGGCTAATCTATTCCTTAGATTGTGTCAGTTAATAACTTGTAATGCAAACAAGGAAGTCTGTCATGTTAACATGACTTCATTGAGGTAACTAACTTCCAAGACAAGACCGGACGTCAGGAGTCCAAAAAGATCAAGCTGTAGGGCCTCCCTGACTCAAAGCATACCTTGGACCAACTCTGGTTGCAGGTCAGATATGCCCAGGTTAGTCCAAGGGAAGTGCGTGGTGCCCAGCCCTGTGTTATGGCGGTGGCGTTAAAATGGAAACTTATATTCTTTACAACAATGGATCTGTTCAGTTGCTTAGAGAATGGGGGCTTAAAACCCATTTAATTTTTAATATTTCTAATTTGGGATGGCTCAGCTTAAGATCATAACTCAAGTTCATTTGATTTTGAGCTACAAAACCCTAGCCAATGGTGGGGTGTTCCAATTGGTTCTTTAAGGCTTAAAACTATTTCCCCTTCAATTGATGACTCACTTTCTATTGTTTAAAGTATAGTTCTTGAGACCAAATTTTCTTGTTGGTCATCTTCCTTATTAATAGAATCCCATTAGTTTAAGTTTAAAGTATGTTAACTTGGGCAAACCTATGCGTGGACCTCTTTGGGAGGTCTCTAACAACGTCAGCCATTTTATTTGCACAAAAATAACTACCAAATCTGATGCACCGCTGGGCCTCCTGGTACCCTCAAAACCGAGGCACCCAAGCACTCCAGCCCAGATCACCGCTTGGATATGGACTACCCTTTGAGGTCCACCAAATTCTTGTTGTTTACTCGCTATCTATTTATACACCGCTTTGAACACCCTTGCCCTGTGTTACTTTAGCACCAGCACCTTTTGTCAGGCTATTCTCACCATTATAATGACAATTAGTTCCCTGGAGGTGTAGAAGTGCACCACGCACCACCTAGCTGGGAATGTGAGACTTTATAGACACTCTCCTGAAAACTCAATATTTTTTGCCGCACCATCATATATCCTATTGTTCAAGAGTCTGGTAGAGAATTTTAGGTGACAGAGTATCAAACATTTTTCCTTAATTTTTAACAGAGATGAATCTGTTGTGGCTTTTTTCGAACCCCTTTCATGGGAATCTTATGATATATGGGGACAAGGTGTTAAATAACTTTAACGCCTAAATCGTTATAAGGCACGCCTGTGAGCCATACAAATAGCTTTACTGAGTATTGTTACCAGTTCTTAACAATGGATATATCATTACCATATAGTTTTTTTTCAAAATTTTCTGAAGCTCCATCCTTTCTTTGGTACCTAACTCCAGTCAATTAGAGCTGCAAAATCTTCAGTAGGCCCCATTATTCAATTAAAAATCCAAACCAGCCTTATTGGCCAAAATTTGATATATTATATGAGAGTCAAATTATTTGTTTGGTATGCTAAATGTGAGAGCACTGTCGCGATTCTGATATGACTGGACGATAATCCTGGAACAGTTAGGGCAGTTTGAAAAGAATCCTCCAAAATGATATTAGTTATGATTATTTGAGTGCCTCAAGATGAGGCAATATTGGGACATAACAGATTTATTACTGGATTACCTTGAAATAAGGCGATTGGATGGTGTTGACACTCGATGAATACAAATCAAATTGCCTACAATTTAGGTGATAGAGAAATAAAGAATAACAAGCTGAAATATGGAGAATCAGTGGAACCAAATAGTCCAAGCTATAAGTGTGGTATTATCTGAAGCTGCTGTATATAAGCGAGATGGGTGATTAAGAGGGGTTGGTTGTTAATAGGATATGTGAGTGAGACAGCGTGGATCCGCTGTGTTTATTATATTAAAAGAAAATATTGTAATGGGACCAAGTGCCCTATAGTTATTATAAAAGTTTATTCTATTGTTACCAAGGGCCACAATCATCATATCGTTGGTCCTAACGCTCAGCGCGCTAAACCCTGTGCAAACCCCTTACAGTGTATCTCCAGGATTCCGCCAAATTATAACAGTGGTGCTCACTACAGGGGCCCATAGATTAGTAATAAAATAAAAAATTCAGTTGCCAGCTATGTATCACTAGGTTGCTTTAATAAGAAATCTGAATGACACAAAGGGGCCGTTGCATACGAGGAGTTGAAACTTGCATTGAACACTGTGCTCAAAAGACAAGATGAGCTGCTCCAGGAAGTCTGCCATGATAAGCTGCCACCATTTGATCGTGAAGGAAAATATTCATGGGTTCTTTTGATGATTTGAGTTTGCAACCTGAAGGTACCTCAGACCGGTGCAGGGCGAAACTGTTGATCTCCACCTTGGATATTGTAAGTGCTGATCAAGTTGTTTGTTACCTTCCAGATAGTTCCGTTACATACCAAGAAGTCAAGGAGATGGTGCTACGGTTGTTTGGTGGAAAAGCAAAGATGTTGCAGTGGAAAGCTGAGTTCCTGACCATCAGGTTTTAATGAAATGAGACTCCCACCGCATTTGCTGAGCAGTTTATGGCAGGAGCACATGTGTTGATTGGGGCTGGGATTCTAGATGAAACTGATTTATGCATTGCAATGTCCTCTGCGGTGAAGCCATACCCTGAGCTTTAAATTTCATGGACTCATTGTTAGAGGATGATGTATCTCTTCATAAACTTGTTCAGTTTGTACGTCAATTAGCTGTAACTTTCCCTCCACCCAATATCGAGCAGATTCACACTGTCACTGGAGCCACCCTAACCATGATGGGGAAGCAACCAGTCGATGCAGATTATGCCAGGCTACTCCCCGCAGCCCAACATCTGTCCCATAACTGCTGAGTGACAACTGACCAGCTACCGCTTCAGCCCTAACTACGCTGATTGACAGCAGGCAGTCTACCAATGTGGGTCTGATTATGCCGATCATCTTTGAAATGACCTTCCAAGTGGGCCAAATTATATTAAGCACAGATGTAGGACCTATGGAGTAAGTTGTTTTAATTGCTGTTGTACCAGGAACATGGGATGATGGTGCCCCTATCGACAGATCCCTTATGTACAACAGGATCAAAGTTATCAGGGAAAAGTCAGAGCGGAGTAGAGATGAGACTCTCTACTTCTGCTATCTCAAAGTCATACGTCCCACCTGAATCTATTGTATTGAAGGCAGTAGAAGCCTCCCAGTATGACGATACATCTCTCTATCAACAGCCAGTTGGGGGAGTAAATGTGTTGATCCAAGCGCAACTCAAAAAAATGGCCAACACAGGGTTTCTGGAGCAACCAAAGCCTTACGCTTTCCAGAAGTTTGACCAAAATCCGTTAGACCAGCTAGAGCTATTTGCAGATGCGTTGTCTCTAAGAGGAGTAGAGGTCGCCTTTCTAGTGGATGACATTATAACAGGACAACCTAAAGTCGGTGCAGGTATTATAGGTTTTCTGGGAAAACGTGAACTGCTGAATGTACATGTAGTAAATAGTCGGCATTCATCTTACTCAGAGTGCACTTACTGTGACGTTGTGGTAGCCAAAACCCGAGTATGAGCTATAATTGATACAGGCGTGACTGTTAACATTGTCTCCACTAATTTGGTGGCGAAGTTGTCTTTAAAACCTGACATAGAACACCAGATGGTGTATGGGACCGCTGGAATTGAAACCACAGTCTCTGAGGGAGCGTATAGCGCGCTTCCTTTTCAGTTTGGATCCGTTGTTATTATGGCACTGGTGGTAGTATTACCAAGTAGCAACTATGATCTGCTGATTGGGACCGCTTTTATGCGACACTATGGGGCTGTCGTTGACATGATGAGAGATCCTAGCCATCCTGGGTCAACAGATCCCCATCTATTTTACTTCCAGCGGAGTTCATGATGACCCAATCCTCTCTGGTAAAATTAATCTCGCCTAGAGCGATGGTGTGATACCTGTAAGATATAGGTGGATAAAGCAGAAGACCTGAAGACTCCCAAACCAGATTTACGATTACAAAGGGATTCCTCTACAAGCCGTGAATGCTTTTACTATCCTTTCTGGCCATCATGTCATAATTTGGACAGTTCTTGAAATTAATATACCAGGAGGTCTGTACATAGAGGTTGTGGGACCCTATCAACAATCACAACTTGAACCTCATGTGGCTCCTGGGTTACTGTTACCAGGGTAGGGGGAAGCAAAGGTGTTGGTAACAAATCGCAGAAGGAGTTGATGAAGGTTCAGCGGCGCCAAGTGGTAGCTTACCTGCAAATGATCCCTATCAATGAGGTCCACCAGATACACGACTTTGGTTCTTGAGAAAGATCTTGGCTTGCCTTTAAAAAAAACCTTTGGCATAATGACTGTGGTTCCTCTGGAGGCGCTAACTGGTCTATTGGAGGATCAGAAGGACAGGTTGATGGATCTGTTCAAGAAGTACCACAGCATTTTTGCAACTGACGATCACAACTTAGGTTGCACTCATGGGGTTTTGCATTGGGTGAACACGGGAGACCACCCCCTATCAGGTCACAGCCTATCCATCGCTCAAAGGCAGCGGAAAAGTTGTATCTGCAGAAATAGATACATTGGTGGAACAAGGAATTTTGGAGCCATCAAAAAGTGCCTGGGCATCCCTGGTGCTAATTGTCAGAAATATGGCTCCAATTGAGTAGTAATCGATTATTGGAAGCTTTACAGCATTACAAAAAAAGATTTGTACCTACTTCCGCGAATTGATGACGCTTTAGATTGGTTAGGCGGGGCCAAGTATTTATCTTCTATGGACTTTATATTAGAGTATTAGAAGATTGAGTTGCCAGCGGCAGAACAAGAAAAGTGCGCTATAATCACCTCAAAAAGATTGTTTCAGCCTACACGTATGCCACAGGGTTTGTGCAATGCTCCCGCTACATTCCAGCGGGCTATAGACACTATTTTGGGTGACCTAAAGCTGTCTTGCGTTCTTGTCTACCTTGACGATATCAACGTGTTTTCGCGAATGTTCACAGAGCATCTTGGACACCTAGAGCAAGTGTTTTGCCACCTTGCTGATGCTAATATCAAGATTAAGCCCTGAAAGTGCCACTTTTTAAGGAACAATTGAAATACCTTGGCTTTGTAGTAGACTCCAAAGGGCTTAGCCCTCAGCCAGCCAAGGTAAAAACCATCAATAAGATGTCTCGGCCAAGCAATAAGCGGGATATCCAGGTGTTCTTAGGGATGGTCAGTTACTACTGGCGGTTCATTCCCAACTTCAGCCGCATTGAGGCTACACTCTTTGAGCTACTTAAGAAAAACGCTGTCTTCAACTGAAAAGATTGATGTCAAACCGCTTTTGATATATTACAAACTGCATTGGCTGTGCGCACCTGTTTTGAAATGCCCCAATTTTGAAAAAGAGATTATTGTGCAAATGGACGCTTCGCTTTCTTCTGTAGGGTCTGTGTTATCCCAAAAAGATGATGATGGTGTGGAGCACCCCATTGCATATTGTATCCACAGTTACACCAGGACTGAACAGAACTACACTGTGACTGAGTGGAAGTGTTTAACAGTAATCTATGCATATAAACAATTATAGGTCTACCTCCATGGGGTGAAATTCAAAGTGGTAATAATCAAGACTCCTTGTGCTGGCTACAGAATCTGCGGGAACCTGAATGGCGACTTGCGCGATGGGCTTTGAAGCTCCAAGCATATAATTTTGAGATCATGCATCAGCCAGGGTCAAAACATAAGAACGTGGCTATCTTTCCTGATTACCCACTGTCGCCATTATAGAAGATGTGGCAGACATAATGTACAAAAAGATGCTTGTGGGAAAATATCACAATGAGCCGCCGCCCTGATCAAAGTATTGGATGGGCTTAGGCAGGATACCTTCTTGCGCAACGGGAAATATATAAGCAAATTGGGGAATTGACATTGAGTTTTTCAAAGCCCTATCCCAGATCTGCAATAATTATGGATGCCCATAGAGCGGTAGGTCATGGAGGGTTGAAAAAGATGCTGGAGTTCTTGCAACCCCACTACTATTGGGAGAGTAGCACTATGATGTGCTTGAGACAGTCGGCTGTTGCCATCAGTGTCAAGTGGAGAAACCATTCCACCAGAAGACCACCTACCTTCTAGTCAAGCTTCAGTTTGCATGGCATACTGTTTCATTAGACGTGGTGGGGCCTCTGCCGACTGGCGCTAACCACTCCAAGTATATAATTGTTGCCATCAATCATTTGACCCAATGGGTGGAGGCCAGGGCTATTAGCGATCTGGGCGCGGCCACCACTGCCAAGTTAATTATGGAGTGTGTTATACAGTGACACAGCTGCCCACAGTTCATTCTGACAGATAATGGAACCAACTTCATCTTGCATATATTACCAAGGTTAAATGGGTTGATGGTGATCCATGGGGTTTTGACCACCCCCTACCACCCTGAATCTAACGCCATGGCGGAACAGGTCAATGGGACCTTGGTTAATATTCTACACAAGCTTGTAAATGAGCGGCTGTCAGATTGGAGCACCCTTTAATTCACTGCTGTCTTCACATACAATATCAGCTACCACTCAGCAACCAGCAAGAGTCTATTCCGATTGCTCTATGGACAACATCCAGCGCTACCTGCATTGCTTTACTCCTGTGTGGAGGATACTGGCGGAATTGAGCCCCACCACAATTTGTCTGCCTTAACCAACACGCTGACTAACACCAAACTGAGGCATATTCCACTAGTCTTGCCAAGAAGATTTGGGATCATGCAGTTGACCAAGGTAGATGCAGCAATCTTATACAGTTTGGGGTAGGGGAATTGGTCCTGTTTCATGACCAACATGGGTTCAGAAGAAGGAACAAGCTCGCCAGTATATGGAGCGGACCATTTGAAAAATATTGAGAAAACCGAGGCTGATGCCTACAAAATTAAGAAACCTGCAGGGGGTCAAATTATTAATCAGGTACACATGAAGTTCCTTCAACCATACAAACAATAGGAGCCTTATCATCTAGTCAAGGAGGGGGTAATGTCATGATTCTGATTTGACTGGACAATAAACCTGGAACAGTTAGGGTGGTTTGAGAATAATCTTCAAAAATTGATAAGTTATGATAAAATGATGACCTTGAGATGAGCGACATTGGGATATAATGGGTTTATTATTGGATTGCCTCAAAATAAGGTGATTGGGCGGTGTCAAAATTTGATGAATATGAATTAAATCGCCTACAATTTAGGCGATAGAGAACTAAAGAATAACAAGCAGAAACGAGGAGAATTGTTGGAACTGAATCATCCAAGCTAAGAGTGTGGTATCATCCAAAGCCACTGTAGATAAGCAAGATGGGCGATTAATAGGGTTTAATTTGTTAATAGGATAGAGTGAGTGAGACAGCGAGGATCCGCTGTGTTTATTATATTAAAATAAAATATTGTAGTGGGAGCAAGTGCCCTATAGTTATTATATTAAGAATTATTCTGTTGTTACCAAGGGCCACGATTGTCATATCATCGATCCTATTGCTCAGTGGGCTAAACCCTGTGCAAACCCCTTATGGCGTATCTCCAGGATTCTGCCAAATTATAACAAGCACTATGCAAGTCACTACCTTGATATGGTTGCTAAATTTCCTCATTAAAGCGAAAACTCAAATTTTGAATATGACTCAGGAAAAATATAAGAAGTAAATAAAAAATAATATAATACTACCTCCAACTCTTTAAAATCGCAAATAGTATCAAAATCACAGACTTTTTTAAAGACTATGTAATTGCCATAGGGAAAATTGGGGCACTTTGTCATTACTTTTCCTTAAAATAATCACTAAGGAGGTGCTAACTGAATCCTTTACAACGCTGGAAAATGAAGTTATTTTTCAACTTAATTTTAACAAAGCCTTATGTTCAAAAATCAGAGCAACACAAGTTTCTAGTTACCTCTAGCAATAACATAAACTTGATAGGTTCCAAGTGACCATAAATATAAGAGTATAGATGAATTAATTGATATCACTTTTAAGAAATATAATTCTTTTTCAGAACTAAACAACTCCAAAAAAAAGTGACATAAATCAAAAACCCCAAAGTCCTTGGCCCTACTGCTCACTGCCCCATAATGGGGAAGCATCAAACCCCCCTCTAGCATCTTCCGTCCTGCAGGAATATGCTTTCAAACTAAGGTGACCAGCCCCCAATGCCTTAAGTTGTTACGTTTTCCGTAAGGATCTCGCCCTCAACCTTGTACATTCACAAGCGGTGCCTCATAGCCCCATTGTGCTCCCTCAAAGCAAGATGCAATCTAGCCTCTGGGTTAGTATAGCAACTTGTGCTCCTACAACAAAAAAATAGAATTAGCTGAGGCGCTTATGCAGCCAGAAGGCTTTATCAACATCCACCCCTACAAGGGGTACCTTGACTTCACCTTCATCTGTGAAGCCAATGCTGCAATCGCAATAAATATTCCCCTAGTGTTCCAGGGAACCCCATACCAACCACTAGCACCTGGTTGCCTGATGACACCACTCTTGCAGTTCAAGTTGCATGCCTCATCGCCCACCTCCCTTTAGATACTTTATATAATGAAGTAATAGCTGGGGTATCAGTATATGGCGCTGACCTCATTCTACAATTTTAGTTGCCAGAGGAACCAGCTGAATTGCGGACCATTGATCCTTTGCAGCTGTATGCCCAATAAAAACCAAAATCACCATTTTGATTCCCCCCTCACCATTGTCCCATTTGCCCCCAACCACCCTTTTTTGGACCAGAGTAAGACAAAGGGCGCATGATCTGCCCCATTTGTTTTGACCTGGACCGCATGAAGCGGTGCTGCACCACCATAGCCCAAGCTGGAGCACACACAATTGACTCCCCTCAAAATGCTCCTATTGGCAGTTCAAAAAACTTTTTTCAAATGGAGAACAGACCCCCACGCTCCACCCAAAATGGTAGATGCAACAGCCTCTGATTCAGCCAATAATGGATTCTGCATGTAAAATCCTTAATCACACTCCAACTTCTCAGGAGCCAGCATGGACCCCAGTTAATTCAAAAAAAATCCCACCAACCAGCATACAAACCAATCCACCCATATGCCAATCAACCTATCGTTTTCAACCAAAATCCCTAGAATAATTGGAGGAAGTTGACTTGGGAAATCCCATCCCCAACTCAGTCGAGGCCTATGGCCTTGAAATGTACCTAAATACAGAATATGCAGCTCAATTTCCAACTCAGAACTGTGTTCTACGCTCTGATGCTGATTAATTCTGCGGTGTCCACCAACTCATCAAAGAGGATGTTGCCACCCCTGATTGTCACCCCCTCAGAAAGCCTCTATCAAAATCAGTCGCAGTCTTGGCCAAGGGAATACCCACCCCTGTCCTTCCCCCATGAAACAAGTTCATAAAAAATTCCTCCAATTTCTCAAGTTGCCAACAAAGCAATACAAAAAATTTCAATGGTCACAAAATGTGGCCCTATGACCCACAATACCAGCAACAACATTGCCACCTTCACCCCCTACCCAAAGTTCATTTTAAGGCTGAGAAAGCCCTATATGAATATATCACCACGCTCTTCATGGAAAAATTTGAGCTGTAAGCTCCACTCTGCTACCTTGACCCCCATTTTGATCATGCACCCATGCTCATGCTCTCAGCGCTCTGCCATAAACTGTCTGACACAGATGAGGAAGATGAGCCTCCTGATCCCCACTCGCCCCCACCATGGATGCATAGCGGTTCACCACATCTGACCTGGTTGGATCATTTATATCTTTTTCATATAGTTTGAGTGATACGCACATATCTTTCTGTTCATTAACTTTTAGTTGTGTATAAGTTTTTCTCTTTGGAGCTTAGTATTGTCCATCCCCTGGTCAGTTTACCTCAGATAAATAAAAAATTATAGATAAAGTAAATTTTACTAAGTGATAATCTACAAACATGTTTGGGCAAGCTGACACCCTCAATTTTAATGTGAATTATCTTAGACAATTCTTAATATTCTAAGTGCATATATATTGATATCATATTAAACTAATTAAAGTAAGGGTCATTGTAGATAGTAGGGCACTAATCAATAATGTATCCCTAAATTAGGGAGAAAACTTGACCTTAGTCACAAAATTAAATAATGTAAAGTATATAGAACCGTAAGGCCCTTGTCTAAAGAAATTGAAGGATCTTGCAGTGCATAGCTGCTTCTTTTCATCTAACTGATGATATCCTCTCCTTCCATTGTTTTAAAAGATCAAAATCGTGTTTTTCTTATTGGTACTCATTTATGAAAATCTATAGGATATAACCGGTTTTGAAAAAAAACATATTGTAATATTGGTCCAAACCATTCCACATTATTTTATTGGTAAGGAAAGGGACCTAAGCCTCAAAACTAAGAGTTAGTTAATTTTATTTATAAAGATAACTATAGTGAACCATAGCTACCATAAAATCTAAAACTGAACCAAGTGGTTGCTTACCTAGAATATACAATCAAAGGTCATCCTGCTTCATTAAAATTATAACCTGACCATCCTGGAAAGGCATCAAATGATAGTTGTTAAAAATTTATTTATAGATTCCTAAAAATTATATGGCAATATCTTCTCTCCAATTCAATAATCTATTTGGAACCAGTCACCGCGTCTGAGCTTATTCTTCCCAATCATGCTGAAATCCAAAACTTATTAGCTAAGATATATTCTTATCATAATCAGATTAACAATAAACGGATTTTTGCTTTTAATCATATCTTCCCTGTTGAGTAAATGCAAAACATCCATGAATCTGGTAAGTTGATTGAACTTAGACTAGAAGGCATTAGTAAAATTTTTACAAATTTCTCAAGATCGCCTCTATGGGCTAACTGAGGATGAAAAAGACAAGCGTTAACCCATTTTAAGTAAATTAAAGAGATTTTTGACTAAAAATGACTCCAATTTGGGGTTGCTCAAAAGACGTGATAGACCAGATTAATGCCAGGAATAATACCCACAAGTATCTGAATCCAATTATGTGATTAAAGGAACCTGAAGAAGTTGTTAAGAAAGAAATTTATCAGCTTGTCCAACTGGGGTATTAGTGCCTTCAAAAAACCCTTGGGCCTCCCCAGTTCTAATTGAAAATGGCTCTAATAGTGTGGTAATAAATTACACATGGGGAACATTTTTTTGCTTTTGGATGAGATTTCAAACATTTCTATGTATTTTGTCATTGGTGAAAATAAATTGAAGTTAGTTTTTCTATGAATGCTCTAGTTTTCATGCAATACAGCTGAGATAGAATCATCTTCCCCCGCTTCATATCAAACTTGGCATGGTGAAAAAATTTGTAAAGGCTCTGAATACTGAAAATGAATGTTTTCAGCACATTGTTTCTTCTTTTCCTAGTCTGTCATTTGACAAAATAAAAGCAGGTGAGTTTGATGGTTCTCATATTTGATTCCTTATACAAGACAAGAAATTCATCAGGAAGATGTAACAAAAGGAGAAAGCAGCTTTAATGATTTTTTTAGCAGGCATTAACAACTTTTTTGGTAACAAAAAGACAGAAAACTATGTACTTCTGGTTAAAGGATGTTAAAGGCATTTTGCAATCTTGGATGCAACATTAGTATTAAGATGCACTTTGTGGATAGCCATCATTATCAATTTCCTGAAAAGCTTGGATAATAGCAATGAAATGGGGGAACGCTTCCATCAAGACCTGAAAACAATGGGAGAGCGTTATCAAGGGCAATATGTCATGCATATGATAGCAGACTACTGCTGGAGCTTCTAACAAGAACATCCTGAGCAAGTCCACATACACAAGAGGTACAAGCACAAATTCTTGCCTGGATGAGTTTTACATGGCCTCTATGTCACAGTTCTGCATCTATTGATTAACATCTCTCATCTATATGTACATATCTATGCTAAAATTAAGAAAATTATATGTTTTTATTTAATAGCGATTTTCTTCTATTTATGCTAATAAATGATTTTATTCCTTTGCATTTCAAAAATGTATGCATTAATATATGCCATTTTTATGTTTTTGTGTTAAATTGACCTATGTTATCACCACAAAGGTGATCAAGATATTATCCCACATTTGTAATTCAAGATAAATGGTGAAAAATTCGAAAACTTTAAACTAACATAAGAATTGGTAAAAGCAAAATGCAAAAAACCGTATCTTGTAGAAAAAACTAACTTCAGATATGAAATCAGAGCACCCAATTTAGTTAAGAAATAGTTGAATATCAATGCACCAAAAAGTCTGTTCCTCTCAATATAGGAAGTCTAACAATGTTAGCAAGAAGGACTTCTATCCCATACCACGCATTGACAATACACTGGACCGCTTTGGCGGCGCGCCATAATCTCATCCATAGATAAATATATGGCTATTGGCAGATCAATCTGCCTAAAAGAGAATAGGAGAAAAGCGTGATGATTACCACCCAAGGAATATACTAATCCACACAAATGCTTCAAAAGTTATATAACGCTCTTGCTACTTTTTACTGGGCCATAGGCAATATATTAGTCAATTTGAAAATCTCCTGAATGTTAAATTATTAAAACAGTATAATATTTTTTTCCAGATCATTTACTAAACATTTTCAACACTAAGAAGAAGTTGTTCTTAACTCACCAAAGCTGACTTAAGCCGTGGAGGTGCAAATTTTTCAATAACCTTTGGTATTTGTGTTTTTTTAATTGATAAGCAGGGATTATAGCCTCATCCAACTAAAATAAAGCAATTAAAAGAATGAAGCTCACAGGTAGAAATCAAAACGGCAAGTATCATAAGATTGATCAGATAATATTGCTGCTGAAACAAAAACTTTAGTTAAACTGGTGAACCTATATTTTGCTTTTTAACTGGCATTAATTTTAGTGGAAAGCAAACTCTCAGTTAGCCTTTGACAAGTTGAGAACTTGCATTATGAATGTGGCTTTTCAAGAAAATCCTAATTTTAAACACACTATTATCCAAACAGACACGTCTATTACCACTATTGGCACATTTTTAAGCCAACATGAAGATGAGGGAACTGAGACCAATGGTTTATTGTAGCTGAACTATGGATTTGCACAAACACAATTAAAAAGTAACAAATAAAGATTTTGACACCATCTATGCTTTAAGCAATTAGGCTTCTATGTACATGGGTCCACTTTACTGTAGTAACCAACACGCTTCCCTACGCGGGTTTCAAAATCATTAAGAACCAGAAGGGCGGCTGGCCCAATAGGCTCTAAAACTAAAAAAGATTATATTTGTGAAAGCTTACTGACCTGGTGTAGAACATAATACCTCTTTCTGTCTCTATTGTCTGCCCACTATAGCCTTAACTACCAATTTGTAAAAATAACTGTTTAAAAATGTTTTACAACAATAGAGCAATGAACTGGAGAAAATAACGCATGGTGGAGAACTTGAGTAAGAACATCCTCGTTAAAAATGTAAAATATATAGTATTATTTATGGACAACGATTATTACTAGCAAAATAAGCATGCTAACTTGATTATTGTGGCCAATAAGCCAATGTAGCACGGGAAATATAAGAAAACACTCAAACATTTATAGCCCCCACAATTATTGCAAATTATTACCATTATTATACAAGATACTCTTACTTTTGTAAGGAGCGTCAAGTCAAATCCCCTTACTGGAAGGCCATTCCTAACAATAAATATAACCCAGATTTGCTTAGCACCATCTCTATTGATGTTGTAGCCCTTTGCCCAATATAAGTGGTCAATTTAAGTAGATAATTGAGTCCATTGGTTACCTCAATAAGTGGTGGAAGTCAAAGCAGTTAAGGACTTAGGTGCTACAATAATGGATACATTTATGATAAAAACATAGTTTATTGGCTGGCTGCCACAATTATTCTAGCTAATAATGGGACTAATTTCTGTCTCATACTATTATGAAATTAATGGAAGGATGAGCATACAGGGGGTATTGTCTGCGCCCTATCACCCTGAGATCAATGGCACCATAAAAAGTAAACAGGTACCCTATTGGCTTTTTACCAAAAAGGATTAGTACTAAGGCATCCAGATAAAAACATTTCTTAGGATCCTCCATTTTTGCGTATAATATCGCCTATTAAAAGGCAACTGGACGGTCACTTTTCCAAATATTATTAATAAAATTTTGCATTACCCTATTTCTTATACTTTTTCATGCATAAGGAAAAAAATGAGTTACAGTTGTTTTGAGAGATTTAAACATAAGTTAGTACGGTTTCAGTCCAAAGCCTACTCAAATGCGTTGGCTAGAAGATAAGAACATGAAATCATGTCAACGAGACCTGAGGGACTTTACTTACCTTTAATGTTGGGGAGCATTTATTATAATATAACAACCATATGTTGGATAAACTGACTAGTTAGAGAACATATGTTAAAGGCTCTTTATTATCATTGAGAAAAAGTCCATGGCGCTTATACTTTGATCAATCCCATCAAAGGTTACTATATATACAAAGTAGATGCTGAGTTTTTTAAGAAGTATCAGCAGAACACCTGCCATATAACCGCAACTTCACAGTGATCCAAGTTCCTCCACTATTTTTGTTCCCTAATGTTTGGTCAAGTAGGAGGAAATAATGTAAGATGTCTGTCCAACTAGTGAACAAAATTATATATTAAATTATTTCTATATTAAAATTGGAAGGGTTTTTTGATTGACCAAGATTCACGCCAAAATCTAAAGTACTGACTTATTGAGTAACCATTTTTTTGAGCTAAATCATAATGTGAATATGAAAATAATCTTTACCAGCAACCATAGCCAAATAAGGGTATTATCAAAAGTTATGATTATTCCATTGTCACCCTGCCAGCACAAATTCTCAAGCTATTTTGCATCAAATTACTTTGGTCTTACTACATAATAATGTGAAAACCTTTACCTATAAAATCTACTTTACCCTTGCATCAGTAAAAAAGTCGCTACTAGCTTTTATTATCAATTATTAATGTTTTGTCAACATCCTGACCACATTGGGTTTAATTTTACTATGGTGTAAATCCCTGAGGCTAAGACATTTGTTTCATTGGGTTTCCAGAACATTTACTGCAAATAAGGTGCTATTTTTAAGGGTAGTTAAGTTACCAGATGGTGCAATAATAGGGTCTGAAGTTAAGAATCATACTCTGAAGCTTTAGTCAAATGAAAAAGGATATGTTTTATTCTAAAATATTTCAATCCTACTAATAATAGTAAAAACAAGTACAAAGAACCCAAGCCACTGTTAGTACTGAAAACTACAGTGTTTTTTTCTTAAAATACATTCTAATAAAACCTCTTGTGATATCTAGGTTGACTTTTTGCTTTATGAGTAACTGTCTAAATACATTTTACTCTTTCATTGTAAAGCAAATACCTGTGCATACCATAATCTGACGCCTAAGCGCCAATTTTGACACAGTATGTCATCATTTAAAATTATATAGGGAGGATTAAATATGAAATAAGAAAGTTCAGGCTTTTCTTATATATTCCAGAAAAAAATAAGTTTACAAAAGAAAACTATATTTTGAACAAATGCCTATTATTCTACTCCTTAAAGTATTTTAAGTATTCAAGGGACCTACCACAATTTAAATAAGTGATTTGTTCTTTTTAAAAAACGGCTCTTGTATAAAAAATATTTGAAAAAATTCTGCCTAATGGCGTTGATTCTACAGTATAATGACTTAGAAGTTAGACACCAATCGAGATATAGCAGAGTTTTTATAAGTATCAATAAACTTTGCCTTATTCTAAAAAAGAAATTAGTATGTTGTATTAGAGTTACTAGGAAGATATATTTAATTGGGGTAAGCCAACAATTGTCTGGATTTTTCCTATGTTAAAATAATAAATAAGAATTGGACTAAAAACAAAGACGAAACAAGATGAGGCAAAAAGAATTAAAAGATGAACCTTAAGAAATTCCTAACCAGGCAGGGAGCAGCTAACCACCTATATGACCATGTCAGAGGAAAGAGGGGTAGAGGGGAAAACAATTGACCCCTCGTTCTAATCAAGGTAAAGGACTAGGCAGTGAGCAAGGGCGTGGGACTATCATGTGGTAAGGATTAAAGGTGCCAAATAGAGGGTACTTTTATAGGCGAGCCATCAAAAAATCTTTGAGGTATTTGATAAGTTCATGGTTGGCTTATATGCTAGTATCATAGAGGTTGTATAACGCAACATCTCAAGTATAAGTGGTTTTGAATTTGGATTATATTTGGCTGCAGCAGCAACAAATGGACAGGCTTGTAACTTATTATTGAAGGTTAATGCTTTCATGCTTAGCAATGAAGTATATTTTGGAAGAAAAGAAAGGGGAGCAATACATCTAAAAAACAATGCAGCATAATTGAGAGATTTTAGCTTAGGAGGCAACACTCAGGGGAGTAGAGTTCTTCCACAGAGAGCTGGTAGTAGCTTTAAAATAATTTAGTAGCATTTATGAATTATATTGGCAAAGAGGAATTGGTCAAAAAATTTTATTCTAATATTACAAACAAAAAAGGTCTACTAAGGGAGGAATGGGATCACCCAATTTAGTTAGTTTGGCCAATAAAGCAAAGGAGTTTTGGGCGATGTGGATTAGGAAATTGACATACTGTGAGGGTTGGCAGAAAAAGGTGAATTTTTAGTGCAAATATAGTTCCAAGCATAATCCCAATAGACTGGATAAACTTCAGGTTAAAATGTGTGGCTGGAGGATTGGCGGGGGCCAAATCTGAAATATCTATTTTGCAAATGAGCTGGGTGTAGTGGGTCAAAAAAACACCTCATATTTATGACACTCATGTAGCATCATAAATGAGGTCAGCAGATGTAGAATTGGCAGCTTGATGATGACTTTTTTAAGTGGTTGACCTAATTTAACGAAGTTAAATCTATGACCATGGTTGCAACAAGCCCATAAGAACATCTCTGGTACCTCAGTGATATGAACACATGTAGGGATCGATTGAGCAATGATGGTCTAATGCTGGGTGCTGGTGGCATTGACGTGTTAGGTTGTGAGGCTCTCTGCACAAAAGGGAACAGTTAATTGGGGGAATTGGTTGAGCGATATAGGCTGAAAGTCCCAATATCAACTCCTCATACATCTAGGGGAAGGGCATGTGAAGGGAGGTTTGCAAATTACACTTATATTGTAGTTTTAGTGGAGACGAGTATAAGTAGTGGGAAAAATAGTGTGTTTATAAATATTCTTGTCACAGTAGCAGTTTTGTCATCATCAACCGGAAATCTAACCTCAAGTTTGCCCTTTATAAGAGTGGAAGTTAATAAAGCTAACTGGGAAAAACGGCAGTGGCAAGCAAGATCTGCTTTTTTGGTATATCTGAGAAGAAACATTCATCTTTTATTGAGTGCAAAAAAACAGTGGAGCAAAGAAGGGAATAGGGATTTTAGCAAAATAGTGGATATGAAAAAGGTAGAGTGCTAAGCCCCTCAGTGGAACTAGCGGCCAGAGGTAATTTAGTGGATTGGACAAGCCATTACTCGCGTATCCACTTGCAGGGCAGACAACTTTATGATTTAGAGAAACGTTGTAAACTGGAGCAGCAGGCGGCGCTGCTTATTATATTGATGTTAAATGATGGCGTGGAAGGCTAGTAGTTGTTTGAATTTACTTCTAAATGGATTTACTTGAAAGCGGATTTAAGTGGTTAAACTCAAAGAAAACATCAGGGAATAATATAAAGGTCAGAACTTTATCAGCAAATCAATATAGGCCCAGTTTTAGTGTATAAGCTCTAACTTAACTATATATACCTCATGTTTAAGTAAATAACTTTTTCTATAAAAATACTACAGCTCCAAACAGATAAGTAAATCATGGTGGACCAAAAAAGTTATGGAATGATATTATAAGATAGATAAAAAAATTATAATAAGATGGTTCCACAGATTCTATTTTTTTAATGACATTTTAGAATTAAGCCCTTCCAAAAGAAATCAGATATACTAATTAGGGTTTATTTTTATCTATAATTGACTTGAAAAATACTAATAGACTTCACTAAGATTATATCTAAATTTATTATGATATTTATTTACTTAATATGATATCTTTCTTGATCAAACAATACTTAAAAGTGTGATAAACTTATAGAGAAAAGATATATAAGTTTTATTGCCTTTAGCACTACTGACTTTTAAAGGAACTAATTCTATGATTAATTTCATTATACTACTAGATAAGTTTGTATTTATTTTATAATCTTAACTTGAAAATGAATAGACAAATCAATACTTTAGATGTTATAGTAAATTTTGTTATATTTTTTCTCGTCCATATATCTAATAGATGACAAAGGAGTTGGCTAAGAACACACATTGTAAGGCTTTTCCAGCGCGTTCTACTCTCTTTGTTGTATCATGCTCACATCCCCATATTGTAACAAACTGTTCTTTTTAATTGTTTACAAAGGAATTTTTAAGGACCAACCAGTTAACTGTCCATAGCAAAGAGAGTATTCCAGAGAACAGGTATTTTTGTCCGCATACCACTATAACTTATGTTGTTAAAATTTTGCATTGTGGACAGAAAGCACATAGTCCATAGCACTTCTTAGTTATAAATAAAGCAAAACAAGGATAAAAAGCAGGCGTATGAACTCATAGTATGGGCCTTGGTAATTGGAATCCATGTTATAGTAAATCTTCTAGATAAAAATATAGTATAAAATGCAAATTATATATTTTGATCTGAACAAGAATTTGAATTAAGATATTAACACATTGTTGACTGGTGATGAGTTAACTCATCATCTGTCAACAATATGATACCAAACAAAAAATTAAAAAAAGTAAAATGTAAAATTTATAAAAAATATGTTTAAAGTTTAAATACATTTCATTCAGTATAAATAAAATTAATTGGAGTTTATTTAGAATGTTTTAATTTACTTCCATATTCAATTACAAAAAGATAGCTGGTGACATGACAGTTTCTGTGTAAAATTTCCAGGCAAAAATGTTACAAGGCAGCTTTACTTCCTTTTTTATTAAGTTCAGGGTTGCTATCATAGTCTTGTTTAAGCCTAGATAATGTAATATTTAATTAGGCTATATCCAAAACATCAATATATAACAAAGTAATGGCAATTTTAACATTTTGCATTATTTTTAAATAAGATGTTTGCAAACTATTTAAATAACGAAATAATGGCAATTACACAATTTTCAATGACCAAACTCAAACCTCTAATGATTGAGCTTGGAAAATTCTTACTTTCCTTTAATGCCACAGACTCTCTATAAAAAATTATTTATTCTATTATTAGATCAGAGCTTTGGTCCAAATAAGGATTCTTCTGACCAGAGTTTTGCTGATGAACTGATAATTTCCTAGGATAATAATGGGCTGGATTTAATTTAAAAGTATCATGATTCTCCTTTGGATTTTTCCCATGATCTAAGTTGTTAAATATGTTGATAAAGATCTATTTTTCTATCCAGATTAGCATTATCCTCCAATAAGGATAGGATGTAGATCAGATGTTGTCTAAACTTTCATACAAATGCTAGCGTTTTATAATTTAGGACCACTAGGCTATTATGAAGTGATATATCAACTACTGTTCCAGGTATAAAAGATTCTTTAGTTAAGTTATCCCATACCCCAGGCCATTTTCTTATGTGTGTTAATCTTCCAAATTCTCTCTATATTAATTTTTTGGTAAAATATATAACATTAATTTGAAAAGTTTATAATTAAACAAGATGTCATATCCCTCGTTATAATTCCACTAATAAGTCTTTTACAATTTTGCAATTTTATGCTTATTGAACGCTGGAACTGTAAGAATGGAGCACGCCTTAATTTTAAAAATTTCTAAGTTTGGAGCTAAAAAAAGATTAAGCCAATCATAGCATGTCCCATCATCTTCTTCTCTGCAGTACTCATGAAATCTCGTGTTTCTGACACTTTATATGTGCAAACACAGTAATAGCTTATAAATGAGAAAACATTACAGGTTGAGGTTTTCAAAAACAATACAAACACCTTCTGAAGCCCTCTTCTCTTTATATAGGCCAGTACTCTCACTTGTGAGGTATGGCATATTTTGCTTTCTTTATCTCCTCAGTTTCCTTTTAATAAACCATTGCATACATAATTTTTAGATTATGTAACTAATTAGAATTTATATGAAATATGGTGCATATTGTGACCAACATGCATCCAAAAAAGTGGTTGTACCATCTTTGGATAGAGTACTGTTGGACCTAAATAATAATAGTTATTTGGTGCATCAGGTGGTTCCATGAGAACTGCAAAGTGCTCACCAATGCAATCTTAAGCTCTCCTAGTCCTAAAACATAAGTTGAGTCCCATGCTGCTATTGCAATCTCCACCAACAGGAATCAATGCTATGAAAAACCTTTAAACTTGGTCAAACTTGCAATTGAGATTAAGACCTAATGCTGATATATAATAATACCATTTTGATGCATTAAGATTGAGTAAAGCTTATGAATCCTCATCAGCTGCATTTAGCCATAGCATAATGTGTAAAATAAAGGAAAAAGTCGTGGTAGCTGTAAAATACAAAAATAAGACGCTAATAAACAGTATAAAATAGTTAACTAAAAAGAAAAAACAGTGTAGCTATAGATGCTTGCTAGAAATTAACCCCACTACAAGAAAAATGTCCCCAGACATTAGCATGCTTGATCATCCTTTTATCACTCTGCATTTTTTAGTACTAGGCGGTCCTAACTTGAGTAGGGATTCGCAAACTTATATTAAAAGTACACCTGAGCTCTTAAGGGCTTGAAGAGGGAAAGGATGGGCGGATGGATTGATAAAGGGATAAAGGATAATCATCCATAGCAATCATTTAATTGGCTAGATCTGAGGGGTTGTTAATGTGGGGTAGATTATTAGGCCCGTCTCAAAATTGCACCTTAAATCGGTGCAGATGTGAGGTAATAACCACAGCTGGGATTCAAAAGCGGCGCAAAGATATAGAATAATAATAGTACATTTTGTAACACTGAACACTAGGACTTAAAAAGATCAGTAACAGTTGGGGAATGAGAGGTCAACCATTAAGTCAAGGGCCAGATGTCCATCCCTGGGCTATGCCAGGAGGAGTTTGCAGACCTTGCTCCAGATTAGGCAATGAGGGGGGAGGTAATGAAGTGAAGGAGGTGGGTGTTGATCAGCTCATCACATTGTGCGCAACTTTTGTGCTGGAAAGTGGGAACAGTTTGATCCCCTACCTCATTTTTCTGCTGATGGGCCAAGCAAGCCAAGGAGTAATTGGATTATTTACCCTTGACTAAAGTAATATAATGGGCTTAACCAGTTTATAGCTGGTCACAAGGCCAAAGAAAACATTTACAACTTAAAGAATAAAGTTATAAAAAGTTAAGTTATTATGTAAGTATTAATTTTATTTATAGGACTAGGGGTAAGTTATATGATGAATGATGAGCTTTACTATGTGTAAAGGTTGATGTAAATTTTGAATTGTAGGAGGTGTTGGTACAGTCCAGGCTCAAACCTGGTATTGATCAGGATTTTAGATTGCGAGCTATACTGAGATCAATAATGGTACACAGTTAAGTGGTTTCCATTATCTTCCCCAGGAAGCTAAAGGAGAGTAAGGCATATTAGGGCGCATAAGGTTATAAATGGGGCGGATAGGAGAGTTAAAAAAAGATGTGAACCTTGTACTTTATATCATATACTAATAAGACGATTAGACATTCTTCTTATGTTATGGCCGGTGGAGCAATAGTGGGGAGATTTAGACAGAATTTGTTCATTTGTGAATTCAGCATTTTTCACAAAAATCTCTTGGTGCTTTAAGTCTAAATACTAAGAAAGATTTTGGCCATAAGCCCAATAAAGCTAGATTATAAATTTAAACTGATATGAATAGCAAAAGATAAAATGAAATTGATTAAAGTAATAAAGAAATGTAATGCTAAAGTTGAGGCTTCACCTAGACTAGGGAAAAGCCCAAAAGAGCCCCTCCAATCCTTGATTAGGGTGGCAATGATTAAGAGGGTGAATATGATACCCTAACTAACATAAGCCTAGATAACCTGGTCTCTTGAGTTGAAGTAGGTCTGTTCCAAGCTTTTAGGATTCAGTTTAGCATAGACTGGTGATATCTCAACAAAGAAAAGCAAACAAAGAGGGTCTAAGATAATCAGGAAAAGTAAGTTGCAGGGCACTGCTGATTATGATGAGAGGATGGACCATGTATGTTGAGTCTGGTCAGTGAGGTAACATTGTCTCAGACAATTTAGGTGACAAGAAACATCAAAAATTGAGTAATTTACGGGTGTAGGTTTAAGTAGTACAGAAGATGAAGTTAGTTGTTAATTCTCCCTTTCAGTAGTAATACAGTGAGGCGCGGAGACCAGAGACAACATGGCAAACTGGTGGTAATGGCAGGTTGCAGAGTAGTGAACCTGCTGAGTGGGGTACATGGTGCTGATGAGAATATGATTAGGAGTTGGATTTTAACTTAAGTTTCATTTCAGAGGACTGGCTGTAGTTGGTAGGCCAAAATTAGCACAATAAGACCAAAGCAAAGGAAAGCTCAAAGCAGAAGATCCTCTTTATTAATTTCGGCATGAATAGATAATCTGTCAGAAATAAAGAGGCCGCAGGTGAGGACATTTCAGAACACCGCCCCTTAGCCTTACTAAGGCTTCAAGTAAAAAAGGGATAACTAAGATTATAGCAGTAAAATGGTTGTTGAGTTAAAATTTTGGGTTGTTTAGTCACAAAACTTATTATAACAGGTTTTGGGTTGACTGGCCCATAAATTTTTATTATTTTTTTGGAGATAAAATTAAACATAAAAGGGGGTGGAAGGCGAGTTGGTAGGGCGTACAGCTACCAACCTGAAGGTTGCAGGTTCAATTACCGCCCTTTTGCACAATGATTGGGGTGCCAGCCAAAGGAAGGTATTGGTGGTTAGTAGGTATAATAACACGAAAACCTTACCCATGATGTAACCAGAAAAAACCGAGTCCAGATCTGGAGGTGAAAAAAACTTTCTATGACAGAGTTGACCCTGCTCAGGTTTCATGTCAATACTTTCTTTCTCTATTTCAGTAATGTCCATCCCCTGGTCAGCTTGCCTCAAATAAATAAAATTAAACATAAATACCTTAAATAAGTAAAATCAAACTAAATTTTAAATTTTATTCAAGGTACGCCTCCAGGAGATGGACATTAACAATACTTAATGAGCTAAAAGAACTGAACAAACTTATGAATGGAAAAATAAAACCGAAAAACCCTTCAACCAGGCGGGGAGCAGAATACCGCTAACCCACCATGGTAGAGGGTGAGGGGTCAGGAAGCTCTTCTACAGGCATATTCTTCAAGACAGAATCATTATAGTATTATAGATGGACATAAGCGGAGAGCCAGGGCGTTAGGCATCATCATGGTGTGGGTGAGTGATGGAGTAAAATGAGTTCCCTTCTTTAAGATCATCTTGAAAGACAGCTTCAACAAATTCCGCTAAGTGATGTTCAGCTTGTATGTGGGCATCAGGGAGTTGGGCAAGATTAATTATAATTTTAGCGCGTGATTTTAACAGATAGCTCAAAATCTGCTAGTTTTCCGCATGCATGACAACAGCTTTGGCATCTTTAAACAATTTAGTGATTTCGCCTTGAGCTGCTTTGGGGAAATCATGGTGGAGTCGAGTGTGATCAGCCCTTGATGGTATTGAGTAACTGATTGGGCCACTGCTTTGCATAGGTTTGGGCAATGGGGTGAGACCACCTCTGCCAAGGCGAGCAGGTGGTCACTTTGGTAAGGGATGGCATTGGGTTTTGGAGAAAATAGTTTAGGGGATAGGGTTTTGTCAACACCAGAATTGTAAAACTCAGCTCATTTGTAATCAACTGGGCTGAGAGGCTCACCAGATCCTCATTAGTGATAACTACCTGATTTGTCAACCTTGGATAATAGGTCCCATGAAGTTTAGTTCACAAGAATAGCGGATGAAGAATTCAGGTGGGTAGTAGTTGAATGGGCAACTTGGGTGCAAATGGTGGTCCAAGCCTAAAATTGATTGGTGGGGGTGAAATTGGGTAATAATTTGGATAGTTAAATTTTAAGGAGGCCAATTTTCAGCTCTGGCTACATCAAATGAGAATGTTGAGTAGGAGGGGGCAACAAAACGCCCCATTTGGAATCCTCTGAATAGGGCTCAGAAGCCGCAACAGAGGAAGTGGCTCAAGGCAGGATTTTTGAAATGGTCAAGTCCAAAACAGAGGGGACTAATTTGGCGACCATCCAAATTAAATAATTAAAGTAAAATAAATTTATTTAATTAATTTTTTGTGTTTATTTGGTTATGTTTTTTGTTGTTTTTGGTTACTTTTTATAAATTAAATAAAATGATTTATGTTTATGTAAATAAAAAGTTTAAAATTGTTGTTAAGAAATGAGATTCAAAGGTGGTGAAAATGGTTACTGAGCCATTTTAGATGGTAAGTCGAGGTGAATTACCAAATAGCATAAGACCTCATCAAAAATTATTGTTGTGTTGCCTGATTAATGTGTTGCTAATAACATGAAAAGCAATTTAGAAAAATCCAAGCAATGACTTTTATCAGCATGGCAATGGAAACTGTCAAAATGCAGGGGCAATCAGCCCATATTAAGTTTTTACTTAGAAAACAAAGGCTAGTTCCTTTGAAGGCTACATGATTATAAGTTGTAATAGCATCAGCGGAATCATATAGTAGACTTTGTGTCTCTAGGAAAATTTCCTGACGGAAATCAAGGTCATCACCAAAGCAAATCTCTGCTAAAAGAGCAAAGTCTCTATTCAATGTTAGGCAATCTATAGTAAAACTTGACAAAGATCAATATATTAAAACTGAGTATTTATTTATTCATTTACTTGGGGATAATTATAGCTTTGGTAGAAATCTAGGATTAATCAGGGTATGATGATTTCTGGAATGATTTAGACTAATGAGGGTGATTCCAGAGGGCATAATTTTACCCAATTGATATGGTAGATTCAGAGGATTTCTGATTGATAAAATTCTCCTCGGATATTTCAGCAGATTCAGGAGAGATAAGAGATTCTAGTTGAATGTCTTGGTGTACATCATTTTTTTTAATTTGGCAGCTTTCACGGTGGATGAGCTCAACAGATTGTGTTGCAAACTTACCAGCGCTCAAACTTTGTCTAACTAGCACAAATCCTGTTATTCCCAACAATGCCCCCTTCAAGATTTTTTCAAGGAGGGACATAACTTCAGAGAAACTTAGTGTAAATCTTATTACAACAATGCCCAATATGATGAAGGCGAGTTGAGTACTTGAGTCCTCAATGATAAATCAATCAATATGGTCCTGACCATAGGAAAACTAAGTTTGTTTATCTGAAACCCTGGTCAGTGGTAGTAGAACACTAGATTACCTAGCTGGTACTCAGGAAAAACTGGCTTCTTGACGTTTTTTTGATCTGCTTCTCATTTACTGATAGGGCCCATAGACTTGTCATCTAATGCTTGCAATTAAAATGATTCATCCACTTCCTTTGCATTTCAATCCCGGGTTCCAGCGTAGTTGTTTCTATATTAGGTTGAGCACTTGAGTAGAAGACCAGCTCTCAGTTATATAGAACTTAAAAAGTGGCAATATTTATAACTCAATAATAGCTTACGCAGCCTCCCATTAGAGCTGCCAGAATGTATTTGTTCCACTGAGATGGGTCAAATCAAGCCATCTTTTAGAGAATGAAGATAAAGTTCTAATTGCTCATTACACTGCTCCGTTGTTAGTGTTATAATGGGGCTGCAAAAAAGAGAAATAAGTGAAAATCAACAAATTAAGTATAATTATCACTTGAGATACAAATTTGGTAACAGTATCAGATAACAGTACCATCAGGCTAATATGGCGGGTAAAGACCTGATTTATAAAAGAAAAGAACCAGTAACGTTAGATGCGGGAGAGGCAACTAAGATGGCCTCAACCCATTATGCGAAATGACAATTTCTAGTATGATATACCTATAGCTGTACATTGCCATAGGTAGTGTACCAACAACTTTACCAATGATAGCAAACGGGGTGGTAGGACCACATCTTGGTGTTGATAAATCAGATTAGGAGTTTTCAGTTTAGCACACTTAAGGCAAGAATTGATGATGTCTTGGATAACTCAAATTATCCCTTCCCTTAATATCGCTCTCACAGTCACTGATAGGTTTTCCTTATAGCACCATGGCCTACAGTCAAATAGGCCTCCAGGATGGTTTCCATTCTAGCTGATGGGCTGACATGAGAAGCCAAGAGGTTCCAACCTATTTATACAATAATACCATATTTAAATCTGATTGCGCTCAGGCATCTTCTTCAATTGTTGCTAAACCACAGGAGTCTCTCAGGTCCATTCCTCGTGCTTCCCAATATGTTCACAAATTTGACCTTCTTAGAGGTATAGATAGTCAAAATGAGTAATCATGACAATCTGACAGCTTTTTGATGTATCATTCTGAAATGATACATGATGGAGTAGTTGTAACTCTGGAGTTTGAATGCTCAGCGGGCCAGCTGTCCATCTGGATTATTCATTTGTTGTAGCCACTATTGAGAGGCTGGGTTGTAACCACTATAAATATTCCCATACAAGAAAGGACAATTATACTTAGTGGAAAGCAAGGCAGCTAAGAATTCACGATTGGTAATGCTGTAATTCCTCCCATCCCAAGTAAGTGTTTACTGATTTACCTTACAGGTAGGTCAACTTAGTTTGCATCAAGTTGTGCCTGAATAGCCCCAACAATAAAATTGAAAGCATAAGTAAAAAGGATAAACAGTTTATCAAAACTCATTTAACCAATACAGAGCAGTAACATAAGCTTTACTTAGGATGTCAAAAGCCTGTTGTTGAGTTTCCTTTTCTATTGGAATGGAACCTCATTGTTGAGCAGATACGTCATAAGTTTGAAAAATCAGTAAAGTGGGGTATAAATTGTCAATAAGAGCATATAATCTAGGAAAACCTGAAAATTTTTAAGCTAAATGATTGCGTCATCTATTCAATTGTGACACTGTACGTTAATGGTGTGACCAATTTTCAAGAAACTAATGACTGGGGAATTCTATGTCATCTTTGAGAAAAGGTATTTAGCTGGTTTTAGCTTAATAACACTGTCAGGACTCTCCCTTAGATGGGGGAAGCCCCGACTAAGGGTCTTGACCCGCCTATGGGAGGATGCTGGATTGGGCTCCCCATTAACTTGGGGGTAAGCCTGATCCAAAGTATTGGGGACCAGCCCCAATAATAAAATTATTATTTGATTCAAAAATTAGCACCAGTGACTAATGTTGAGGATGCCAACCACTCAATTTGGGTCATGGCAAAATTCCTTTCAGCTTGCACCCAATCAATTATCCCTTTGAGGCGCACTGGCAACTTATGCCAAGGATCGCCTATTCCCCTTGAAATTTTATTCGTTTGTTTTCTCTGTTGTCAGCAATCAATGCCAAAAAACATTCTGATTCCTTTCCTTCCTAATCCCTTAAGTCATATAAATACCTCAGGGATCCTTTTAATAAATTACCGTTTCTCTCAATCTCCTTTCCGTTTTTGGTTTTACTTTGGGCCTTGATGGCCTCTTAACTCGCTGGGGGCTTCAGGCCCTGTTAATAGAGATCAGGTTAAAGCTCCTCCCCTCTGAATCTCTGACAATGGTGCTCACTACAGGGGCACTCAAGTTCTCAGTGAGAGCTAAGAGCGGAAGGAGGAGGGCGGTACCTGGCCTCTTATCTGAGAGGGAAAACCAGGTTACCAGGGTGTCATCCCTGATGCTGAAACCTCATCCTGATGCTGGCTCCCATGCCAATGCCAGATCCTGCGCCGATGCCAGGTGCAAACCCTGATGCCAGGACCTCCTCCAGATGCCAGCTCCCATTCCAATGCAAGCCACAGTGCCAATGCTGGCTTTCACACCAATGGTGGGGCCACTTCCCAATGACACTCACCAGATCCCTCCATCATGTCTGTTCTGGCTGCCTTAGCCCATTCCTCCCTGCCACCAGATCTGGTTCCCCCACTTCAGCTCTGACCCCTAGTCAAGGCTTGAATGGGGCTCTGTTGGGATTTTCCTGTGACAAACAGGATCTCTCCACATTGCCATATAGCAGTTGGGCAAGAGGGCCCATATGAGGACCTATAGGCAAGAGAGGGCCGCTGTGGTGAGGTCCCTCGTCTGTTGGCTTGTTGAGCGGCTTAGATATCCCTGGAACACTGTAAGGATGATGCTCGCACTGAGGAGGGCAGTTTGGCCTCCAGAGAGAGCATACAGAGAGGCGACAGCTCTGTCAAAATCCTAGGAATGGTCCATGTTGCTTCACTCAAAAAATGCACAATTCTCCTTAAGATCTCAAATAAATGATTTCAAAATTTCAAAATTTTATTTTCGATTTTTAAGGTTTTTATTGTATAAAAGAAGATAAAGTTGTCGTAAACACTTTCTCTTGGTTTGTTTTTATATTAGGGAATGGGGATGTGGGAAATTGGACCCCGCGGAGTCTGCAGGCGGCAGGCTATCCACAGGCCCATTTTGAGAATCTCAGCCTCCAATATTTCCATCTAGGCACATTCTAGACCATTCGTTGAGTACCTGTGGCATTACGGAAACTTTTCTGCATATATTTTCATTCGTTGAGGATGAATCAGAACTCATCTTAACCTTATTGCCAAAATTTCTCATTTTTGGAATAATTCAGCCTGTCAGCCCCTGATTTGCTGGGCTGCCCTTCACCATGGCTCTCAATAATTTTGACTGGCAGCAGATTTGGCTTGGTGGCTCCTGATTCGTTGAGCTGCCCAATGTCATCATTTCCTTTTCTGGTGTTATTTGGCTTGGCAGCTCCTGATTTGCTGAGCTGCTCGATGCCATGATTCATTCTGCTTCCATTTTGGCATAATTTGGCTTGGCAGCCCCTTAATTGCTGGGCTGCTCTTTTCCATTGCCAATCTCTATGCATGGGACCTCAGAATTCGGGTTGGCGGCCTCTGATTGGCCCGGTTGCCATTTATGTCAACCTTTGCCACATTTGCCTCAAGGTTTTATCGATTTTGTGGCATCTGATTTTCCAGAATGCCATTTTTGATGGTTGTTGCCCTTGAGCCCTACATTTTTATGTAAATCATGCATGGTACTATTAGCCATGATCCCCGCCTTAGGGGGGTTGAGGCTATGTGGTGGTCAGGCAGCGCCTTGACTGTCACATTACCCCCTCAGAGGAGAGCCCCCTATGCCCCCAGTATTCCTCTACCTTCCAAGGACAGTTGGCGCAATTGGCGGTAGTTTGCCAGGAGGAAATCTCTATTGAGTAGCTGACCCATTTCACCAAGTACCATCACTTTTTGCAGCCAATCTTGGTGTCTAGAATCTCCTCCACCTCGTATTCTGCCTCCCCTGGGTTGTCTGACTGGACTGGCTTCAGCTTTGCTGGTATGGTTCCTTTGTACTTCTGGAGCTGTGAAACATGTAAAACTAGGTGTGTGCACAAACTTTCTTGGGAATTACAATTTGTACGCCACCTCATTCACCTATCAGATGACCTTGTAGGGTCCCAGGTTGACTGGTCTGAACTTCCTACACTTTCCCGGTAATGTGTAGTATTTTGCATTTATTTACATGTATTTACCATCTTTGAGGGGTGGAGCCTCTAGGTGATGCACATCCGCCTTCCTCTTCTGAGCCTCTGTCGCCTTCTCCAGGTTGACTCTCAAAATCTCAAAATTTTTCTTTATTCTGGCCACTAACTCATCCGCTGCAGGATTCGTTCCCCTTGCATGCCCCTCCATTGTCCATGGGTGATAGCTGTGGTTCATGAAGAAGGGCGACATTCTGGTCGATGAATGCACCAGGTTCTGTATGCAAACTGTGCAATCCTCAGCCACTTGATCCAATGATCATGTCACATGGTGAGGTAGCACCATAGGTACTGTTCCAGGGTCTGATTGACCCTCTCCATCTGGCCATCCAACTGGGGGTGGTATGCGGAGGAATGGCAAGGTTTAATTTTTAAATTTTCCAGGAGGTGATCCCAAAACCTGGAGATGAACTGTGGGCCCTGTACGAGATGATCTTGTCCGGGAGTCCATGTTGAGCAAAGACCTCCTTCATGAAGATTTCAGCCATGTCCTTCGCCGTGACCTTAGAGGCGCAGGGGAAGAAATTAGCATACTTTGTTAGTCAGTCCACCACCACCATGACCGCGTCATAGCCCTCCAATTTTGGGAGCCCCACGATAAAATCCACGCTCAGGGAGGTCCACGGCATTTGGGCGATCTGCAGTGGCTTGAGCTTCCCAGCGGGTTTGTTATGGGATATCTTTGATTGGGCGCAGGTAAGGCAGCGCGCGGTATACCCTCTCACCATTCCCGCTAGGCCCAGCCAGGAGTAGTTTCAGCATATTAGCTCAATCGTTTTTCCCACCCCAGGGTGTCCTGCCAGGGGGTGGTCATAGCATAGCTCCATTACCTCAGTTTAAAGCTTGAGCGTCGGGACCCATAGGCGGTCATGGTGCAGGATGAGGCCTCCCTCCTTTACTGAAGTTCTTAAAGCCTTTGCTGGGGTCCCCTCCCTCTATCTCTCTCCTGACCATTTCTCCAAATTTGGTGCGTTGTTGGGCTGTCCAAATTCTTTCTTTTAGGTCGGCGCGTTCCTCCTGTATCGATGCAAACAGCTGGGGAGGGAGCATTGTGGCCGCTTTGAACTCGTCCAGCTCCTCCTTTGCAAAGGTCATTTTTGGGTCCCGGATGAGTAGGTCTGGGAGCAGGTTGCTCTCCCCAGGCTTATATTCTATCTTGAAATCATATTGAGATAGCTCCAGGTGCCAGTAGGCTTGTCTTTGGTTCATCCTATGGGGGCTCTTGTGGAACTCCAAGGCCCTGTGGTCAGTTCAGATTGTGAATGGATGGCGCGCGTACAACAGATGATGCTGCCACTCATCCAGTGCCATGACAATCGCCAGGAGTTCCTTGTCATAGACAGGGTAGTTGGTTTCCACCGGTAGCATCTTCCTGATGAAGTAGCATACCGGGTGGTCCAAACCATCCTCCCCTGTCTGCAGTAGGACCGCCCCAATGGCGAAATTCAACGCATCTGTCTCTACAATGAACGAGCGATTAACGTCTGGGTGCGCTAGGACTGGCACTGTGAGGAGGGCCTCCTTGATGGCCTGGAACGCCCTCTCTTCTTCCTTCCCCCATTTGAAAGGGACTTACCAAATCAACCGGGTAGCTGGGCGGCTGTTTCTGAGAGGACCTTGGTGAACCTCCTCAGGAAATTCACCACACCTAAGAAAGTGCGCACCTCTATCTTGTCCATTGGCGCTGCCCATTCCTTTACTGCTGTCAGCTTGTCTGGGCAGATGGCTGTCCCCTTTTCAAATACAACGTTTCCTAGGAAAGACACTGAGCCCTTGTAGAATTCGCATTTGGGGGGCTTTAGACGCAGGTTGGCCTTGTCCAGTGCACTGAGGACCCTCTTGACGTCCTCTGTGTGCGTCTCGAGACTTGAAGAACACCAAGATGTCATCCATGTACGCGACGCAGCATCTCCCAATAAAGTCGCCCAGGGCATGGTCAATGGTCCTTTGGAAAATGGCAGGGGCGTTATTGAGTCCAAACGGCATAACCCTGTATTCATATACCCCTAGGTGGCACTTGAATGCCATGTACTGTTGGTGCTCTGGTACAACTGGCACTTGGTTGAAAGCGTCAACAAGGTCTAACTTAGAGAACACCTGAATCCCAGCGATCATCTATGAGATGCTCGCCATCAGCGGGATGGGGTAGGGGTCCATTTCTGTTATGGCATTTATGCGGCGGTAGTACACACAGGGGCGGAGCTCGCCATTGGCCTTAAGGACCAGGAGGATGGGATATATCACAGGAGATTTTAAGGGCACTATCATCCCTCGATCCAGCATATCATTCATGTACTGGTCTAGGGCTTCCCTTGCTCTGGGGTTCAGGGGGTACACCGGGCTTCCTTTTGGGAGCTCAGCATCCCCTTTGAACTTGAACGAGAATGCAAAGGGGCCATGTGGATCAAAGGGGTCGGCAACGCTCTTCTGGAACAGGTGCTCATAGTCTCTGAATTCCTCCAGTATCTGTTCCTTCTCCACCCCTAAGTGCACAGAGTTCACACCAGGACTGCTTCTGCCAGAGGTAAAGAATTCTAACGACAAGGGCTCTTATTCCTTGGGGTGAAGCATCACCTGGCCCTCCTCCAAATCAAAGTGTGGGGAGTACTTATGCCAACATTTCATGCCCAGAACGATGGGGTGGGGCAGGTTCTGGATGGCGCAAAAGTCTTCTCAGAAATGGTGGATTCCCTGTTGGAGCTTGATCTTAGGGCTCAACCTCCCAGCATTCTGACAACTTGGAGGTGTCCACAATGGTCATGGTACCCTTTTCTCGCATTTTTACTCTTAATTTATTGGCTATCTCTCGGTTCATGTAGTTTGCTTCAGCCCCAGTATCCACTAAAGCCCACAGTTTTTCTAACTTGGCCCCTATCTCTTTCTTCTTTCACTTTAAAGTAAACAGAATAAAAAGGTAGGAGGAACTGTTTCCTTTATTGAGCGAAGAGATGCGGGCAGGGGTTGGGCGAAAGTTGTAAGTGGGGCTGTTGGGATTTTTGCCTATATTCCCAGCCTGCTAGATTACCTGGTATTGCGCGGGGAAAAATTCCAAAAAAAGTGAATTGGAAATTTGTTGACCCAAATTTTGGAGGAACTATGTTCAGGGGATTTTAGGATATTTGTCTGGTCATATCCATCTGGGATCAATCTGGATGAATACCTAATATCTCATCAGGCGGAGCGGCTGACAAAATAAGGGCATCTGATTGTAATTAACTATCAGGTGTACTAATTGGGATTGGTCGGGTTTCATCACTGAATGATTGGGAATGTTTAATAAGTTGTGAGGCGAGTGATGCCACCTGCAACTAGCGAATCATTTGGTTAGTGAAGTGACCTCTCATAATGGGTAAAAAGTCCCATTATCTAAGCAGGTCACTAGCCAGTTTTGGTTGATTCGCTTGGATCGAGAGGAAAACGTTAGGGACACGTTTCTGACTCTTCCCACTTGAGGTCTCGAGGATGTCCAACATCAGAATCTTAGTCAGGATGGGGAAGACCATCGCTTTTGAGACAAGGAAGAGTGATTCAATGGCAAAGGCTGCCATTTCATTGAAGAGGTGTCAAACTGAGGGTTAGACAGCTGAATCCCCTATAAATTCCTTAGGATTCACTCTAATAAAGTAAAAAAGATAGACATTAGTACTATAGAACCTTATTAGTTTTATTTGTAGATTTGGTAATATTTAACTATCAGCATCTAGCGTGAAGATTCCATCTCAAGGATATTATTGCAGAAGGCAATAATTGTTAGACTCTCAGAGAAGAGTAAAGATCTGAGCGGGGATCTAGAGATGAAGGGAACTACGGTTAAGGGATTACTGCCAACTGTGTGTTGGGCCAAAGGAGACTGTCATCAGAGGATCTTAATAAAGATCGAGTGGATAGGATTACAGGGAATGAATCCCTAAGAGTATGATATCCAGTATTAATCAGAATTACTGGCTGAAGCGTTGGGCCTGAAAATAACTCTACCTCAACTATGGATAATAGTCATCATACTATTATTAGATAATATATATTCTTACAATGCGAGGTGCACAAGGAAACCAAACCTGTGCAGTAAAAAGATTACTAGGGTTGACCTCCAATAATCAACCCAACGGATTAAATTTTTACAGGGGCCGTCTGGGCCGCTGGGAGCAGTGGGTGCAGGAGCTGCAAGGCGTGGGGCATTATCCCCGGGGCCCCCTGCTCCTGTTGCCCCATATGGCTTGATATGGGCTCTGACTCCACGCGTCATCCGTGGAATCTACTGTGATTCCCAGGCACAGGGGCCCTGGCTTGGGCCAAGGCTAGCTGGTTTTCTACCTGGGAAGCAACAGTGACCTCTTCTTCCAAGGTTGCACCAGGAGGGTGGCGGCCATAGCTGTGAGGATGTCTGGGCAAAGGTTCTGTCTGAACAATCATGCGAGCTGGGAAGGAGACACTTTGGCGGCTTTGGCTAGGGGTCAGAACAACCAAGTGTACTCCTTGACGGCCATTTTCCCTTGGCTGAGGGCCAAGAGCGCAGACCAGGCAGCATCCTGAGAGTCTTTTGGGGTGGCGGCTCTTTCCACAAGGTGGAGGCAGTCCTCCAGAGAAGCAGGAAGGGCCGTCTGAGTCTCCAATAGATCGGTAAGCCAGATTGACAGGTTCTTCAGTAGGTCCGCTATTACCTGGGCAATCTGGAGGGACGCGGCCATTGTACCCCCAGAGGCCGCTGTAAGGCAGACTTGTAATCTAACATGGGAGAAGGTACCGTGCATTACACTCAACTCCTATGGGGTCAATGCTTGTCTAAACTTGGATGTGGCATCAACGTGTTGGACATAAGTGATTGAATTCCCTCAGGATGGGAGGAGATGAGCGGCTTCCCTCAGCAGGAACAGGAAGGAGAAGATGACCATCAGGAGAGTGGTAGTGTGCTCATACCAGGCAGGTAGGGCTCTTTCATGTGGTCTCCCCACCCCATCCCATAAAAGGGAGATGAGGTGAATGAACTTCATCTAATGTGACAAATGGGGTCTCTCCACATTGCCACAAAGCAGTTGGGCAAGAGGGCCCATGTGAGGGCCCATAGGCAAGAGAGGGCTACTGTGGTGAGGTCCCTCATCCGTTGGCTTGTTGAGCGGCTTAGATATCCCTGGAACACTGTAAGGATGATGCTCGCACTGAGGAGGGCAGTTTGGCCTCCAGAGAGAGCATACAGAGAGGCGACAGCTCTGTCAAAATCCTAGGAATGGTTCATGTTGCTTCACTCAAAAATGCACAATTATCCTTAAGATATCAAATAAATGATTTCAAAATTTCAAAATTTTATTTTCGATTTTTAAGGTTTTTATTGTATATATTAGAAGATAAAGTTGTTTTTAAACACCTTCTCTTGGTTTGTTTTTATATTAGGGAATGGGGGATGTGGGAAATTGGACCCCGCGGAGTCTGCAGGCGGCAGGCTATCCACAGGCCCATTTTGAGAATCTCAGCCTCCAATATTTCCATCTAGGCACATTCTAGACCATTCGTTGAGTACCTGTGGCATTACGGAAACTTTTCTGCATATATTTTCATTCGTTGAGGATAAATCAGAACTCATCTCAACCTTATTGCCAAAATTTCTCATTTTTGGAATAATTCAGCCTGGCAGCCCCTGATTTGCTGGGCTGCCCTTCACCATGGCTCTCAATAATTTTGACTGGCAGCGGATTTGGCTTGGTGGCTCCTGATTCGTTGAGCTGCCCAATGTCATCATTTCCTTTTCTGGTGTTATTTGGCTTGGCAGCTCCTGATTTGCTGAGCTGCTCAATGCCATGATTCATGCTGCTTCCATTTTGGCATAATTTTGCTTGGAAGCCCTTGAATTGCTGGGCTGCTCTTTTCCATTGTCAATCTCTATGCATGAGACCTCAGAATTCAGGTTGACAGCCTCTGATTGGCCTGGTCGCCATTTATGTTGACCTTTGCTGCCTTTGCCACAAAATTTTATCAATTTTGTGGCATCTGATTTGACAGAATGCCATTTTCGAGGGTCATTGCCCTCAAGCCCTACACTTTTATGCAAATTGTGCGTGGTACTATTAGCTGCAATCCCCGCCTTAGGGGGGGGGGTCAGGGCTATGTGGTGGTCAGGCAGCGCCTTGACCATCACATCTCCCTTAATTGGATGAAGCCCCAAATAGGGGTCTTGACCCGCCTATGGGAGGATGCTGGATTGGGCTCCCCATTAACTTGGTTAAGACTGATCAAAAGTATTAGGGGACTAGCCAAAATAATTAAATTATAAATTTTTTTCAAATTCAGCACTAGCACTTAATGCCAAGGATGCCAACCACTCAATAGGGTCGCAGCAAAATTCCTTTTGGCACTCACACCCAATCATTTCTCCCTTTCAGGCGCACTGGCAACTTATGCCAAGGATCGCCTATTCCCCTTGTAATTTTATTCGTTTGTTTTCTCAATTGTTGTCAGCAATCAATATTAAAAAACATTCTGATTCCTTTCCTTCCTGATCCCTTGAGGTCATATAAATACCCCAAGGATCCTTTTCATAAATTGCTGTTTCTCTCAATCTCCTTTCCGTTTTTGGTTTTACTTTGGGCCTTGATGCCCTCTTAACTCGCTGGGGCTTTAGGCCATGTTATTAGGGATCAGGTTTTAGCTTCTCCCCCAAATTCCCAACAATGGTGCTCACTACAGGGGCACCCAAGTTCTCAGCGAGAGCTAAGAATGGAAGGAGGATGGCGGTGCCTGGCCTCTGACCTGAGAGGGCAAGCCAGGTTACTGGGTTGTCATCACCAATGTTGTGGGACCTCCTCCAGATGCCAGCTCCAATGCTGATGCTGATCTCACGCTGATGCCGGGTATCAACCCTGATGCCAGGACCTCCTCCAGATGCCAGCTCCCATGCCAATGCTGGATCCCACATTAATGCTGGGTGCCTACCCTGATTCTGGGACCTCCTAATGCCAGCTCCCAAGCCAATGCCAGCCCCAGTGCTGATGCTGGCTCTCACGCCAATGACAGCTCTCATGCCAATGCTGGGGCCACTCCCCAATGACACTCACCAGATCCCTTTGTTGTGTCCATGCTGGCTGCCTTAGCCCATTCCTCCCCGGTACCAGATCTGGTGCCCCCACCTCAGCTCTGACCCTAGTCAAGGCTTGGATGGGGCTCTGTTGGGATTCTCCCTTAATTGGAAGAAGCCCCAACTAGGGGTCTTAACCCGCCTATGGGAGGATGCTGGATTGGGCTCCCCATTAACTTGGGGTAAGCCTGATTCAATGTATTGGGGACCAGCCAAATAATTAAATTATTATTTAATTGAAATTTGGCACAATGACTAATGCTGAGGATGCCAACCATTCAATTGGGTCATGGCAAAGTCCCTTTCAGCTTGCACCCAATCAATTATCTCTTTCAGGCGCACTGGTAACTTATGCCAAGGTTCACCTATTCCTTTTGTAATTTTATGCATTAGTTTTCTCAATTGTTGTCATCAATCAATGCCAAAAAACTTTCTGATTCCTTTCCTTCCTAATCCCTCGAGGTCATATAAATACCTCAAGGATCCTTTTAATAAATCACCGTTTCTCATAATCTCCTTTCCATTTTTGGTTTTACTTTGGGCCTTGATGGCCTCTTAACTCTCTGGGGGTTTTGAGGCCCTGTTGATAGGGATAAGGTTGGAGCTCCTCTCCTGAAGTCCCAACAAACACAGAGCTGAGATATTCATTCTCTTCATTTAAGTGAGTGAGGTGTTGGTCAAAGTTCCAGAGTACATATTCACATAATTGAGGTACCCAATATAAATGACATCCTTAGATCACCTATAACAGGCCATCCATCACCTTTTAAAACGTGGTAGGGGCGTTGAATAATCCTTAGGGAATTTTTGCAAGTTTAAATAACCCTTCACTTGCTATAAGGGGTATATTTCTTTGGTTCTCCAGTGCAAGTTCAATCTATCAGTAACCACTAGCTAAATCCATTGCAGAGAAAAAAAGGGAACAGCCAAGTGATATAGGGAATTACCTATTTATTAAGCAAATAACTGTCCAACAAAGTGAGAACATTCAAATGGAGGTAATCCATTGCCACCCAATGTCCACCATCCTTCTTTTGTATAAGTAACAAAGGCGATGCCATGGAATTTTTTATAAGTAAGAAATACGGCATCCATGAGTTACTTAAGTTCCTTTATCTCATGACTTCTTTACCCTTAGATATCCAGTTGGATAAAGCACAGTTTGGATGAGAATAGCCTGTAAGTCTCTGTTCTGTATCCTTTCATCATCCCAAAGTCTTCTGAACCATTTGAAAATTATGTCAGCATAATCTTTAATCAAAGCATACCATTGTTGCTGCTGCTCAGAAGTAAGTTTGTCAAATATTTTTACTTTTACGCTAGCAATGGTATAGTCCTCGTCAATCTCTAAACCAAGAGATTTCTGCACCTACTAATGGATTTAACTTGATCATAGGTTATAGTCTGAACATAGGTGTTGGAAAATTAATCAGATGAATTCCTTCCAATATTATCAGAATTAGGGGGTTAGATAGTCAGTTGTGATTGTCAGCCAATCTTCTAGTTTAATTTATCTTAATGTTATATTTGCAGATTGGTGCTCCTCATTTCTATGGGTTGATCCCTTTTAAAGTATTGGGAGAATCCTTGATAGTAATGTTATTTGAAGGTAGACACTGGCAACTATTGCCAAGGATATTGATCAATTACTGATCATTTGGGTTCATCAGAATCCTAGTTTGTTGATGACTGCCAAATTTTAAGCCAATGTGTAATTTTACTGAAGAAAGCTGATTTATCCATTATCAATCAATTGATGAGAAATTTGCTACCCCAAGTTTGAGTACTGGCGACTTATGCCAAAGATTCTCAATCATTTAAAAAATAGAAAAATTATAAGACTGACAGATGAATTGTGCAGAGGATGGTTCAAATTGTATTTGGTGTTTGGGACGAACAGATCATGAGGAAAACGATACTGTGGATGATTGACAATTGAATCAGGTACCAGCTTAGATGACCAATAGATTTTGGACAGGTGAATTAGCCTAATTATAATATAGTCATCAATTCCTCCTAATAAGTCCTCTCTTTCTCCCATCCTTTGTTTTTTTGTAGTTAGTCTTCTAGATTAAGTTAAAATGGACTGGAGATCCCAAGGCAGGTGCGGGATGATGCACCAGGAGTGGCTGGGGCTGCCAGCTCCCATACCTCAGCCTTACAAAGAACCCCCAATGAGAACCTGGGAAACTGGACACTAATGACGAGGGACTGGTAGCTGTCAGCCATGAGGGTGGTTCAGCGTGGGAGTGCCATAGACGCCCAAGATGGGGATGGACTTGCCAGTGCACACTCAAGAGTGCCGGCGATTGGTCATGAGGGAGAAGGAGCAAGGGGTCAGGCTGCCTAGGAAGGGGGCTGAGGACTACCAGGCACTCCTAAGAGGGGCCAATGGTGCTATGGCGAAGTTGCTGTTCTGCTGGGTTGGTGTGTTGGACGTGAACTTGTAAGGGGTTGGTATGCCAGTGAAGACAAAACAGCAATGGCTAAGTAGTCTTCATAATGTTTGAATGGCAAACTAGCTGAGCCCACTGTCATTGGAAAAAGCAATTTTCCAACAACAAGCAATAGGTGGGTCTGAGAAATTTTTATAGGGCGACTAACAAAGATAGCCATCAAAATGTCAGAGCCCCCTTCAAGCAGGGTCTGGCACCCCAGGGCTGCTAAGAGGCTTCCAAATGACTGTATTGGAGTCTCCATGAATTTCCAACAAGTGGTCCGGTGAAAAAAGTAACTTGTATCACTGTGTCCACCAGTATTTGAGATTTTAAGAGTATAACTGCTCAGTTTTTGTACTATACAGAAATCCCTTCTTGAGCCTTAGTACTGGATGAAGGCAGTTTGGTTGAAGTCCAAATATATATTACTCTAGCCGGTCAATGAAGTTTAATTGTTCCAATAAAAAACTTCTAGTGTTTTTTCTTTCTTTCTCTTTATGGGCATCTTTAACAACTATGAAGTGTGATATCATAAAAATTAAAAACAAGTCCTTATAACTGATTTTTTGTGTCCAATTAAATGAAATATTATGTGCCTATAAGAAGGTTATAACCACCATTCTCTAACACAAACACTGGGGCCTACACAACCAATGATCCAAATGGAGCAGTAGGGAGAAGTAAGCACTCAGTGATCAGGTATAGATGCCCCGCTGTCCCATATCCCAAAGTGCAATTTTGATCTGGTGCGACTTTTATCCATTTCACTAAATAAGAAGAAATGTCACTAACACACGATCTGATATCACTATGGCCAATATTTTCACCCTATAGCCAACTGCTTTAACACGGGTAGCATCAGAGTTAAATGAGGATTGAGTAGGTAGAGTTTTTTTAGAGGAATTGGTCCAGAAGTAGCATAGTAAGAAGAATTTAGATCTTTATCTAAATTTAACGATCAAGGACATCCACTTCTTCAGGTTTGGATAGGACAGAACATTTTAGAGAGAGAAGAAATAGTAGATGTGGGATGAGTGACAGAGTCAACTGCAGATGGTGCCTTGTGCTATAAGCTGACTCCGTTTTTCTGGATCGTCAGCCTTTTTCTTCCAACAGGAATCCTCCTGATGAAAAAGAGTTTAAAACAAGAGCAAGGATAATGTAGAGATTTAGATCTTTGAAATTATCCTAATGTATAAATTTGAGTCTAATTCACTTTGTTAGGTGTTTGATGCACCTATGGCTCAGACACACCAAGAGATATTTATAATATCAAGAATTGATTTGTACAGTTTTTGCATTCTGAATGTGTAGTGCAGAGTGTTATGTGTTGGAACATGGAGAAGACATCGGCTATGGCATTGTCCAATTTAGCTCAATTGTAGGATGTGAGGGCTTTAGCTTCATGGTAAAACCGCTCAACAAACACAATATTTGTTTCTCCATGATTAGGGCAGATCCGCGTAAATTCCTACTTATATTATAATAGAGACACTACTTACAAATTTTATGATAAGAGTGTCCTTTGGTTCAACCCAATTAGTACAATTGAAATATGTTATGTAATCTCTTGTGCCTTACTACAAGACAGGTTTGTCTGACTGGAATTTTTTGGTGATCCAAAGAGTGTTTCATTGCATTCTCATACACAAGAAGATAAAGCTGTATGATTTCGGTACATCACAAAACTCTATCTAAAGGTAATTCTGTAATTATACCAGGGTCAGAGAGAGCGTGGATGGCTGGTAAAGTATGCCAGTTGGAATCAGTTGCGTATGTGGTTCCTAGATCTATATGGGGTAGTAGTATTAACAAAACAACACAAATTATCCTAATCATTTTGGAGGAAGGTGTAGCAGGTGTTAATATGATCTAGTGAGGATTTGGTATTTAGAAGTTGGTGGAGATTTTCAATCTCGGCGGACTAGTTTGCTACTTTGAATGACAGGGAAAGGAACTTGTTATACAATGAGATCAAAATTAAATCCTTGTCCAGAAATCCCCTTCAATACTCATCCAGGCTCCTTGAGCCACCCTTAGATTTTGTTATTTAAGGGCTCTAATTTGATCTTCATGGTTTTCACCAAAAAATGGTTCATTAGTCAAGCCCATTTTCTCCTCCATCTTAGTAGGGCAGTGGTTGCATTTCTTATTCATGTAAATGGTCGTATTCAACAGGTAGCGTTAGAAGAGACCTGGCAAAAAACACCTGTACTAAATTATCTACTTGAATTTGAAGGCTGGTACCTGTAGGCTAAACAATTATAAGATGTTTAGAACCAGCGAAATTAGCTAGTAGAATTTGTCTATCTAGGGAAATCTCTTGATGGAATTAAGATCATCTCCAAGCAAATCTCTGCTATGTAAATAGGCAAAATCTATACTCAATACTAAGCAATCTATAGTAAAATAGGCAAAAGTCAATAGTATAGATGAGTTATTCCTTTTTGTTTAAACTCAGTGGTTTTATACAGCTATGGTAGAAATATGACGCAGAGCAGAGTATGGCGATTTCCAGAATTATGCAGCTAATTATGAGAATTTCAGCAGACAATCTTTTCCAATCGATACAGCAGATAGAGTATCTCTGAATGTCAAGATCTTTATCTGGTGTTCTGGCAGATTAAGTAGGGATTTAAGATTTTAGTTTTCCATCTTGGAGTACCTTTTTCATTGCAATTTAAGTAGCTATTGTAGCAGCACAACTTAGTTGATACAGTTTCAAATTATCCAGAATTTAAATAATAACTAAACAACATGAATTCCAGCATTACCTACAGCTCATCTTTTCAGTTTGCAAAATTTTCAGCACAAATATAGTGTATAATTTTCTGTTATAATATTGTTAGAATAGTGAAACATATCAGTAAATAAGTTAAGAAATGGAAACCTTATTCGTATGGGAAACTAAATTTACCACATAGGTAGTTATTCTCAACTTTTTGGCAAGGAATGGTAAGGTACTCAGAGATGCTTTGTTAAATAATAAAATGAAACATAAACAAAATTTTATGTCATAATTTAAATTCTATAAAATAGAGTGAATACTTATCTTCATTGTTGGGTTCAAATGTACCACTTCTCCAGATAAAAATAGAAAACAAACTAATTATAGTAGGATCAATGTTTCCAAGGGAGTGTTACCCTTATGTGATTGATGATTTCACGATAAAAGCTCAGAGTCTTCTGTAGTGAGAACTACTCCTGCATTTCTGCTGATGATCCAAACTGACAAGGAGTAGTTATATGCTTTTTCATGGACTTAATTTAATATAATGGGCTTAACCAGCCTAAGGCTGGTACTGAGGCCCAAGGGAAGATTGACACTAAAAAAGCTATACAGAGGTTAAGTTTATTATATAAATAATAGTACTATATAAAGTACTATGAGGAAAATACAATTAGGATGAGTGGTAAGCGATTAGTATGTGTAAGAGTGAAAGTAGATTCATGGATGTTGGAAGTGGTGGCATAGTCAAAGTTCTCAGTTGAAGTATTTCAGGCTATACCATTGAAGGCTGGACTGAGATCAATATTGAAAACACAGTTAAAAGGATTCCACCATATGCCATAAGAAGACAACGGACAGTAAGATATAATAAGTGGCATAAGATTATAAATGGGACGAATAGGAGAGTCAAAAATGTGAATATAACCTTGTACTTTATATCAGGATAATAATAGACGATTAGCCATTCTTCTTTTTATCTCAATGGCAGTTGAGCAATGATGGGGAGTTTTTTTTCAAATATGTTTAGTTGTGAATTCACATTATTAAGGGAATTCACTCAATGCTTTAAATTTTATTGATAACGATTTAGAGCATTAAGCTTAATAAAGTATAGAAAAATTAATATAAAACAATATTAATAGCAATAGTTAAGTAAAAATTGATTAGATTAATATATATTTACAATAAAGTTGAAGTTTCATCTAGACTGGGGTATAGCCTGAAACCCTGTCCCATATGAATAGTGGAGAAATAAAAGTATATTACTTGACCTTTTCTCTAGGGGAATAGTGTGTTTGATTTTTGATAGAGTTACTTGAGATAAATTCTACAGTTGGGGAAAAAAATTTGAGGTGGTAAGGACACATTTGGACCTGTCAAAAAGGTTGAGTCAGAAGAGAACAATCCTACCCTTGCAGAACAGGGTGTGTTGGCAGAGATAAAGTATGGGCTGATCTTTTTGTAAGGGAACACGTGGTACCTGTGTGCTACTACCCACTTGAGGGCAATGAGGGACTAGTCTAGTAAATAACTAAAGAGGAGTTTGAGGCAATGACTGGGTGGGTTGTTAGCCATTTTTGAGTCAGCCATTGGTGAGCTATCAAAGATTCTCAGGGAGGCCACTAAGGCCTGGTGTATTTACAGAGCCCACTGAAGTATTAGAGTCACGTCCCAGCAAATGATGTGTGTTGGGTTGTGATATGCCCATATTACCAAAAACTCAATTAAATTATATTATAGCTGTTTGACCATTAGGATTAATCCTCTAGTGGATGTGGGAGTTATCTTCTTTGCATTATAACTATTGTACGGTGAAACCCTCTAACAAATATTAGCTAATCTTCTGGGGTAATCCAATGGATTGAACTACTATAGTACTTTAGTTCTTTGGGGAGGAACACCAACAATGTAGAGTATTATAAATGATTGCTAATATAGTATTTGGTAATTTGATATAATAGTTAATTGAAGTTTGTCGCCAAATGACTCAGAATTTTTAGTTGATGAAGCATCAACAATACTTCTGGGAGCAACTCACAATGTAACCTTTTAGGTGATGCAACCCGCTGTTGATAGGTAAAGATACAATTACTATACCAAGTTGCTAGCCAAATAAGGGTACCCCGCTAAGGTTTATTTGAAACTGTGGGAACACTTTTGTCAATTAATCAGAAGAGGTTGCTACCCCAGTCTGCGGTGAAAACTGACTAGGAGGATGAGGAAGGTTCTCATTGGTGTGGCATCAGAGGCCTAAACAGCGGCAATGGTAGCTGAGCCCTAAAGGGGCATCAACAGGGGATGACGCCAATTACCCTACTATTTTTCTTTATTTGCATTAAATAAGCAGTAAAAATATCAGCTCAATAGTTTTACAATTTATTTTGTATTCTTGAAATAGTCGTGGAAATAAAGAGGATTATATTAGCTATCGCCAGTTGTCAATTCTCAAGGAAAGAGTTAAATGGAAAGATCTTTGTGTTTGCTAGTTACTACGCCTGCTTATGCATGAGAAGATTGTGAGAGTTATCACAAAATTATAGTTAAATAATATTCAGTTGGTCTTAGGATGCTCAACTAGGGCAGTAGTTGTCATACTATTGTCAACTTATTTTACAAATAATCATAAAAATATTAACGCTTATTTGAGAATATGTGCAGTAAAGATAAGAGCCAAGATATACCAAACAGTTGAACTATATATTTAGTGTTAATTACCCAGAGTAATTGTGCACAGAGCTCCCAAATTTCTACATTTTGGTGCTCACTACAAGGGTATTCGAGCTTTCAAACCAAAACAATGTCATACAAAGGTGGACTTAGGAAACACTGGATGGAATATGAAACCATCAATTAGTACGTGGTGAGCTCGACATCACAATCTGTTTAGACTACATTAAAGTTCAGTACTTATAATATGAATAGGAGATTTAAGAGGTTGGAAAAGACAATGATTTCAATAGAAGATAACCTCCTTGGTGAGAAAGGAGGGTGATTTAATCAAGGAGATCTAATTTAAAAAGACTTAATGCAAAGTAGACAAAGAAAGCTTTCATTAGCTTCAGAAGTTATGGCATGAATATTGAAGGGCATTGGAGAACTTGAAATTCACAAGTGTGATAGTTTTCAGATAATCAAATGAAGATGATGTTAATACACAAAAAAAACTTTAGTTGGGAAAATCCCCTCAAAGAAATATGCTAATTAGTTCGCAGCAATGTCAGAAATGACTCTTGAAGCAAAGCCTATTGTTTGTCAGCTTTTGTTAAGGACCCTTGCCTGCAAAGTGACATAAGTATTTTGGAATACACTGAGATTTCCCACATTTCACTGGGATAAAGCACCGACATTTTTTTCGCCTTTTTGAGGTGATAATGTTTGTATATAGGGACAGACAAAAAGCAGTACCTGTAAGGAACTTTTTATATTATGCTTGTCAGAAAATGGTGTTACTTATCTCAATGGGGACAAGCAGTCCTACTTTTAAAGCAAAGGAAGCTATTATGCTTGAGTTTGGTTGTCCTCCTTGAATGGTCAACCGTAAAAAAGAGTTTATGACTATTTAATTCATAAGTATGAAACCTTGGCTACTTTCACTGACCATTTTTACCAGGAATTGCAATCTTAGCTGGGGCAAAAGTAGTATCATATTTTGGTGCATACACAGCTATGAAAGCGGCGTTTTGCCCTACATAGAGTTGAATCAAATTATGGCGTCAGCGCTTGTGAAACAAACTTCTAAATCCCATATGGTGGATAATTTTAAAATGTTAGGAGCAACGTTTGAAGCTACCAATTAAACCTTTAAAGTTATCCAAATTAAAGCTCATATTATCATAAAATTCATTGAGACCAATAAGAGCCTGAGGAATTGATAGTAATGGGGAATTGCTCAAAGGAAAGAAATGAGCGGATAAATTTATATACCCTGTTATCAACGTAAAAAAACCTGGGCAGTAGCTAATCTATGTCAGGATGAGAAGCTTTAGGAACATGTAAATTTGTTCCAGGATAATAAAAAGGAAAATGGTCAAGAGTCTGGAAAAGGACCAGTAGTCTAGATAGGGAACAAACTAGTACTGCTTTAAAACCTTTTTCCCTTTGATATCCTTAATGATGAAGTTGATATTTATGATCTAAATGTGGAAGAAGACACACCTGATCCGCTCTACCTGGTGGTCAATTTAGATGTAAACGCGATTACATGAGTAAATGTGAAGGGGATTAATCAAAAATCATGAAAGAAGTTTCTTGGCCATACATTCATCAGCTCGCAAAAAAGGTCAGATTTGCATGAAGCACTAAAGAGTTTCTCAAACTGAAGCTTGGTGTGCTTAACGTTTCTCTCCCAATTAGTGTAATTAGGGATAATTTCCTGATCACTCGTTTATATAATCAATAATCAGAATTTGGCAAGTAACGCCACTATTCACTCAGTAAACACCTTATTGCAATACCTTGAGTGTAATTATGCTGATATTACTGTAAAAGAAATAAGAGTACATGCGTCAAGTGACAGTGAAGCACCAATCAATATTTTCTTAATCAAATTTTTAAAAAGAATAAAGTTTTTTGCTGGATTTTGAGCACTGGAAAATTATGTAACCATTGGACCAGTAATCACAATATCTTTTGGAGCATATGGTGCACTACCACTTGATCTCTATTCCCTGGTGATATCAGCTCCCTCCTAGAGTAGGTTATTCAAAGTTATGACATACTCATTTGGACGTAATTCCTGAGTTTTATGGTGTTTAGTGTGATTTTGAGGAGACCACCGTGACAATTATGGGAAAACCTTGCACTTGGTATCTCAGCGGAAAGGAGGGACTAAGAAGATAAAAAGAATAATTTTTCAAATATAATTTACAATGACGCATCATTCCTATTTTAGATAAGTTAGTTGAGTGAAAATGGAGGAAAATGCCAAAAGAGATCCTGGAAAATCGTGTGATACCATTGCTGAAAAAAATGACAAATACCATTCCACTGGGAATGAAATTATAGTTAACAATAGCAATCCTGGATAAGTTATATAGAGAAGTTGTTGCCCCATAGAATACAATGAATTGAGCCATGAGTAATGCCAGGGATTATAATGCCAGGTCATGGCAAGATATGAGTGCTAAAGACAAATCTGGGTGAAAAACCTATGACAATTAAAAAATCATGTCATCACCTTTGTGTTCTTAATCCTGTAAGAGGAGCTCAGTAATTCCATGACTTTAAAACTTACCCAAAATGGATTTGTTATATTTTGGGCAATATCGTTGGAATACACTGTAAGGGTCACAAAAGCATGAACCCACTAACAATGGACAGATGGTATGTGGATTGTCAGTCCTATATAAACACCTGAAAATATAAAGAAGGAGCAATTGTCCCAACAATCCTATTTATTTTAATAAATACAGCGATTCTTTGATGTTTCACTTCCTCTGAATTATTAACAAACTCCCATTTCAATCGCCTCATCTCACTTATATATATCAGCAACTTTGGATGAAGCCATTCTCTTAGCTTAGACTATTCTATTCCGCTGATTCTCATTTGTTTCAGGATAGTATTCTTCAATTCTCTATTGCCTTAGTATGAGGTGATCTAAATAATATTCATTAAATAAAAATTGCCTTGCTACCTTAATTATAGGTGTTCCAATAATAATCCATTATGTTCCAATGGCGCCTCATTTCAAAACGGTGGAATAATCAAAAATTTCATCATGGTCAGCAGATTTACAATAATACACTGTAGCTCATCAGGGCTATTTTCCAGTCATATCAGAATCTCAACATTACCCCCACCTTTTGACTGAACAATAAGTCTCCTATTATTTATATGCTCAGAGGAACTTTGCATGCACTAAATTAATAATTTAACCAATTACTGTTTCTTTGATGGTGTAGACGTCAATGCCCATTTTCTCAATTATTACAAATGGACTAATTCAAATATTGGCCAACTTGTGTTTCCACCCAAATTCATGCTGATCGCGGAACAAAACCATCTCTCCTTCTCAGAACTGAGTTAAACCACTACGCTGTACCTGATCAGCAGCCTGATTCTTAATCTTTTTTGCTATGCTGAAATAGTACACTTCTATTTGCTACTTGATCAACGTGTCAGCTTAGACTGTCAAGTACTAATGGGGATCCATTCTGCCGTTATCTTCTAGGCACAATTAAAGCTAGGCCAGAAGAGCGGGGTGTCATCCATATAATAATTGAAAGGGGCTTTTCCCTGTGATGAAATGATAGCTGATAATGTAAGCAAAAATAGCAGTAGACAGGAATAAACTTCAATCAGAGGGTTTATCTGTTACCAGCTTCTGGAGGATTTTCACCAATGTCCCATTGACCCATTTATTTATTCTGTTGACTCAGAGTTGTATTGGATCAAAGCCTCGTGGAATCCATAAGCTTTTTCAGCTTTGGAAGGATATGTGTGGTGAAGTTGGTTTTGTTATTGGAATGAATGAAATTAGGGCAGCCATGTCACTGAATAATACATTTCATTATGAATGTCGGACATTTGCCCTCATGGCTTCAATAAAAGAATGTTTTGAGTTGAAATGGGCCAACATGGGGAAAGGTCAGACATTTACAAGTTTTTGATAATTATGAGGGTGATTTAAATGATACAAACGGTTTGTTGGCCAAAAGACCCTGGCCAGTTCTTAGTGGAACCCTGCAAATTGGGGCAACACTTTTCCAAATACCAAATGGGCTATTATCTTAAAATCATTTAATCAGATTCCTCCAACCACGTGGGCTATTATGGGGCATCCATCTCAAATTGTTCTCCCCCAGCCACTAGTTTCATTACAACACTTTAGCTGGGACCCCCCTTGTATAGGCTTGGCGGAGGTCCCTAAGGCGCAATAATTTTAACTAATGGGGATTGGCTAGAATATATTAAATCATTTCCCCACGGGTATGTATTGCTTATCACCAATTCCCCATATGTTGTTTAGCTAGATTGAAGCTAGTTTTCTGAACTTCAAAAGGCTTAACTCGCATATTTCCTTATTCAGAATGTAAAAAGCTGTCCCAAACTTATCAGAATTCCCATTGACCCTTAATACCATTTTAAATACTGATTGGTCAGATATCGAGAGGATTGTTTTTCCTTACTCCTGTTACACTTGATAAAACTATAAAAAGACACAACTTTCAAGTTTTAGTGTCTATTTAATTTGTTATATTCAGTGGTTTTAATCTTCTTATTTGTTGCAATTTAGGTTTTAATTCACCCAAGCGAGCTCCTCCTATCCTAAATCCAACAAGTGGTGCTCACTACAGGGGTATTACACTACAATATATTACCAAAAATGGAGATGTTGGGGTGAATAATCTTAGAAACATCCCCTCTGCTTCTAAACCCATCTAGTTGCTCTTGAACAACAACTAGCAAGCGCTTTATCAGGACAGAAAAGCTTGAACAGCGCCATTCAAAGGTCCCTTGAATTATAAGTCACCACTGGAGAGGGTAGTATAGCTTTGTTCTTATACGTTTATGAAGCAGCCATGGAAGGAGCGACAGACCACCAGAAGGTTAAGAACATCTTTCCTCGTTTTAGTCGCTTGGCCAAAAAACTGAAGGTCCCTTGTATGGATACTCTACACTTGGGCCGAGGTCAAAGAAGCTCTTATATCAAATTTTGGGTCCAAAGAGAGTTTAACTAGGTAAAATCTGGATTTTATGCGCTCTAGCATGTAAGAAGGTGAACGAATCGCTGCTTTTTCTAAGCGATTCTATCTCGCTGCTCAGAGGTTATCAGCATGTAACATGCTAAGCCTGGATGATGCCATAGAAGCTATGTTATCTGAGTTAGCTTCCCAACCATCTTTAGCTCAGCATATCATTTTCCAAAAGCAAAGTTTTAAAAACATCCGTGACATAAAAGAGACTTTGTAGATGTTGCTGATTTGTATACCTGTGCAATAACCAACAAAGCTGTGATGAACCCCAAGGTTTGGACTAATGAGGAGTGCACAACTGAAGCCCCAACGGAAGAGTCCATGTTGACCCCCATGTGAGTTACTACTCTGAGCCCAGCACCTGTGGTGCAGCTCAAAGCCTTATCTTCCTCTATCAGCCAACCTGAGGTTCTCAAAACAGTAAATCATATTGCATCCTCGTCCATGGGGCAATGCTCCTAGCCCTCACCTTGCCACCACGATTAGCTTGTGCCATCTAACAAACCTCTTTAAGAGGTTTAAAAACCTGCTCCTAAGCCTTATCCCCTTTCTCAAAAGACATTAACCTCCACTAACAATGGCTTTAAGGTAAAGGTTATTAAAGCTAAACCATCTGTTTCACAGGCTCACAGCCACTGATCAACCCAAAACTGGAGGAGTTAAAGCATCCACCTCTACTATGTCATCTCCTCCAGCCACCTCTAATCCAAAACCTGTAGCATGAGTAAACCCAAACATCTCCCTTTGGTGACTGATGCTCCAACAACCATGGGCTCAACGAGAAGGTTGCTCAAGCTAAGCTGGCTACTCATCCAAGGATCATTGCTCTGGATGGCACTCAGCTATAAAAATTATGGCCTCCACCCCCAACTGCTCTTCTAGCATTTACCCAAATTATGTGGACAACCCTTTGAATGATAAGTCTGAAGGGGTTATGAGGACTTTGTGTAAGTCCCAGGGGAATGTCCTTTGGGTGTCAATCAGGCCATATTCCATTTCTGAGCAAGATGGCACCGAAGAGGATAGCAGTACCCCTCATTACTCAGGGTGGTCTCGCTCACATGGTAGACAAGCGCTGGGTAAAAGACCTCCCACTTTGGATACCGCTCCCAGTACCCACACTCTCTTCAGCAGAACTGCTATGAGGAATCAGTGAAATCTGCGCCGAGATCACCAAAATGAAAACAAATTATCACCAATTCAAGCAATAATCAGCCCAATGCTCAGATTTAAAAATGGTCAAAAAGATATGAAGACCAATTTATCAGCCAAAATGACCGATGATTGCAATTTGGTTAACATAATTATCAGTAAAATCTCCCCTCCCAAATCCATCGGGCATTACCCCCAATGGGCAGGTATTAGCATCAGACACCATCAATGAGGTTTCGAAGCTTCCTGCTAGCAAATTGGGCTTTGTGCCTGATGAAATGCCACTGACCAAACAAACAGCCCAGCGACCAAGCATGGGCGGGTTGGGTATCCTGAACCTGTTCTCAACCAAATGGGCCCACCCCTATGTGGGGTGGCCTTAGGGATTCCCGCCACTCGTCAGGCCAAATGCCATTGCGCCAACCATCAGAAACATAGCCAAGCCCTGGTTCAGATGTTCGAGGTCAAACTGACAGAGACTTTACCTGCCGCAAAATTTTTTGATGTCAGTTCCCAGGGAACTAACCCGCCCATTCCCAAATAATTCACTGATTAGGTCAAATTTTCGGGACTCAATCCTGGTTTGTTTTACCCCAAATTGACTACTATCTAATCAGTTGCATCGCACTGAGAAATTGTTGGTTGATTTTTCTTCCTTAAATTTTTCATTAAAAAACCTTCCCCAAAATTAAGTTTATATATGTTGAGAATTAGGCCGCCTTCTCCACCAACACTCTCATACCCCTCAGGGTTAATGTCCATGGTCATCTGGTATTTTATTTTATGCCTGTACAAAATCTGTCTCATTGGCAGATAATGGTGTACTAATTTCTAGTTCCATATTCGTCATATCAACAGCAGTGCCTTGGGCATTCTGGTTTACCGTTCAGGTACTTTGGCATCTGGTCTGGCGGGCCAATCTAATTCTTACTTGCTGTCCACAGAGATAATTGACCAACCATTATTCTTAGCCATTTCCACCTTTCTTATGTATATTGGCGCATCAATAGTCCCTTCTTTCCAATTGAATCAGGTTGTAAAGAAGATTATCTCTGTCCACATTAGTCCAGTACCACTCAAAACTCCAAACCCATACCCCATAGTTGCCGCGGCTATTTTGCCCATGTCAGTAGGGTCTGACATCTCAACTTGCAATAAGTTCGCTCCTCACCAAAGCCTAGTGGTTTCCCCTGACCCCACCAGTATCTCTTCAGTATCACTGGATTCATCCACAACTACCAATAAAGAGAGCTCCGCTTACTTCTTAGTACACATGAATATTAGTGTTGGGTCCCATCACGTCTTCTTTATGGCCCTGGTGGACACTGGAGCCGTGGAAATCTTATGAGTGTAGAACTGTTCCAGCAATTGGAACTTGACATGGATGCAGAATCCTTCAGTTATAGTTGCATCATCAGCCTCCCAAATTTCATACTTGGTATGTCACCCAGTCACATTTTCAATACATTAAAACAGCTTCTGCAATCATTTTTTGACCATGTTAAACTTGGTGTTTCTGGTGATCTTAGGTGTGGAGTGGTGGCACCAACAACAGGTTAAGATTCACTTAGAGTCTAATATGTTGCCGTTTACCAATTGTAAGTCCCAAGGAACATCCCCTGGCTGTTGATTGGGCCATCTTCCCCTTCCTGAGTAAAAAGACACTGAAGAGGATGGCGGTATCCTTCGTTACTCAGAGCAATCTCACTCATGTAGTAGATGAGAAATAGGTAACAGCTCTTCTGCTTTTCCATCCCCCAGTACCCACACTCATCTCAGCAGGTCTGTTACAGGGAATTAGCGAGATCTGAACCAAAATTATTGAATTGAAATCAGCCAGACCTAGTTTGAGTGGCAATCTGGCTGATGGCCAAATCTCAAATGGCTGGAAAGGCATGAAGACTGAGGTATCAGTCGGAACACCCAACAGTTCCAATTCAATAATATGCTGATTGAACAAAACACCCTCCTACCAAAGTCATCAAGGATCATCTTTAACGATCAGGCTATAGCATTGGGCGCCACTGAAAAGGGTTTGAAGCCTATTAGGTAATTTGGGCGTTGTAGACGATGTGATGCCATTGACCAAATGAATGGGTCAGCAACCAAGTGCGGGCAGGTTGGGCGTCCCAAACCAATTCCCAACCAAATGGACCCATCCCTATGAGGGTGGCCTTGGGGGATTCCCATCATTTGTCGGGCTAAATGCTATCGTGCCAACTGTCAGAAATGTAGCTGAGCCCCAGTTTGGACGTTTGAGGTTGAACTTACAGCGACATGGACCATCACCAAATTTTGCAATGTTGGTTCTCAAGGAACAAATCTGCCCATTCCCGAACAATTTGCCAGTTAGGTCAAAATTGCGGGACCCAATCCCAGCTTGTCACTACCCCAATCAACCACTATTTAACCAGTTGCATAGAAATGTAAAATTGTTGGTCAATTTTCTTCCTTTTCCTTCAAATAAAATTTCACCAAAAAAACCTAAACAATTTTTATTATTTTCTCTCGAAAGTTCACAGCCATGGAGCAGTCTTGGGCCATTTACAATAAGGAATTGGCAGCTGTTGCATGGGCATTAACCCTTTGGCAGTATCTATTGCAGGGTGCCTGCCATGAATTAACAGTCCGCACAGATCACCAGGCCCTTTTGTATTTTTGCAAACCCCAAAGATTGGCGCATCAGCATTCCCAAACCTATTGGAACCTGTGCAGTTTCAACTTTAAATACAAATTCATTAAAGGTACATTAAATGTACTTCCCAATTTCCTAAGTCGCAATCCTGCCCACTGTCCCTCGGAACCAGAGGAGGTGGATCTTATTACCATGATTCCTGCCGCTCAGATCCTGTCAATTGTTCCCCCCATCATTTTCTCCATTGCTTTGGCTCTCAACACCCTGCTAGTAGCTCAGGTTTTAGTGGTCAAATGGCCTGTCCTGAGGGCGTGGAGTTGGTTAAGAAGTTGGCTCACTCAAGTCACAAACACTCCATATACTCCTTAGATGAGGGACTCATTTACTTCCACTCTTGCATCTGGGTTCCCCCTCCTTCTGAACTGAGTTATTTCGCGCACATCATGATCCCCCATGGTTTGTCACCCTGGTTTTAAGAAATGTATCAATTTGATCAAATGGACCTACAATTGGGCAGGTTTGAAAAAAAGAAGTTCCAGCCTGGATCGACAATTGTGTTACTTGCGCTAGGGCCAAGTCAGATCACTCCAGGAAAAACGGCCTCCTGCACCCCTTACAGCAGGTGGAGGGTCCATAGACCTTGGTTCCGTGGACTTTATCATTGAACTCCCCTGTTCTACAGGTTCACAGCGATGATGGTAGTGGTGGATCGTTTCACAAGTTTTTCCCTTTTTATTCCTTGTACTTCTGCAATTATGTCAGAAGAAACTGCCCTTCTTTTTGTATGCCATGTATTTTCAATGTTCAGTCTTCCCCAGGAGATCATCATTGACCGGGGTTCACAGTTTACCGCATGGTTTTGGAGTGAACTTCTATCAATCCTGAATATATCCCCCTGTCAATATACGGTGTATCATCCTCAGTCCAATGGACAGACCTAGTGGGTCAATCAAGTCCTCAAACAGTGCCTGCATTGTTATTCTGCAGCAGTGCAGGATACATGGGCCAGTGACATGCCCCTCGCTCAATTCGCTTACAATAATGGGACCCATGCATCTATGGGGTTTTCCACTTACAAAGCAATGTTGAGTTATAATCCATCATTTTTGGTCAGGCCGTGATTCCAGCCTGAGGTTCAAGCTTCTGCAGACCATGCTGCCCATATCTGATTGACTCAAGCTTTAGTGCGGGAAGACCTTACCAAAGCTATAGATGACTACAAGCAGTTCAGGGATCAAAAGCTTATTCCAGGTCACAATTTTATGGTGGGTTCCTACGTTATGCTTGATACCTTTCATTTAAAAATCAAAACCCTTCCCATAAATTTGCGAGTAAATGCTCAGGCCCCCATTTAGTGGTCGAGGTATTGAGTAATGGGGCGTTCTGACTGAAGCTTCCTGCGCACTGGAAGCAGCACCCTCTTTTCCATGTTTCCCAGCTGTCGCCCTTCAAGGGTGCAATTCCCACAGAACTGGAACCGATTATCATCAATAATGAGGAAGAAGCCGAGGTAGAGGCTATCCTGGCATCCCAGAAGTCGCGACGTTCTGTCCAATATCTAGTGGCCTGAAAAGGGTATCCAGCCTATGAAAATAGTTGAGTCAAGGCACGCAATTGCATGAATTGCATGGACCTGGTCAAAGCTTTCCATTTATCCCACCGCAAAGCTCCCTGCCCCCCAGAAAACTGTGATGATTATGGCTATCAAGTTACCCAAAGCACACAAGAATGTGGCTCAGGTGCAGTTTCCCGGTGAGGGTGCCCATCCTTTGGAAAAAAGAAAGGGTAATGTAAGTCCCGGGGAACGTCCCTTGGCCATTGATTGGGCCATCTTCCCATTCCCAAATAAAAAGACATCGAAGAGGATGGCAGTACCCCACGTTACTCAGGGGCAATCTCGCTCACATAGTAGATGAGTGATGGGTAACAGCTCTCCCGCTTCAGATTCCACCCCCAGTACCCACACTCACCTCGGCAGAACTGTTGTGGAGAATTAGCGAAATCTGTGCTGAGATTGTCAAATTAAAATCAGTCAGATCTAACATGAGTGGCAATCTGGCCAATGGCCGAATCTCAAATGACTGGAAAGGTATGAAGACTGAGGTATCAGCTGGAACACCCGGCAGCTCCAATTTAATCAATAAGCCAATAGAACTAACATTGGGCGCCATCAATGAGGGTTCAAAGTCCTCTGTTGGTAATTCGGTCAATGTGGGTGATGTGCTGCCTTTGACCAAATGGATGGTTCAGCGACCAAGCGTGAGTGGGTTGGGCATCCCAAACCCATTACCAACTAAATGGGCCCACCCCTATGTGGGGTGGCCTTGGGGGATTCACATCGCTCGTCTGGCCAAACGCCGTCATGCCAACCATCAGAAATGTAGCTGAGCCTCAGTTCAGACGTTTGAGGTCAAACTGACAAAGACTCGGCCTACCACCAAATTTTGTGATGTCAGTTCTCAAGGAACAAACCCACCCATTCCCGAAAAGTTTGCTGGTTAGGTCGACATTGGGACCCAATCCCATCTTGTCACTACCCCAATCAACCACTATTTAATCAGTTGCATAGCACTGAGAAATTTGTTGGTCGATTTTCTTACTTTTTCTTTCAATAAAGATTTACCAAAAAAATTAAATAAATTTAATTTTTCTTCTGATCGCATCCCTGATGGCATTTCCCTGGTGGCCTGTTGGTCCATACACCAGATGGGCTCTACCAGTACTCTTGGTCACTATGGGCCCTCCGTCATCTTTTGGTTCAACAAGTCCGATATTTTTGGCTTTACAACCCCAGGATCACTAACTTCCGGCAGCAATACATGGAAATCTTGTGGCCATATGTCCACCAATTGCAAAAGAGAATCTGTCTCCTTGCCACCCCAGTTGAGATGGCACCATATGCCAAGTATCTTATTGAGACTATCTCAGTGTTTCCACCCCCTGCAGCAAGACCCCCTGGGCCAGGCTTGGGTTCAGTGTGGTTCATCATCAGAATCGTTCTCACCATGTTGCTGCATTAATACTTCGTCGCTTCCCACTGCCCAGCTCCATACCTAGTCATCCAGTCAGCAATGCCTCTGGCATTCTGGCTTGCTTTTTGGGTGCTTACATATCCTGACTGGCAGGCCAGTCTAAACTTCTTCTGAATTTTCCATGACAGAGGCCCTGCCAACAAATATTCCCCGTTGGGAACCATAAAAAGCAATATGGGATCTACATCATATGTGGGCTACACTAGTGAACTTTTGGTGGAGGCGTTTGGGGGAGAGATGGAAGGGCAACCTGGCGAACTGGACCACCAAAGTGGATTCATCTGGGAGCCTCATGAAAACAGTGGGAATAGAGATTTTTTAAAAATGTTTGGCAGCTTAGATGCTGCTTCTGCATCAGCTTCAGAGTAGAAGCTGAGATTGGAGTACTTCTTAAAGGGGCGGAAATTAATAAAACAGGCAGGTTTAAAAACTGCTATAGCCATCTAGATGATGGCTACTCTTGCATATGGGAAAAAAATCCCATATTTGACCTAGAGGCTAAAAAGGCAAATTGCTCCGTGGGATCACCAAAGGGCACCAGAACACCGCCAATGAGCTTGTTAGATGGTAGGCTATGTCCTGAGGTGGGACGTGAAACCTGGTAGCATTGGGAGGGCTAGTAGAGCCAGTCCAAGTTCACTTTGATGGCAGACAAAAGATGACAGATGGCAGCGCACCACCACCCCAAGCTGGGGCAGCAGGCGTCAATTGCATCAACATTAGTAAGTTTTGGATCAATTGAGCAGTCATTTTTTGTATTTTTAAGAAAAATCCAAATTTGGCTTCAAATTAGTTATTAATAAAAAGAGAGATCCAAATGATGTAATTTAACCATGGACAGAAATGATAATAACAGGTGCAACATTTGGCTCAAATCGCGATTTAGATCATGATTGATATACTTCACAATAAAGTCCTTCATGGTTTTTATTTTGTCAGTCTAATTGGGGCGATAATTGATATATCAATGATATAGTAATGTTCTGATATGACCAAAGAAAGATGCCCTTTGATTCATTAACCTGGAAGGGTAGTAGTTTTATCTTCAATTGCGCTTTGATGTACTCAATTGGGACTACTTTATCTTTAGAGGCCAGATTTATGAATAGGTCTGAATTCTTTTTCTCAAGTACTCCTTCCTTATTATATTAAAGTGGGATAGCCTGGATGAGAATGGTGATACTATCATACTAATGACTTATAACAACTCCAAATCTTTTTAGGAAATCAGTCCCATTTAGCTATTGTAGTCTGTATCTGCCAATGCTATGGTGGGTGTTGTTATTAAAATAGATCCTAATCTTAGAGGTAGGGTACTGTATATAATAAGTGACTTGGTTATATACACTTCTTCAGTGTCATATTCCAGACAGGTGGCAACATCAGGTGCAAATCTTGACTTTTTTACCAATTCTGCGCTGATTATATTGATAGGTGCTCCAATATTATTGATGGCCCAAACTCAGATCTCTTTTAATGTTATATCCACATAATTACTTTCAGAGTATATTTCAGAGGTAATTGTGTGAATACTGTGATTGCTACCCAATTGCAGATGCAATTCACAACTTGAGCAGATATCTGGGAAGTTACCTGCTAAGGTCTTCATTGGAATGACTATTTGTACATTGTTAAGCGAAGGTAGGTCAGGTGAACATCCAGTTTGGAGGTTCAAACCTTGATCAATAATCTGCTTTGCATAAGGTTTGGACACCTCTATGACTCATTAGGTACTCTAAGTGTTTAGTTGCTTTTTCTTTAACCTGAGTAGAGACCAATGGACATCATTAGCCACAATATAATGGAGGTTATCTTTATGAAAATCATTGGCCTTATAGATCTCGTCATAGTCAAATTATGATTTTGTGAACATCAGTGGAGTTAGAGCATGTCATCTCTAATCTACCAGCTCTTTTTCAGCCTATCATCACTGTTCATCTCTAGAGCAACGTTGATCCTGGGCTTTTTGTCTAACCATCTGTAGCAATAGCTAGAAAATGTCCCTTTTGACCACAATTGTGGCATGTAATTGGCACTGGCTGCTGTTATTGCTCGAATTTTTGGTTCATGGTTCATAATTTTTGCTTGGTCAGACATAGTGTTATTCTCTGCCAAAAAATCGAATTTTTGTTGTTCTTTGGCAGATTAGAAGCATTAAAATTGCAAGCACAGCTTCTTAAGTAATTGGTGAGCTCTTGAGTTTCCAATTCTCTATTGAATTCAGGTGTCATGTCATGGTTCAAGTCATGATAGAGCATCACCACATGTTTCATTGCAATTTTAGCATCAAACTCAGTTATTGTGTTAAACCAAAGAATGACTTGCTCTTCATGGAAAAATATGTCAGAAAAGTTCTTAATAGTCCCATTCTGCTTGAATCTTATCAGAAGCTTGGTTTTTGGACCAATAAATTTCAGGTTCTCCTGATTGTCTTATAACCATGTTCTTAGCATCCATATAGGACCAATCGTCACCCAAATAAGGCATAACGAGATCACAGTTTTGGGCTTTAGATGAGTTGAGTAATATTGATCCTTTTTCACGGTTTGAAGCTCCACAAATTTCTTTTTCAAATAGCTTGAGAAAAGAGTGACATTTTCATCCTTAACATATATGCAAGTTTAGAGGCTTAAAGTCATCTCGCCCAATTTTGGGAATAGGCTTTACACTTATTCTAGTAATTGAGCGTTTTTGTGGATTTTCAGATAAAATTAGCACTCTTTCTCATTTGGGAGTATATGAATTTGAGATTGATGCCAATACTTTAGGCATAGGACAGATGTTCAAAATATCAGTTTCTGCATCACTATCAATTTCCAAAGACTAAATTTCTTGTTAATGCTTTGAACTGCTGTATTCTAACACTTGAATTCAAATTTTATTTGGTTTTCCAAGTCATTTATTGGCCAAATGGACAGAGGTTTTTTCACTTAAACCTTCGTCAATGCTGGTCAAACACTAGCAACTTTTTTGAAGATTCTACCTCTTTCTTAAGGTTATTAAATCCCTCTTTGAATAAAACTTGATTTATTGTCTTTCGTTTGATATCTTAAGTCAGTAACAATACTTATGAAATGTTGTTGGAACTTGAATTCTGAATTCCCAATTTTCCTGAGTAATTTCAACGTTTCTGGTCTGCAAGCTTACACAGCTGTCCAAATTTTTTATAACCATCATCTATCTGAGCATCCTCTTCATCCCTATTTGGGACTTCTGGTAATGCACATGGTCTGTGATGTTCTTATTTAAAATACTCAACTCAATCCAAACATAATACACAAAATGAACGTGCTTTAAATTTAAGTCCAGGTGCTCTAGTCATTCTAAAGTAGCATGTGTTGTTAGAAATTTCTGTTTGAGACCATAGGAAATCTGCATGAGTTTCCATTTTATAACTGTAGTTGTTCATTTTTAGTACCCATTTGGGAATAGCCCATTGTGAGCAAAAACTTCTGTGAAAACCTTCAAGACTCCTATGTTTAGTAGCTTTCTAAAGAGTTTAATTTTCAATGAGCTTTGTTAGCAAGTCCTGTTTTATTCATGAACGCTCTTTGGACTTCATAAAGATTTAATCTAAGCTATCTAGTAGAGCATTTATTGAAATTTTTCTTCCCCTTATACATGGGAGATTTCCGTGAATTTCAGAATTTGTCTATCAAAAAGTCTCTGGGTATGCTTAATTGAGTGTTGGACAAAGTTTACAAGGAATTATTAGTAGCTTGACTGTTTGTAAGACGTCTGGCAAGAGCTACTATGGTTGAATCTCAATACTTTATGTATATCTCCATCTTTAGTGCCTTATCCTTGAGATAGTAGAACAGGCTAAAAGAGCGATTAACTTGCAATGTACTAATCCTAGATCCATGATATGGAGTTTCCATAATGTTCTTTATGCTTTCAGATGCAGGATCAGTTGGGCTTATTGCATCTACTTGACCTAACCCGTCGTGATAAGATCCAGGAAGTAAAAAGTACTTACATCCGAGCCTTGGTGGCTGAATTTTAAAATAATTGGAGAATTCCTTGCCACCAGTTTTCCATTTAATCAATTCTCTCACCTGGCAGAATCAGCCTTCAACTGGTTGTTTTAATCCATTTCAGAGAGTGCATCAAGTTAGAGTGACCACCACTTATTAAATTCCAAGGATCGCTCACTTGTTTATTAAATCATGCTCATATATTCAGTAATAAGTTTAGCAAAGGTTCTCGATATTTTACCAGTGTCTACCAGTTTATTGACCTTTTGGAAGCTCACTACTCTTGGCTAAAATAACGCAACTCTTCTGGTCTATTTGGGCAATTTTTCCCTTTCAAATTTAGGAACTTAAACTAAACAAAAAAGGTACAAGCTTGTGATTTTCATCTTAAAAGCTAGTCAATACTATTTAAAGAACCAATTATGATAAAACCCAGGTAAAACAGAAGCTTTAAAATTATATTTTTATTAAGAATTATTTTGGTGATAAGGTTAATTGGCCAAACTCCAGTATTTATACCTCTAGGGCATCTCCTGGCCACTCTTTGAGCACGCAATTTTCCTCAGAAAATATTTTCCACCTCAGTTCAGCCCTTAAACTGATACAAATTATGACCTTTTACTTGACTATTTGTGGCAAAATAATCTCAAAATTTGGAAAGTTTCAGGTACAGAATTTGCAACACAATTGTGCAAAATTGCCTAAGGTCATCCTGACTTTAGTATGCCATGCAGCTGTTATAATATGACTACTGGAAAAATTGGCATCGATTTAAAGCTACTGACATAACCCTAATTGGGATGTAAGCAGGCCTATCAATAACACTAGGCACTCCAATTCAGACTATCTTTATGCAAGCACTATCGTTTCTTCATACAGCTGTTAAAATACACTTTTTTGAAATAGTTGGAATAATAAGGCTTGTTTATGAATTCTTAATTGGGACATTGGTAGCCTCTTGATAGCATTAGATACTCTCATTTGGGCTGTTCATGTAGCAATGGTATCAATTTTCGCCATACAGCTTATAAAGTATGATTATTAGCGAAAATTGGCATCGATTCATCTTATCAAACACCCCTAATCAGGGCTTTGGTAGCTTCATGATGATAAGTAATATTTTGCACTGTTAATAGGGACTAATTGCTAAGTTTTTTGAGTGTAATTGGCTAAAGTAGATGGTGCTTGAAGGAATTTTTCTTAAGCACTGGAATTTGACACCAGGTAACTGTGATTTTGAATAATCAAAAAATCTCCAAATGATTAATAAGGAATTTTTTAAGGTTCATTAAATAAAAACTCCAACCCTTCTAATGGGGAGTAGGGGAGCTTTGAAGTGAGCTTAAAAAGAGGCGCAAGGCTAAGCTTATTTTACATTGAGCCACTGTTTCAAGTTGTTTAGAGTGCTTTTCTTAACATGGGAATTGTTAAGTCTTGGTTACTAAAAAAAACAAAGTTAAGGTATCAGCCTTCAAATTAGACTGATGTTAACTTTCACCACCAGCCCACTCCCAAGATAAATAGGTACAGCAAGTTTTTGACTACCAAGAAGTAGTCTGCCAAATGTTATGCAAAACTTGAAATAACAAGAACATTTTTTTTAAAGTTGGAATACGCTGAGAAACACCTGCCTAACCATACCACCAGGTAAAGAGTTTAACTCAAGGTAGTCATTTAGTTCTTGGTAAACCAATTTCTCAGAGGCACTGGTATCCACTCTAATAATAAGACCTAAACTTTAATTTGAGGGGGAAAACGGGTAGCATAGAGCATAAGATAACCAAAATAGTTTTTATTAATAACTAATGGAGCCAATAGTTTATTAGTAGGGTCTTTAAATGTCAGGATCACATCATTAGATAGGTATACATCAAAGAATGGTAAAGGATTATCTTCTACCCTCACCAATAGAGTAGTTACTCCACATTCCCTTCTGCAGTAGCATACTTACTAGCATATTATAAATCTTAAATTTTTTATCCACCTCCTAAGCTTAGCAAATCATATTGGGGTCAGTAAAGAATTCTCAAGTGCAATAAATGAAATTGAAGCCAAGCTGGACCCACAAGCGCTTTTGGAAGGCTCGTTTTATATATATGAGGTTTTTTAAAAACTGCGGTCTGGGTTGCACAGGCATCAAGCCATTTTTGCCAACCATTTGTGCATTGTTATCCATGACCAAAAGGCGATTATCTCTTCCGCTGAGGGTTTTTATCATTATGAAGAATGGAGTTTTGTACTAATAAGATATCAGACGGTTTCCATCTAGTACTAAAAAAAGATATCAGACGGTTTTTTGACATAGATGTAAGGGCTAGACCTCAAACAAGATTAAAGTTTCCCTAATAATGAAGGCGTGGCACTAGAAAATACCACCATGTTGGACAATTACAAGTCTGATATTAGAGTAAAAGTGCTTTGGCTCATAATATGGACTAATTTGGGCAAAAGATCCCTGGCCGATTCTTGGTGGAATCCATCAAATTGGGGAAACACATTGTTTTATTAATTCTCAGCTAAATAGCACGAGATGTAAAAGTCTATTGCTCCTACCAAGCAGCAGAACTATGAGAGCCTGTTTGAGGTCCCCCCTCGTTCCATAAATATTTTATTCAAGCCCCCTACGTGGGAACCACCCCTTTTATAGCTTTGGAGGGGGCCCTACAGATGCAAAAATTTTCCCCCAATGGTGATAGGTTCCAATACATCAAATCCTTACCTATCAGATCGTCCTACCCACTATTGACCCTTCCAAATTTTTTTATCTTTAAAGCAAATCAAATTCTGTTAGATCCAATAGGTTAAAACCTCATTTTCCTAATTTGGATGCTCATAACTTATACTAAAATTTGTCAGCCATCTAACTATCAAATTAGAAATATTTTTTACTAAACAGTGGTCATTTAATAGGAGTCTCTCTTTAGCCCATTCCGCCCACTAATATACTATATAAAAATCAGCTTTTTAGTGTTACTTAGTTTATATTATTTTTATATAAGTGGTCATCCAAGTCCCTTCAAATTTAGTTCTTTCAGCAGTAGGGTTTGGATTTCTCCTGCGCAAATTGTTAAAATTCAGGTTATTAAGCACCAGCGAGTATCCAAAAACCCCTAAATTCCAACAATTGGTGCTTACTACAGGGGAGCCTGTAAACCACAAAAAACAACAAAAAACAATGGAGATTGATGAGGTTAGTAACCCTCATGACCTTCCCAAGGAAATAAACCTCCAGCTAGCCACTCTTAGACTTCAGCTAGCTAGTACTTTGTCTCACCTCAAAAGGCTCAAGCATTCATTTCAAGGCACTTATGGTGCCTCCCTGATAAGCATAAACCACCTTTTAAGGACAAGTTTACCCCGGGTTGAGAAAAGTGTTTCTCCTTTCCTATTTATGTATGAAGTTGCTATGGAAGAGGCAACGGACCATCTTAAAATTGAGTACCTGCTTCCCTGCTTAAGTCTTGGTGCTCAAGAGATAATAATTTTGCACATGGCCACCCTCAGTACCTAGGCGGAGGTGAAGATAACACTCACTGAGGAATTCAGCTCTCTACAAAGTTTGAACAGGCAAAAACATTCCTTTATGTGCCTTATCCTAAAACAAGGCGATTTAATCGCTCCTTTGTTAAACGATTTTTACAATAGAGCTCAACCCTTACTGCTTGCAAAAATGCTAACCCTAGACGATGCTATTGAGACTATATTGTCTTGATGTCGTCCCATCCATCCTTAGCAATTCATTTCTCTTCTATAAAGCGGTTATTTTAAAAATGTACAAGATATAAAGGAAGGCTTAAAGGAGGTGGCTGATATTTATGACTTGACCCTATGAAAGGGTCTCTGAGTTAAGCATCTACGCAAACTAATTTATCCTATACTACGGCTGCTTCCCTCTAAAAACCTACTCCTACGTAGTTACAATCACAAAATTCTTCTTTTTTTTTTTTTTAATAACAGATGGTAATTCTCAGAATAATAATCAGATGGTAATGGCTGTCAATCTTTACCTCCATCTTTAGCTCAAAAGCCACAGATAATAAAAACAGTAGTTTCTTTACCTTGATCATCTTTTCTCCAGCGCAGCCTTCTCAAGTGGTTCCTAAGCTTCTCCTAAGTCTAAACCTTATTATAGGGTGCTAATTGCCCCCGCTAACAATGGGTTAAATGACCCAGTCACAAAAGCTAAGATGCCTGTTTCACAAAAAACACAGCCACTGAACAACCTAAAGCTGATGTAGAAAATGAATCCCCCTCCACAACGCTATTTTTCTCAACCTCTCATTCAGCTAACTCTAGTTTGAAACCTGTCTCCATGAGACAACACAAACCCCCTACTTTGAAGGTTGAAAATCGAGCTAATACAATTTCAATGCCTCCCCCAAATGTTAATAAGGTAAGGAGCAACCCAATGACCTCCATGCCATATGGGAAGGCCTGAACCTACTCTCACTCTATGGCCTCCATAACATGCACTGATAACCTCTATGATGACGAATATGATTGGGTTGCGAAGATAAGGGTCATTGTTTTTAGGAGCCCCAGGTGAAGTGGAGGTACTGACCAATTGAACACAGAAAGGAGTGGATTGGGCTAAGATCCCCCATCAAACTTATCTTTGTCAAATGTTAAGAGTTCTTGAGATTATTGACACTGCCAGTGATGCTGATCAGCTCATTGCCACATACATCCAATCTACTCAGTGTGTTCACACCCTGAAGTTTATCTAAGAAAAATATTCTGACACTATCAAAGAACTTTCCTTATTCTCCAACTAAAGGAGGTCCACGCTTATCCCCCACCTTAGGTGAGCTTTGAATAAAGTGGAGGTCGTTGTCAATGGAGTTATGTTTAGGGCTATCCTCAACTCTGGATCCCTGTGAAAGCTGTGTCAACCAAGCTCATTAAGAAAATTAAGCTGCCTCCTGATCTAAACTACACACATGAGTTTAAAACTGTAGGCCCAAACAACATAAGCGCCAGTGGGGATTACTCTTCTCTGCCCATTCGTTTTAATAAGCTTATCTTGTTGGCTTCAGCGGTGGACTTGACAAATAATATCTACAATCTACTTATTGGAACCCAGTTTATTCTCTTCTATGAAGATGTTGTCAACTTAAAGCAGGGCTATCTCTCCCTATTAAACTATGAGGTTCCTATAATTCTATCTAATGAAGAGTTCTTAAAAAAGGTTACGCTTGCACTGTTGAGTACCCCTCATCCTCCTTATTCCTACACTATATAATGGCAGGGTACAGCATCAAGCTGTTATCTAACTCAGTGGATGCTCTAGAGTGCATCCCTTTCTATTCGTCTGAATAGTTAGTAATTAAGAAGTAAACAGCGGGTATTTGACACGAAAATTACCATTCAATTCCCGCACAACTGTCTATTGCACTTAATCAGCTTTGAGGGAGTTAGCCCTTTTGAGATATGAGTCTTGACAGGCGTGCTAGACCCAGCTTATCAGTGACCAATCACTCTCCTGTTGGGGAATCTCACCTCAAAGGACAAAGATGTAAAAAAACATCAGTGGATTGGACGAGGCATGCTGATACCCACTGAGGATATTAAGCAGGTCCGCTGTATTGGATCTATGGCGGATATGGGCCTACCTGCTGATCAATTGTTATTTACTCTGTCCACTGTTCAAATCTCAAATGATTTGATTCTTGCAGAGCTTAATAAAGTTCATATATTATGGGAGCCCTATAGCGACATCTTCTCTACCTCTGATACTGACTATGGGCACATGAAAGGCTGCACTCATACTTTTGACGTTGGAGATGCTCGTTCCATCTGATATAAATCCTGCTGTAAATCAAAGTTGAGGAGGTACAGGTGCGGGAGGAGCTAAAACGGTTGTTGGAGGTTGGGTTGATAATGCCGTCCCAAAGCCCTTGGTCAACCCCCTCTTCTACTGATAAAAAGGAAAAAATGGAGGTCATTTGTAGTTATGAACTACCGTAAACTGAACAACCTCACTAAGAAGGATAGTTACTTTATCTCCAGAATTGACAATGTCCTAGCTCAACTATCCGGCTCTAACTTCTTTTTTACCATGGATCTGGCTAGTGGTTATTGGTAAATGGACATCTCTCCCCATGATTATGAGAAATGCGCTCTTTTAGCAGTGAGGGTCTCTTCCAACCTAATTGACTACCTCAAGGGTTATGAAACGCCACCACAACTTTCCAGAGATATGGACCACTTCTTGCAGGATATAAAGTTAAGTTGCATCATTGTTATCTCAATGACATTACGGTGTTCTAAAAACCTTAAATGAACATCTTGCTCACCTGAAGGCAGTGTATCAGCGTCTACATGAGGCCACCAGAAAGTTAAAGCCCGCCAAGTGCACATTTTTCCAGAGAAAATTTGTTTTTTAGACACTCCATTTCACAGAAAGGGATTCAACCCCTCCAAGACAAGGTTGAGGCCATTTCCAAAATGCCTGCTCCCAAAACTCTGGATGATAACTAGTTATTCTTGGGTATGATGGGATATTACCACCAATTTATCCCCAAGTTCGCCCAACTAATTGAGCTCTTGTCCGGATATTGGCTAAGAATGTAGGTCTTCATTGGGGAGCTGAACAACAGTCCGCCTTTGAGACACCAATGCAGTTGTTGCAAAAGCGTCCAACCCTGCGCTACCCTTAATATGGTAAAACTTTCCTCTTTTTAATGATGCCTCCAATTACGCATTTGAGGCCATTTTAGCTCAACTGAATGCTAATGGCGTGGATCACTCTGTCTCCTATTTCAGCAAGACGATATCCAAGGCTGAACATAATTATAGCATCACTGAAAAGATTTGCCTCGCGGTCCTGCTGGCTGTAAAAAATGACCACCCTTTTTATATTATCTTCCTTCACTGTGGTCACTGACAATGCCTCCTTGGAGTGGTTACAAAATATGAAGGAGCCCACTGCACGGTTGGCTCACTGGCCTTAAAGCTCCAACACTACAATATGAAGATTGAGCACCGAGCTGAAACTAGCAATATGAACGTTGATGGTTTGACTCAAACTCCAATCTTTCACTAATCAATATTGTTCTGAGAAGCTTCACAACCTCTTTATGACCCCCAATGCCTGGGAAGATAAATGAACCCGTCAGGAAAATAGTAGCTTGCCATACCCGCAATACCAAGGTGGAAAGTGGGAAGTTGCATAAGAAAAAGGGAGTAATTTAGTTTCTCTATCTCAGAAATCAGAGCATGTACCTGTGATTATGAAGTATCATATCTTTCTAGGGCATAGCGGAGTAAAGAAATCTTATGAATGAGTTAAAGAGCCATTTTCTGATAGGGCATCATGGAGACAATAACTGGAGTCCTGGATCAATGTATGACCTGCAAAAAGAAATCCAGCTACAAGACCAGGTAACAGAATCATCAGACTATGTCCCAACAACCTTTCCACACCATAAGTTTAGATGTGGTAGGGCCTCTACCTCATAACGCTGGTGGTAATCGTTTTATCTTGGTCAGAATTGATTATTTTTACCAAATGGGTTGAGGCTGTGACTCTTTCTGATCAAACAGCTAAAGACACAGCCACGTTCCTTCATCAGTATATATATTCTCGCCATGATTGTCTTCAGGTACTACTCTGTGACAATGGGAAGAATTTTACCTTCATAGCGGTGAAGATCCTCGCTACCTCCATGGGAGCACAACAGCTTTTCTTGTCCCCTATAACCTCTTGACCAATGGTACCGTGGAAAGAGCCAATGAGACTCTGATCTCTGTTTTATGAAAAATGGTCACTTGCAAACTTCCTCACTTGGATCTTTACTTACCCAGTAATCTCATGGCTTACCGTATCAGCTATCACCAGATCCTCGAAATGTTGCCATTCTGAGTATTATATGGGTTAGAAACCAGGATGACAGCATTACTAGAAAAAGATATCTTCTCCAATAAGACAGATCCTAACAGTCTATGAAGAAGTAAACCCAGCACATCATCCAGATGCAATCAGAAGCGATGTACAATTTGGCAAAGATGGTCACCAAAGAGGGTCAAGCATCTAACAAGCTCCAGTTTCCTCTGCCTACCTTCCAAGTGTCAGATTTGGAGATATACTCCCATAGTCTTATCACTCCCTGAAGTGAGAAGCTCAGGTCTATCTGGGAAGACCTTTTCTTCATCGCTTGTAAGTGAGGGGATTAGTAATCTATAAAATCTCTGGCTACATGAGTTACCATTAACCATGTCCATGGCCAATTCTTGCGCCCATATTCTTCCCCTAACAAACTTAAAGGGGTTAATGTCAAACAATTTCAATTCTGATTATGTAGTAAGAGAGTTTTGACTCATAATATGGAAGAAACTTGCAAAAGACCCTGGCTGATTCTTGGTAGAACCCATCATATTGGGGCAATACATTTATTAAATAATTCTGGGCTAGATAACATAAGATTTTGTATTAATATTGCTCCGACTAAGCAGCTTAATAAAGGGAGCTCATCCAAGGTCCCCCTCACTTCCATAAATAATTTAGTTAAGCCACATACGTGGGTACCACTCCATTTTAAAGCTTTGGAGGGGGTCCTCAAAGGTGCAAAAAACTTCTTTTATGACAATAGGTTCCAGTATATTAAATCCTGACCTAACAGGCTGGTCCTACCCACTATTGACTTTGAGCAACCATTTCATTGAAAAAAGCAAAGTTCAATAGATCCAATAGGTCAAAACTTCATATTTCCTAATTCAGATCTCTATAGCTTATACTGAATTTTTTGGCCTTTTAACTATAAAACTCAATTCTTTAATTACTAAGAAGCGGTTGATTAGTTGGGGTCTCTCTTTACCCCTTCACACCCACTAATAAACTATATAAAAATCAGCTTTTTAGTTATATTTAATCTTTTAATATTTTTAATAAGTGGTTAGCCAAGTCCCTTCAAAAAGTAGTTATTTAGCAGTAAAGATTGAATTTCTCCTGCGCAAATTGTTAAATTCAGTGTACCAAGTACCAACGAGCAACCAAAAACCCCTGAATTCCAACACACCACTTTTTCAGAGTTTTAGGCATTCCAAGCTGATATTTATGAGGTGATAACAGGTAGATCATCTCAAAATAAACAACTGAGAAATTTAATAGTTTTGGCTTACCCCCTGATGAGCCTTAAAACCCCATAAGCAAAGAGCTTGATGATAGAAAAATCTAGATTTTTACAAAAATTTCTTTTGGGAACAGTATCTATAGAGATGGCCACTGGTGGAACTTTTTCAGCAAGATATCTGTGCATTTAAATAATACCTCAGTCTCTGAGCTCTGCTGACCCTCTGGTTCTTCTGAAAAGGAGGGCATGGAAACAAAAGAAGCCTCTAATTATAAAAAGAGGATAGGTAGTTCCTTAAATGGTATGTATATGGTTGTTTATTGGTAATGGCACCCTCAGATTAACTATTGAACCTCCCTTGGTTTGGGTGGGGAATTTCCAAAGAAGGGCATCAATCATAGAATCTGGTGAGGCAAATGTATCTCACCATTACCATGTGTCCACTGACCAACTGATTATAATTTGTTAGGACGATGACGTTCTGATGATGGCAAACCAGAGTAGGGTGGGTACTCAACGAATTTAAATTTAAATTTATTACAGGGAAGGCTGACCATGGGACAGACACTTCCGAATATGACTTGGGAAAGTTAAACTCAGTACCAGGGGAGGCACCCCAGAGAAGCGATGCTATCTCTTGTTGCCAGCGGGAACGCCACTTATGGGGAGGGGGAGGGAACTTGTGAAGGGGCCGTAGCCACTATTGAGAACGTGTGGAGGAAGGGGTCTGATTTGATGAACCAGACTGGGAACCAGGAGGAGACCAGCTGTCAGCGACGCGGTGGGAGATATCCAAATATCCACGCTTAAAAGTGGTCCACCAAATGAGACTGGAATCTGTGGACAGCTTCTGGGAGGGTGGGGATGGAGCCAGCGATGGCATCCAAGATAATCGTGTGGATAGTCCACATGGCGATTGCAACCACCAGAGCACGGAGGGAAAGTGGAAGGGGGGAGGCCATTGATGAAGCAAACATATCTCTTGACAGACTGAAGGGATGCGTTTGATCCTGGCCTAGCAGACGTTGGACTTCGCGCCATATCACTTTAGAGGTGGGGCACTTCTCCAGGCGGTGGAACAGCGTTCCATACTGGCCACACACGACACAGGATAAGTGTAAAGCGTTATTGCTCAGCTGTACAATACACCCACCTCAGGCAGCGCCACACATGGGAGCGGACTTGAGGCTGCAACAGAGGATAGTGTGCGTATTTCCAGATAGTCTTTTGGGTCTCAGTGGAGTAAGGGATGTCCATTATATCCAAGTAGTCCACCCTGGATAGGACTTGGGGCCGTGTGGGGATCACGCCATCATGGATGGGTAGCCCCTGTACCTCTTATGTGAACTGAGGAGAGGGGCGGCCTCTTTGGGTTGTATGTCCACTAATAAGAATTCTCCACTCTGCGCTTCGCATGGAGAGTAGGATTCGTTTGTAGTGGGTTTTAGTCCCGTGAGGACCTGTGGCCAATTTGTGTGATGCGAGGTATTTCATCAGGGAGTGGGGATTTGATGAATTGTTGAGGCCCAAGGCTCGGGAGAAGTTGGAGCGGGCCACACAGGACCAGTGTTGGGATGGGAGTGTAGGAGTGGTGACGGCCGCGATCCAGGTGCCCAGGATCTTGGCAGCATGGGCTTTGAAGTCAAGCAGGCCCATGCCACCTTGATGATGAGGGCCAAACATGACCTCCAGCCGTACTGGTGGAGGGCGGCCTGACCAAAGCCATCCTTGCAGCAAAGAATACAGGGATTTGAAGAAGCTTGGGGAGAAGGGGATGGCGTGGGCTCTGAACCAGACTTTGGACAGGAGCATAGAGTTGGCAAGGACAACTTTGCCAGTGAGGGTAGTAGGGTGGGCTCTGAGAGAGGCGATTCGCTTCGTCACGTTGTCCAGTATACGGCACTCCATTACTGCTGACGCATATCCGCCTGCCTCCATCCTCACGCCCAGATGGCGCACCGGTCCTATGGTAGGACGTGGCACAAAGGGAGCACCAGTGGAGCGGTGTGTGTTGAGTTAGTAAGGCGTGGACGTGGGCGAGCAGATGGGCCGTGTTGGGAACTACTTGCTGGGGCCCAGCAGTTCTGAAACCGACCAAGGAGGATTATTTCAGTTTTGGAGGCGTTCAGTGCCGCGTTGCTTACCCGGGAATATTCCTGGATGAGGGCTTCAAGCGCGCGTGCATCTTTGTTATTAGACACCCCCACCACACAATCATCTGCAAATGCCATCATCTTGACTGGGGTTTGGCCTGGCACATGGACCCTAGTGAGGTGGGCATTCACATTTTGCAGTAGTGGGTCAAGGCTGAAGTTGTATAAGAGTGGGCTGAGGGGGTCCCCTTGTCGCAGGCCCCTTTGAGGGCGGACTACTTCCATTAGGAAGCCTGGGCCTCACACTGCCATTGTTGCAGATTCTGTGAGCAGCATCACCCAGTTTATGAAGTGGGGAGGTAGGCGTAATTGATGGAGGCAGGCCCTCAGGTATTCCCAGTAAACTCTATCATAGGCTTTTTGTTGGTCCAAGAATACAAGTGCCCCAGAGGCTGTGGACTGACATACATTAGCCACAGGGTGCACGTTATTTAAATCAACCTTCTGGGGATGAAACCGAATTGTTCTGGGGAGATGGTGGCAGATGCTACAGTCCCTAAACGGTTAGCCATGATTTTTGTTAAAATTTTGGTGTCAGTGTTTGTTAGGGAAATGGGGCGCCAGTTGGCTAAGTCAAGCTTATCCCCTTTCTTGAAGAGTGTGACAGTAAAGGCCTCATGTCCTCCTGGAAGGAGGCGCGTTTCCAACAGGCTTTGGTTGAGTGAGGCTAGCAGCAATGGGGATATATATTTAAGATATTTTTTGTAGAACTCATATGGAATGCCATCTGGACCTGGGCATTTTTGGTTTGGCGCATCGTGAATGGCTGTCCATAATTCGTTTGGAGTAATTAAATTCATTATTTCCGGGTATTGGAAAATGGTGCAGATATGAGCTCAGTCAAGAAATTCTGCCATTTTGGCCGACTGAATTGGTTCAGCTCAGTATAACTTGGAGTAATATTTTTGCATTTCGATTGCCACTTCAGCCGGTGTGTCCACAATGGAATTATCTGATCTTCGCACCTGTGTGCAGGCCACGCTCTGGCATGGTGCAAAATTTTTTTTAAAGAAGTATGCGGTGCACTTGTCACCTTTAGTGATGCGTGTGGCCCTGTATCAGACACAAACCTGATGTTTGTATTGGCTTTTGAGTGCGTTGAGGTGGGCGGCTGCCTCCACCCACTTCCGGCCCCATGCAGGGCTGTATCCTGTGGCTGGAATGTTGGACTCCAAGTGGGCCAATTCTGCCAGCGCGCGTGAGATAACCGCTGATGTGGCTCGTGAGCGTCTGGAGGAGAGATGGCGATAGTGGCGGATGGTATCCTCTTTGAAAGTTGCCCATGTGGAAATGGGGTCCATGCAGTATGGTACAACAAACGATTTTGCCAAAGTTGCCTCTTTCACCCACATGGAAAATCCTGGTGACGCGAGCTCGGGGGGGGGCAGATTTTGCACCAATGTGGGGCCTTTGCAACTGTGATGGGTAAGTGGTATGTTATTGAGACCAGTTGGTGGTCAGAGAATTCATTTTCGTTGTTTTGAAGTGGGAGATGTGGGGTTGGAATTTCGCCAGCATTAGAATAAGGTCGATGTAGGTCATGGACCTTAATTGGTCATTGTGGACGTGGGGACATGTCATGTTTTCAAGCAATGGGGCATGTTGAGGCAGTGCATCCATTAACCCAAGGGTGGCTTTTAGAACGCGTAGTTCTATGTGACCCTGTGGGGCGTGGGGTGAGGGCGGCCACCGGTCAGTTGGTGAGGTTAGCTAACAGTTCATGTCACCAACTAGGAAAGAATTGGGGGGTAGCGGAAGGGATTGGACTGATGAGAAAAATTCCCAACGCTTGTGTGCACCATTTGGGACATAAATGTTGACGATTGTGTGCGCAACATCAGCCCACGAGAAGGTGACAACTAGCACTCAGCCATTTAGGAATGTTTCTGAGGATGTGACTTTGAAAAATTATTTTTCTGAATTAGCACCCCACAGTGCTTTGACCAAAAGGATAGGGATGGGAGGAGCATTGTTTTCCAAGCATCCTCAGAACCTCGTGGACAGTGGGACTCCTGGATGGCCAGGATATCCATGGGTATATTGTGTTGTAAAAAACTCAGTTTCCTAGCCTAGGACAGGGAGGCCTTGAGTCCAGCGATATTCAGCGTGCCTAGAGTGAAGGTTTCCCCTATCGCACCTTAGGTGTGAGGGGGTGGGCCCCCAGGCCCACCAGCCTCTTCAAGGTCCCCACAGGCTTTTACAGCAGTGCGGGTGTTAGCAGCAATGATATCGGGGTTTTTGTTAATTTTTGTGGAAAGAGTCACGTTGGCTTTGGCCTTCGCTTTTTGTTTTCCCGACGTCAAACAAATTTTTTGTGGTGCGGATAAGTTTGGTGCACCATCGAGTGGGGCAAATTTTTTTTTCAGTTGGGATAGGTCCCAAGTCAGTTTCAACTGGAGCTTGGGTGCAGCAATTGGGTGAGATCAAATCTCCCATCAGATCCTCAGATTGAGTGGCCTATTTGGCATGGGCCTCCCAATCTGATTGGGTGGTGGATTCCCAAGTCGCTTCTGCCACGAAGGTCTCCATGTCCTCCTGGCATTGTGAGTGTGGGATGGTGGTGGTGGCCTTGGCCGCTTCCTTGGCCGCGGCCCTACGGGCCTGCTTAGCCTTCTTCCACTCCTACGGGGAAATGGGCTTTACCAATAGGTAACAGCCTTGTGCTCCCCACGGGAAAGCCTCCTTGGTGCTTGCAGTTGGTTCATAGTGCGCCTCTCTGCTGGCCATGGCTGCTGAGGGGTGTTCTTGGAATGTGACACCCTCCTTGATGGGCATGTGTGTGCCTTATGGCCGAACGCATCACAGTGGGTGCAAATGGGGGGCGCGCTGTCCACGGTTACCTGGAATGGGTGAGTGGTATGCCTTGCAATGTCAATAAAGGTGGAGTGCGGGATCTGGGTAAGGTCCTTCACAATCTCCTCAGTTGGGGTCAGAACTGCGATGGCTTTGCTGGTGCACAGGTGTGGCATCAGCGTGAAACGTTGCATTTCAAATGATTGTATTTCGCCATATATGGCGAGACCATCTTTCAGGTGTTGCTCCAAATTGTCACATTTTACCGTAGTAGGCAAAAAGGCAAACGTGAGCAAAATTTGGTTTGATTTTGTCCATCTAATGCATTTGGTTTCGATGACCCATTGCCCTTCAGGGAGGTTGATCACTACGTGCACCGCTGCAGCCTCATCTGCTGCTACTTTGTTTTCAAAACCTAGGTCCAGCCAACCGCGTGACATGGAGTGAGGTGCAACGTACACCGCGGTTGGGAAAATTTTGTGTACATCTTCACAAAATTTTTCCCATAAGGCCGTTTTTTGGATGTCCAGATACACACGGACTCCAAATTCCACCGACAAAAGTGACTGGTAGTGTGGCGTGTTGATGTAATGGTTGCATCATGCTTGCCACGCGAGTATCTCTGGGGAAATTGTGACCACCAGTCTTTTGAGATTTTTTTCTATTCCGCCAGATTCTCTGGGGCGTTTTCAAACGTTAGAGGCCGCGGGCCTTCCACCTGCTCTTCTTGCCTTGCTTGCCCAACTGCTCCCAGACATGGGCGCAGACTAATTTCCTCTGTGAAATTATCAAACTAAATTTAATCTTGAATTGAATAGGTTGCAAAAGTGTTTGCAACGAGAAAGAAAAGTTTTACTCAACGAATTTATACAGCTATGATTTATAAAGCATCACCTAGGGTGGTTGCAAAACACCCATGGAAAACTTGGAAGGAACAAAACACTACTTCACTTCTAGGAGGTTTTATAAAACTCTATCACCTTACTAACCATAGATGATATTTTTAAAACTACAAATTCCCGTCAGAAGCACTGGATATAAAATGACACAGCAACTCAACGTCTAGAGAGGACATAAAAAGTCTGCTTTTTATAAAAAGATAGAAGCTTTAATAAGTAGAAGCCTGTGTGGAAGAGCCTTAAAATCCACAACCACCAGGTACATTCATTAGGGGCAGGTACTTTCCCACAAACAGAAAAGAAACACTAATCTGTGCAAACTCAAATGAATGCTAAGGCCACCATGAAAAGCCCTGAGATTATCTAGTACTAAAAAAAGCCCTGAGATTATAGCACCCAGTTAACGCAGTCTGTAACTGCTAAGAAAGAGTTCTAAAAAGAAAAAAATCCTACAAGTTAATTAAAGGATTGGTCTTCTAATCCAAGCATATTGTTTATAATTCTCCATAAAATGACTAATAAGGTTTGAGGAAGAACCTCACTTTACAAAAGGCTAATCTTATATATTTCTATATAGGTGGTGGCTGTGAGTCGTTAGGCGTACAGCTACCAACCTGAAAGTTTTGGGTTCAATTCCTGCCCTTCACAGATCTATTGGGGTACCAGGCAAAGGAAGCTATTGGCGGGTACTAGGTCTATAATATAAAAGCCTTACCCATGACTTAATTAGAAAAATCTGAGTCCCAATTCAGTGGTGGAAAGCTTTCATTGATGGAGTTAACCCTGCTAAGGTTTCATGTCGATACTTTCATTCTCTATTTCAGTAATGTCTGTCCCCTAGTCGTCTTGCCTTGAATATATATATACATATCCTATACATATTAACTGGGATGCATCTAGGTGAGTTAAATAGCAAGTCCAATCAAAAGGTAAGTTTTAGTAAGAAAAATAATTAGATTTATTCAAAGCAAAAGAGGTGACCAATAGAGAGATTTGTCAAGGAAAAAACTACTTTAAGGAAAATGGAAATTTGGGCCTTAATCAATTGTTGGGCATGTATTTGATTTTGGTCAATAGAACGAAACTGTTAATGGTAGTTAATAGCTCAGGTATTTATGAATTCAAGACTTTTGTACCAACTGCACACTGCCATTATTAAGAATAATATATTTTTGCAAATAGACTGAATTTGTTACTTAAAATTAAACGTAACAAACCATCCTCATTATACTATAACCAGAAATCTTAAGCCTTTCTGATATAACATCTGGTATCATATCCCATAATTTTTACAATTAACCTGGTTCTATTTGGCCAAAACCCAGCATTTATTCACCATGTATCTGAGCTTGTGGAGGGCGTCCAACTTGACTCTTTTGATCTTGCCCATTTCCTCCTTGTCCTGGCAATTAATTGCAGAAATCATGTCATGAGGCATGACATCTATAGTAAAAAACTTTGTATCTTATTCTTAAGTTTCTATGGTTTGCCCTAAATACTATAGTCAAAAGTCCACAATATCTGTTTGAAGGTTGTTGAAGGTATTAGGCCAAAATTTAACGATTCCACCATAATTACAGTGTTAAATTCATTTGAAGTGGCCGTATTAGTTGTGCTTTGTAATGAGTGCCACTGTATAAACTTGGCGTATGAGCTTTGAAATGTTTTTTAACACTATGTAACAAGATAGCAATATGAAGTTTTCGATCAAACTAAAAGGTGAGGATATGGAAGCTATAATATAATGAAGGACATGTTCATATTAATTGGTAGTCATACTGCATAGTCCCATTACTGGATAATATCAATATCTATCGCCAGTTTTACTCCAAATTACTATATAATACTATCTCTCCTGAAAGATGTCCAAGAATCGCTTCAAAATTACATTCTTTTATTAGCGCAGTATTCACTTAGGCTTAAACTTAGGTTTTTAGCCATTTGCTGAATTGCATTAAGTATTTACAAAACGCCATAAATCTATTGGCCATAATTTATAAACAACTGGTACTGGCATGGTCGTCAATTATACATGTATATTCACAAGTATAATTTATAGTGAGAACATCTAGTAGAATAACTAATTTCTATCATACCACTTTTGGCAACCCCAATGGGGTAGCTAGTTGTCAGGATTATTTTATCATAATAATTTAGACTCACAAATGTGCAGGAAATTGAGGTTTCCATAATTAGTAGTTTTTGATAAACTTTTTGTTTGTATATATATTCTGATAGAGGCACTATCCTTTTTGTGGATCAATGAACATTGGAAGAAATTAAAATACCTCAGAGAGTGGAAGTCAAGACTTTATGAAACACTTCTTAATTACAATGACCTTTTGAGAACCCATTTGGTAATGTTAAATTTTGTATAGGTATGTTTAACTATACATATATGGGCATTATAGCAAATTCAATTCAAAACTTGACTAGGTTTTCATAAGGCGTTTCTAATATGAAAAATTTTGTCAATACCTTGAACCATCCCCAGAACGACATGACACTCCTATTGCTCTTAATATAAAATTAAGACAAGTTACACCGTTTGTATAACTTATAAAGTCTTTACAAGTTGTCAATATTGGGTCAAAACCTAATGTTGGTATAAACAATATAACAACGTTTTAAACTGGCTCTTCTACAAGAAAACACATCAGAGAAATTAATTTATCTAAGTTCCTTTTGTACTAATATCTCTGGAGTTTATTCAGAATTCAGACTTATGCTTTTGTATGATCATCTTTGAAGTGTGAAGATGTAGTAAAAGAACACTTTACCATTAGGTCATCTAATATCTTTTTACAAAACTAAAGAGATAAATGGGGTCCTTTTTTTAGGTATGAACTTAGATATGAACATATGCATGAATTCATTTTATGTAAACAAGGAAAAGGTCTGCTTCATGCCGACATTATCAGGGTCATTATAAAGTATGTCATCTTAGGAACTTTAATATAATCCTAAATAATTATTGAAACTTAAAGCTTGGTATTCTAACACTTTAGTCCACCAATATTGAAATTTTAGGTTCCCTTGGAAGCCTATAGTCTTAGAAAAATTTTGTGAAACCTTGGTGGGGCATGGTGTGATTACAAATCACACAAACTGCAGTATAGCAGATTGCTTCCCATGTTGGTTCCAGGAAACATTTATCTTGATTGGTTCACTTTTATATCTTTTGTCTTTAAGGTAAGCGTCATTTAAATATCATAGTAATTCTTATATATATGTGATTGGTATAAAAAGTACCTAAATGTGCTTATGACAGATAGTAAACCACATACTTGGACTAGTGTTTTTGCATGTGAAATATTTTTTAAGTGATTGGTAAGCATAATGGCTACATTATCAAGTCTATGAAAATGTGTTTAGATAGACATACTGAGTCAAAAAGTAGCTGTAAAAGATTTTTTAGTTTATTACAAGTACTTATATATATAGCTTTATGATCAATGATCTATTTTCTTTGGAAAATAATTAGGTGTCATCACAAATCTATCAGAGCTAATTGAAATTGTAAATTATATCAATTGTCCAGATTGCATTTCACAAAGTTGAGAGACTAGTGAGATCGTCATGTGTTTACTGATAAAGGTCTGTGGAAAGATATTACTTTTGGTCTATTACTAGAAATATTTTAAGCTCCGCATAAGTACTTTCTCTGGTCTTCATAATCTTAATAGAAAATCTTTCCAAAATATATATCAGGTAGTTTCATTCTGTGAGAGCATCATTTCAAAAGAACATACCTATTATTGATGATATAATCGCATTATTGAATTAGATGACATAATAGTGGATGCAGAAGTGGGTTTTCTTTTAAAAATGGTTCTAATTGATCTTGTTTTGCTTACTATAAATAATTTAAAAGTTTTTGAGAAATAAATGATTCATATTCTTGGAGTATATTCAAAAGTTGATGCTAATTAATGTAAGTGAGTGAGATAAACGAAATGATAGCTTCTATTAATTTCTACAAAGTTAATTAGCTCATAAACTAAGGAAATATTTTGCACTTTTGTCATGTTCTAAGAGGTTACCAATTCTATACTATCAAAAATCATATTTCTAACTTGCTGAACTAATTAGTCCTGTAATCAACCTTATATTAGGAATTAGTACTTTAAGTATTTGTTAGATATTAGTTTACACTTCTTTTAAGAGTTGCTTGGTTATGACACTGTTATCCTTAGATGATATTATATTATAAGAATATATCTAGATAGACATCATAGAAGGCATCATATTAACTTATAAGCACGTTTTGATGTGGGTCTGGAGGTGCTGTTAGAAATTTATAATATCAATGTCATAAAAAAATAAATCAGCATACTGAACGCTTAAAAGTGGTCTTCCCTGCATCATCCTACTTAATTAAGTCTTTTTTAATTCGTTACAAGATGTAAACTCCAAGAAAAACATGGCTTTAATGAGTTTGTCACACAGTTTATTAATATTTATACTGTAGTTTAGAAGTAATGTTGTACAACTTCTGCTGATAAAATAAAGTCGCATTTCTACGTTTTTTTGACATCAAAAGGTCTTAAAGAGGAATGAATAAATAAACAGTTCATTATAAGTTTTCTTTAAGGCTTATAAGTTCTCACTATCTGTAACCTATAATGAAGTATCACCTAGAACTATGGCTTACTTTGTACTAGGCAATAAGTTAATACATGATCACACTCAGTGTGTTCATAATGAGATACCCTTTTTTTTTAATGATCATTATCCTCAGGTTCTTTATGACAATGAGTAAGATTCCCTTTGATTGTTCAAATTAAAATAATTGTAGGTCGTCCATGTGTCAGCATTATATATGCATAGATTTTAGTATTGTCTTATGAGTAACTATAATACGTGTTTTTGTAGTCCTAGTACATGTGGTGTTTGATTAACCAGGAATACTAAGGACCAAAAATTGGACAAAATTTAGCATGATACAAATTAGGTGTCCAAACATGAAAACTATTATCATCTTGAGTACTTCTGTTTATTTGTCATCCTGAGTTGTATTCCCAACTCTCATGGTCACGCTGTAAAGTCATGCTTGAATTTGACCCATATAACCTTGATGATAATACTTAAACTAAAAATCTGTGTATCACTAAGATCAAGAAATATCTTGAGAGAAACTTGGTCACTCTGGATAAGATTTAAATTTAGAATTAGCTTGTTATTAGAGCATTTGTTATTACCAGTATTATGACTAAGCTTTTGTGCCAGTCAAAATCTGTTGTGTGTTAAATTCTAAGCAGTTTGGAAAAAGAACAAAGTAATCAGTACAAACGCTCTTAAATATTTTGCCTTTCTATTATGGCGTGCAGAACCAAAGTTCAGCTAGAAAGAGCCGATTATTATGGTGACAAGATGGTGTCTAGTCATGCAACCTTTTAGTGATTTCTAATACCTGATACAATAAAGAGAAAGTGCCACTTAAGCCCACACCCAGATTCCCAGCATACTGGACTCACTATCAGCTCACCATTGAAGTGGCTGCTGCCCCACCAAAGCTGTCCTCTAAGCCTTCCACATGGGTCTTGAGCCGCTCATCAATCAAATCCCCTTTCCAATTTTCCCATCTGACTTCCCTGACAAAGTTCACAGCAATATCAAAGAGCTTGCATTTTGTGTGGGCTGTGCATTTACTTAAGCAGCTGTACTGTTCCTATTTAATCCCAACTTATCCCTACATGCTATTAACTTATGAGTCTTACTTTTTTCCTGAGATCTTAAAAACAACCTGAGCTTCAGTTTGGCAATTATGTCAAGGCAATACACACTGTAAGCCTCATTGACAAAGACAACATGACTTTCTTCGCAATATTGCCTCATACAGCCAATTCCCTGCTCCCAGTTTGTCCATTCTGATGTGCGCCCTAAGGTCTGCACTGGAAAAAGAGCCCATGACCTCCTATCCTTCTTATATGACATCTTAGGCTAGCCGCTGAAGCGCCATATTGTGAAAATAATTATACTTTGTATTCATTTGCATCTGCAAAATATAAGTCCGTGGCCGTCTCCCCTAATATGGTGGGACCCACTAGTATTAAAAAAGAGATATTAGAGAGCAAAAGGGTGGTGATGTATAAGGTTCTTTATGTTGTTCTTAAAAATTGGCTAAAAATAGAGATCAACTATATCATTGTCAATTTGAGTTGTATTGATAAAGTAAATGAAACATTAAGCGAAATTTTTAACTAATCAGATTATTGTGCAAATATCATCAGCTACATAGTTTTTGGATTAGCACTGTCTTTAATAGTATGCAATCAACTATCTCTATTAAATAGCGCATAGAGACCATCTAGTACTAAAAAAATTAAATAGCGCATAGGTCAACATTAATCTTCAATCCTATTTAAACCATGTATAGAAAGTTGATTGCATCCTTACTAAATTATGCCCTTGAAAAAATGACCTTGTGAGTGTCATTTACATCATAATATATAAGCAAATGGTAAAATTTCACTAAGATTCTATAAGTAATTTAGATAATAAACTCGCTTATAATATTAACTTATATTGTTCTTATTTTGGAAGTTAGTTCAGCTGATATATACATAAGGTATCCAAGGGCCTTATTATATTCTCAAAGTTTTAAAACATGAAATTCAATAGCATAATATGATTACATCGATGAATCCCCCCTCAGGTTGGGACCATCTAGTACTAAAAAAATAGCATAAGATGATAATTAGACAGTCTCTCTTACAAAAATTTTCTTTTATTACTAAATAGTTCCAAAAACATATAATGGACTTTTATTTATTTTAAGTCAATAACATGTCACAATAAGTTTATCTAAGGTTTTCTGAAAAGTAAAACATGTTTAAATATGGCTTTTCAAAATCATATACTTATAAATACAAATAATCTTTCTCTTCATTATGATGATTTTTTGTAAATATAGACTGATATATATACCTTTATGATATCTCCTAGCCATATATATCTATTATTGATGTTTTATGTTTCATTAATAAACATGATATTCCTCTAGTGGTCATGACCATGATATCAATATATACTAAATAATCAAACTGTCTCTTTCAAATTAGAAGTGTTTTGGGTTGATTGCAGGCAACACGCTCATAATTGAGTCAATTTATGAGTGTAATCATGGCACTAAGTCAACGCTAATGTAATTAAGAACTTTCAAGATTATGCTACATCACTAATTAAAACTGATGAAAATTTAAGGAATATTTAAAAACAACTTAATCATTAATGACGCACCCAAAGTTGTATTAGGATATGATTGAGCCAAAAAATGGGCTGTTTGGCTGAACTTTAAACACCCCCAACAGTGGCTACATACTACAAGGCGACGCTTTACTTTTTGAGCCAAAACAATAGAAGTGAAAAAGGGTCAAGGGTTTAGACAAAAGAAGCGGGGAGTAACTTTCTCAGTGTTGTTTAAGCTGTTACACTGTGAGAGATAAACAATAAGTTCCGCCATAAGCTCTCTTCAAATCTCAGGTACCACAAATCGTTCTTTATTGAGTTTAAACAATAATAAAAGCTTTAAAAATTCGTTATAAGTAAAAAAAATTTAGGATTGAATAATGATAAAAATAAGAAACCAACACCCTACATTTATCAGGATGCTGAGTTTTAAGTTGGGCTTGGGAGATATTAATAATCTGGACCTATAGTCAAATGCCAATTTTAAGTTCAATAATGTTGGAAATCACTGGCTTGATCAATACTTCATAGTTGCAACATTGGCCAAGATACCTGAACTATTCCTGCACTGTTTTAATAAGTTCTGAATGTTTTAAATTACAATTCAGTTTTTAATAAAAATTTAGATCCATGTTTCCAACCTTTTTTGGTTCTCTCCCATCCTGGCTCATTGCCTGAATTAATTTAATTTAAGGGTTTGTTCCAGGTGTCAAATTTTTAAATGGCTTATGATTGTCAGGCAATCAGCAAGTTAAATTTAGACCAGCCTTCCAGCCTGAGTGCTGAAGCACCCAAACGGCAAATCAGAATGCCAGAGGAACTGCTACTGGTATGACGGTTATGGAACTAGGATGGAGTTCCGCCAACTGATGTGTATAAGCCATATTCGCATTTAGACACCTATTAAAATACCAGATGAACAAGTCCATAAACCCCAAGGGTTTTGGAATACTGGCGGAAAAGGCGGTTTATTTTTTCAGCATAAAACTAAAATTGGGGAAAGGATTTTTATTAGAAAAATAAAGGAAGAAAATTGACCAACGATTTCCTCAGTGCAATGCCACTGATTAAATAGTTTTTGATTGTAGTGAGTCCAAGAAGGGATCAGGTTCCTCAAATTCACCTAACCTTGCGAATTTTTTGGGTAATGTGCCAATATTCTCAATTGGAATTGACATTGAAGGATTTGGTGACAGGATGAGTTGCTGTCAGTTTGACCTTAAACACCTGAACCAAGGCTCAATTGCATTTCCATTGGTTGGCATGATGGCATCTGGCCTGAAGAGCAATGGGAATTTCCCAGGGCCACCCCATGTAGGGCCAGTCCAGTTTTGGTTGGAAAGAGATTTGGGATGCCCAACCTGCAGTGCGCAGTTGGTGTGCTGTTCATTTGGACAATTGAGTTATGTCAGCTGAAACTCCTGATTTGCTGGATAGGGGTTTTGAATTGTCAAAAATGGTTTCTAAAGATACCATCTGCACATCGAGGATCATCCCCAACAATTTTGAGTGGGGGTTGGCATCAGCGATCATATTGGTGACTGAGTCAAAACTGTACAAAATTATGGCTGATAATTTAACATCTGTCCCTTTTTTAGTATACATTTCCTGATTGGCAGGCTTAAATTCCATCAGATTTGGAATCTTCAACTTCAATTTGGTTATCTCAGAGCAGATTTCCATTATCTGACAGACAAGTTTAGCCAATGTGAGTGAGGGTACCAGGGGAAGAATCTGAAGAGGGAGAGCTGTCACCAGCACTCATCTACCATGTGGGCGATGTTGTCCTGGGTAACGAGGGGTACAGCTGCCCTCTTTTGACCCTTTTTATTCAGAAATGGGAAGATTGCCCAATCCATGCACAGGGGACGTTCCCTAACTTACACTGATTGAGCCATATGCTGGTGTGGAGGAATAGGGAACCTAATGTGGGATTCCAAATTCCCTAATAATGAACAGAGTTGTCTGATTTCAAATTAAAGCTCTGCAGACTCTGAGACTATTATGGATTTGGGCTGTTGAATGGGGTGTGGGAAGGCACATAGCAATAGGTGAGTGGCAGCAGTCATTCATATCTTGTCTATAGTATGTCCTAGGTCAAACTCTGGGTGATAGATAGGCTTTGTTTTTATAGCCCTTTTTAATCTATAAGGGTACATGTCCCTGGGCAACATAATGGCTTGAGCTGCTAGGATGACATTACCCTTTCCTAGAAGGACAGGGTCAACTACTCTCTCTGGGCATTGGTCAAGGCACAATAATTTTAGGGGGTGGGGAGTTTGATGTCTGTAATGATGCCGTTCTTGAGAAGGAAAGAGTATGGCGCCTTTGGTTGTCCTTGTGGAACCCTTTTGCCCACTTGTGGCAGTTTCTTCAATTCTTTCAAGTAATCGAACTATCTTCATAAGATGGTTATACTTTTTTATACTAAATATTTTTAAATTCACTAAACCTTCTGTCATTTGAAAAACCGCACTACCTCATATTACGGGGCCCCCTTCATCATGATGGGCCTATCCCGGCTGGCCCCCTTGAATAGAGATAAGGAGGAGGCATGGAATGAGTAGTGATAATTCCAGTGAGTGGTGGTTACACATGGAAGATTTTATTGTCTAGCACTTGGGGAAATGGATATGGGCATGAACTTTTTCACGCCAACTTATAACATGGCACTTTAAGGTGCATTATTAGTATAATTATGTCCAGATCACATTATTTTGTAGTCTAGAGATGCATTGGATTTTTATATGAAAACCTCTTGGCGTTGTTGGTTAATTTAGTCAGCTGCTGCTGAACTTGGATATGAACCTTTTTGAAGTTTTTAAAAAGCTGTCCGCTGATGTGTTACTACTGCGAATTTGAGATCCAATGGTCAAGGCAGGTTTTTATTCCAACTTGGCGTACATGAGTGAGCCCTTATTGATGCATGTAGGGAGTTATTGTAGGAAGACTGGGACAAAGGAAGGTCTTCTACTCAAGTGCTTTGAGACGTGGTGGCATAGTATAAGTAATAATGTACCCATTGACTGATTGGTTTAATCAGCTTGTACTTCAGATTGAGGTGGCATGTGATGATCTTCAGGTCAATTTTTAACATGTCACATGCAGCCTCCCAAAATAATGTATTAAACTGAGAGCCTTTATTTGTGATTATCTTTTGTGTAATTAAAAAAGAAACAATCTAGAAACAAGCAGGAACGACATCTCTTCAGAAGTGACGGTTGTCAAGCAGGGAATGAAGATGGCATACTTTGTTAGCGGTCCACTACTACTATTACCGCATCATAACCCTTTGTAAGTCAACCTTACAATGAAATCTACTAAGACTTAGTCCCAAGTCCCTTGTGCTTGGCAAGGGGTGGATAAGACTATTCTGTTTTGTTCTGTTAAATCTGGAATGGGAACATGTAAGACGCCCTTCTAAACATGGTGGATTTTCCTATTGAGGCCATTCCATACATACCCACTTTAAGCAAGTTACAGCATTTCTTCACATCAGGATACCCATGTTAGGGGGACCATGATTTTTTAAGATATGGGAACATAAGATAGTTGGAAACCAGACTTTATTGCGAAAATATATTACCTATCCTCTAAATGTTACCATCCAAAATGGGGCTTTACCCAACTCAATCTTTACCAGTAGATCACGACCCTCAGGATATGGGAACTGGCATGCTAAACAACGTCTAAGAGAGAAAAAACTTCTGTTGCTGATTCAAAAACTGGAGTAGAACGAAAAGATTGATCTTTGTCTCTGAGGTACCAGAGATAATGAAAGATTTGAAGTGTGGGATTTATATTTTTGAGCTTTGAGATGGGGGAAGCCACAGCAGCAATTGCTGGTGCTGTGGACTAATGACTAGTTCAGGATAAATTAATGTGATTAAAAACTTTCTCATGTTTACTGCACTGCTTCAATGTATGCGTTGTATAGTTTGTTGATAAACTTAATGTATTGTTGACAAATATTGAAAAATATTGTAATATTTGATCTGTTCACAACCAAATTAAGTATGTCCATAACGCAAGACAGGTGATAACGCTCTTCATTATGAAATCTTATTGTATTTTTGGAATATAAGGGATCCTTCCTCTTTGAATCTTCCTCCCACATAGCTGAGAAAGACTTAAACAAGAAAAACGTATCATTTCAATTTTAATCCTTGGTATTGGCAAACGACAGATAGATAAGGAGAAGTTTTATCTTCTAAACAAATGTAAGAGCACACAACATAAATTGCAATAATATATAAATGTCATCTCAAGCAAACTTGTACTACTGCTTTGTTGGAAAATTAGTAATAAGGGATATATTATGAAAACTGACGCCATACTCTTCTGTTGGCAGATAAAACAGGAAAAACAGATGTAGCTGATAGAATATCTCTTATGAGTTGTACAAAAGAGATGATTTACTTCATTCATTTAGTCAGATTCCACCACCAACTAGTACACAGCCCTCCTGGGCTGAGTACCAGAAAAACGTTTCCCAACAGCTTCACTCAACCCAGCCTATTAATTTTATTAATCTAGAAACCTGCTTATATAATGGTACCTTTTACCCATTAATAGCAGGTCGCGTTCTAAAAAGGGCAACCTATAAGTTGCTGCCAAATTGTTGTCAACGTCAAGCAACTAACAATAAACTCTAATTAATTATTGATAAGCAATAATAAATTCATACAAGATAATTAGTTATTACTCATTAAATCAGTAACTGAACCACTTCTAAAACATTGTTGAAAAACCTCCCCAATGGAACATTAATAATGTAGCAGGATCAAAAAATTAGATTAATTAATTATTAAATAGGAATAACAACCAACACTAGTCACCATATCATATGATAGCTCCCACATCCGCTATGATAAATAACATCCAGTGGTAAAAGCAAATATTACTATAATCAATAACCCAGATTATGTGAGCATACTGAAATACCAACAGTGACAAAGTCAGAGTCTTAATCTAAAGAAGGACCCATTAGGGATTAAAACTTATGATATCTGGTAGAATACTGGTGCTCTGTGACAAACTCATATTTGAAGTTGAAGTTTAGCAAGTCACTGTGAGCCCTGGACATCTTGTAGCTAACTTCTGAGTTTGTAATAATATATAAAAAATTTTTAAGCAATTATACCCCCAGCCTCATAAACGAAGAAACTACACAATTAGCCTCTTTATGCAACATATCTCTGATGCTCCCGCCCCAATGTTGTCAGCCATGGTCCACCAGCTAAAGCTGGTACCAGACAAAAGTTTTCCAAAGCTTCTCACCTTCTGATATGGCTTCCTAGTCTGTTAGCTAAGGGCCGTATTATTTTTTTAATTTCTAATACTTCCTTTGTTTGGCTCATTCATAAATAAATATGCGTGGTGGCTTTTCCTTTTGGTTTATGCACCAGTATGCTAAAATATAAAGGTTATATAAGCTTTTCACAAAATCTCAGGATGTTGAGAGCCCTTGTAAAAATAATGATAGTGCTTTAATGGCCATGTAACTGCAGCTAACTCTTTATCAAATATGGCCCAAGAGCGCTCAGTACACCAAACTTTTAGAAAATTTAACTGGATTTCTAGCCCCTTATATCATTATTAGATTCTGGTGGTTGACTCAAAAAAGATCTCTTCAAAAACTAGTAGATCGGGCTGATTATCCTCCTAATGCTTGAGCTAAAACTCTAATTTAGCCCTATTGCAATAACATGGCCAGACTGATTATCATAACGTGGATTCAATTATATTATCAAAAGCTCAGGCCAAATACACTTGCACATTTAGTCCAATCTTCTCTGCAACTACTCATCTTGGGCTGATTAACTCAATGTCAATTCAATCTGATTATTCTATTGAAAGCTTGGGCCAAATACACTTACACAGGTGGGCTGAGTATTGTTGCACCAAAATTCAGAAACTAGTTCTGACTAATTACAACCAATATCAAATTTTGAACATGAGAAATCATTTGTGATCTATCTGAAGAAAAGGTCTACAATTCCCATGAACAAAAAAGATGAAAAAACGTAATCCATTTTCCACCATAGGGAAATTTTTGTATGTTTGTACGCGTAATTATCATGATAGCACTTGCACATGGAATGCCTGAATGGGAGTACCTAGTGAAATTAAGAGGGCCAGTTGACATCCTGATTAGAGATTTGTTTCCCTCAGCTGTATGACAAAAACTATTTTGAGCTGGTCCTAAAATAATTTTTGTATCTCAATACACTTAATTGGCATGATAGCACTACCACATTGACTTCCCAAATGAGAGTACTTAGTACTATTGAAAGAGGCCTGCCAACCTCGTGATTAATGGTATTTTATTCAATCAAATTAATCCTAAAATCTACCAGAATTTGTTTTTTGTCAGCAATAGTATGACAAAATTCATTTTTGAGATGACCCTAGGACAATTTTTCACACTCAATGTTGCAATTTTTGTCCCTTAAATCTTCTTGAATAGGAGAATATTTTGCCATCTTTAAACCTATCAATAGGTCTCAGTCATATCTGTTCTAGGGACAAACTGAGGTGGAAAATAATCTTTTGAGTTTACATGATCAAATGTGTCCAGGAGATGCCCTAGAGGTAAAATACCAGCGCCTGGCTTATTGGTAAATATCAAATAATATAGTCTAATTAAGATCTATTTTATATGATCTTTTGCTAATATTTATCTGGAGCCCCTTTTTTAAGAGTGTCGACAAGCTAGAATTGTCACATCTAAAGTTTTACCTTTGCCTGCTGAATAAGTTCCCAATTACAAAAGGAAATTTTAAGCCCAATATTGACCAGAAGAGTGAGGTTATTCAGTAACACCTAGTAAGTTTTTAGGCGTTAAAATACTATAAGCCATTGGCAAAATTGAGGATCATTTGGCCATATTTCATCCCAATTAAGCATGCAGGATCTAATTTATCAAGAGAGTGAACCTCAGAACTTAACAACTGGTGCTCACTCAAAATTGGTAACAATCTCTAAAATAGATTAATATAACCTTTTTCTGGCAGATTTGGCATGAAAAAATTGCAACATCAAGATGGAATCTATCTCTGATGCAGGTAATTCCTACTCCCTGGATCTTATCACAGTGGGGACTCATGTGGATTAACAAGCCTGATTGACTTTACACTTTAAAGCATAGAAAGACTCACCATACATGCCACTTTGGGCTGAAAAAAATACCTAGACTTAAAATCAAAGCACAATGATCTTAAAAAATTATGTTTACACTGAGCTGCATACGGTGAGCAAAAACATTGAAGACCTATCAGCCTTAACAATTTTGCTATAATGGCCACGTTGCTTAAATTGACTAATATGAAAGACAACAAATGTTAAAAGAGATGTTAAGGACTATTGTTTATAAAGCTGTGTTATCTTAAAGTTTATAAAAATGTTCAAGAGTTTAGCTGATTATAAAAAAATAAAGCATATAGAGTATTAGTATCACAATACAAAATAAATATAGTAAAAAAAGAAAAAAAAATAATAATAAAAGAAAAAAGTATATAAACTAAAAGAATAAAAATTATTTCACAGCATAATAATACTTTAGTTTTCACTTGAGGATGGGGAGAGGATACAACCACAGATTCTTTGGCAATTCAGGTCAAAAATTAACAATTACATCCTTCTCCAAGAATTGTTTGCATTTTGGGCTGAAATTTAAAATAAGAGGATCCTAATCCAAATTTGTTGGTAGTTTGGGCCAAAATTAAAAATGATGAAGATCAATGAAGGCTAATAAAAAATTTTAGGGCTTGTATTTGAAACAAGTGGAGGAAAATGTTAGATTTTCTGGTGGAGGACAAAGAAATAAACCCTTTAACAACCAACAGATTGGGCTGATTATCCTCCTAATGCTTAAGCTAATACTCTGATTAAGACCTATTGCATTCACATGGCTCAGGCTGATATATATAACATGGATTTAATTATATTATCAAAAGCTCAGGCCTTTTACACTTGTACATTTAAACCAATCTTCTCTGCAACTACTCAGCTCAGGCTGGTTAACTCAATGTCAATTAAATCTGATAATTCTATTGGAAGCTCAGATAGAATACGCTTTCACAGTTGAGCCAATTATCACTGCACCAAAACTCAGCAACTTGTCCTGACTAATTGAAACAATATCATATATTTGACTATAGAATTTGTTTGGGATTGACCTGTAGAAAACGTCTATAAAGCCTATGAACAAATAGATGAAAAGACATAATCCTTTTTCCACCTTAGGGTAATTTTTGTATGCTGGTACACATAATTAGCATGATAGCACTTACACACGGACTTCCTGAATGGGAGTATTTAGTGCTATCAAGAGGGCCAGTTGAAATCCTGATTAGGGAGTCATTTCCATCAGCTGTATAAAAAAACATATTTTTGATCTGGTCCTAAAATAAATCTTGTATGTTGATACACATAAACAGCACGTTAGCACTTGTAAATGGACTGCCAAAACGGGAGTACCTAGTGCTATTGAGAGAGGCCTGCCAACATCCTAATTACGGGTATGTTTTCTATTTAAATGATGCTGAAATCCCCAGAATTCTTATTTCATCAGCAGTATGACAAAACTCATTTTGCATGTCAAAGGACAATTGTGCAAGCTCGTTGTTGCAATTTTTTTCCCTAAAATTCTCCCAAATATGAGAGTATTTTGCCACCAACAAACCTAGCAATATGCCTCAGTCATATCAGTTCAAGAGCTGAACTGAGGTGGAGAATAATCTGTTAAGATTGTGTGCTCAAATGTGGCAAGGAGATTCCCTAGAGGTATAAATACCGGCGTCTGGCTTAATTAATAATTAACAAATAAGTATGTCTAATAAAGATATATTTTATTTAATCTTTTACTGGCTTTTCATCAGGAGCCCCTTTTTTAAGAATGTCGACAAGCTGGATTTTACCATATAAAGCTTGTACCTTTGTTTGCCTTGGAAGAAGTTTCCAATTACAAAGGAAAAGTAAAGCCAAATATTGACCAGAAGAGTTGGGGTTATTTAAATCCACCTAGTGAGTTACAAACGGTCAAAATATTGTAAGCCACAGTCAAAAGTGAGGATCATTTGGCTGAACTTCGTCTTGATTAAGCATGCAGGATCTAAGTTATCAAGTAAGCGATACTCAGATAATAACAGTTATTGCAGAAGAACATCACTTACTATATGTCTTAGACGTCCCAAACAAAGTTATATGCTTTATCTTCAACTGAAAATTGAAAAACATGAGTTGAGATAAAATTTATTTTCTGTATCAAAAGATTTCTGTCACTATATTGTTTAAACAAAAAGAGTATTATTACCTATGTGGGTTGTAAGGGGATGCTAACTTATAAATAGCAGAGGAAAGTTTTGAAAAAGTAACAGACCCCAGGGAGCTAAGCAGTTGCTTCTGCATCATGAGGTAAGTCAATTGAATTTGACCTCAGGTTTGAAAACACAATAGCATGATCATATTTCATAACCAGAATTAGGATGTCTATACTTTGTCATTTTAGAAGATTGCATTTATATGGCTTTGCAAAAAATCAAGTTTTTTGAAGGTATTAACCACAGCCAACAAGCCCTTTGCATGCTGCTCCAAATTGTGAGAGTGGATCAAGATGCCATCACTTAAGCAATTGCGCAGGAGATCATAAAATCTCTCAAGGCGTCTCCAATGTGATTCTAATAAAACTTCTGGCACATATTTAAACCAATAGAAATAATCTTGAACAGGAAAATTTCATACTTGGTGAAAATTGCTGTCAGTCGTTACTAACCTGACTTCACTTGCACCTGATGGAATGAATAAGCATCTTATGGGAAATATGATTTTAATTTCTGGCTTCTTTGAAGGCTAATTTATTATAAGTCAAAATAAACTCCATCGTTTATCTTATTAGAATTTTCCTTACTAAAACTTTTGAATTTTTTAAGTAAGTAAAGGCGCGACTGTGAAGAAAAATGATACTTTATTTAATCAACTTATAAGATTATTTATAGTCTTTGTGATGGCGCAGTATGGGCATGGGTTTGGCCCTAATGAATGACAATATCTTCCAAGAGCCTCAGAGGACCTGAAGCCTTTTAGTGAGGAGGAAAGGTCCTATCGCTACTGTCCATTTGGGTTTATGCGTCACTTTGACCCTTTAAATCCTTTGTGACAACGTCCAATCCAGGATTACATCAACTGGGGCTTCAAATTTTGGAGTAAATTTTAAGTAGAGTTTAATCTATGTCTAAACTGTCTCGATTTTGGCCTTTCCAACACTACACTATAAGAGCTTGCTGAAGGGGAACCTAGCTTTTGGAGAAATCTTCCATGGACAAAATTGACAACCATATCCAGATTTTTGATGGAGGCAATAGAGTATTTTGGACCAAGGTGGTTTATCACCCTAAAGGGACCAGATATAGCACATCTAATTTGTGGGCCATTCCTCCAGGGCAATGATGATAAAGCATGACTAGGTCTCTCACTTGATAGATGAGTATATGAGGCTTTGTGGCATTTACTTGCTTCGCCTCTCTTTAAAAAAGGTTCTGAGGGACTTAAACTATTAAGGCTTGTAACCATAATATTTCCTCATATAGTCTTCTCCAGCTAAGTCGATATCTCTGGCCAGTTGGTCTCCAGGATGGTAGACACTGTAGGTTAGAACAGGGTCCCGCCCATACAGAGCTTTTTGAGAGACTTTTAAATGATTCAAAGAGAGTTACTCTATATGCCATCAGAGCCCCTGGGAGATAATCGCTCTGTATTTCTAGGGTCAGTTTGTGCCATCATATGCAATATGGTAATGAGAGTGCCTGTCGGGATTCCTACCTAAATCAGGGATTCATGCATGTCAGATTAAGGGAATTGAGCCCATTCCAATGAAGTGGACAAAACCATAACTGGGGATAATCATTAACTAAAGGCAAGATCTTTGATTCAGAGTCAACCACAACTGATGAAATAGATAGTATTCAGCCAAAACCACTAATATTGGGGCTCAAACTCAATCTATGTGGCAATCAAAACTGTTTAACTTATGTGACCTGCATGCTGCAGAATCCCCAATTGGTAATGAGTATAGACCTTAGCTCGGAATACTTGGAGATTTACCAAGAAAGCTTCCTGATTTCCCATATGATGATGTTTCTAAGCAAATAAACTTTACTCTTTTTTCCTTTACTAATTTGAACTACCTCTATTTTTAGTAAGCAGATAAAAAATTGTTGGGATTTACCACTCAAGGATATTTACCTGAGTGAGGACTTTCTGGCCAAGGAAAGTAAAAACTTATAATCCAACACCTAGGAACATTGGGTCTCCTGGCCTCTAAAATATAAGGAAATTTGGTCTACAACCCCTTCGTACTGACATTGACATTCACTACTTTAATGGCATCATTGCTTTAAGGATTGCAGGTAAAAGTGAAAGCCTAATAGGTTCCCATCAACGCCTTAAGCTTATCACAACTTGCCATATTATGTTTGTCCCATTGTCATATATCAGGACTTTTGGACTACCAGCCTGGTGAATGTGGGCTTAATCAGGAATGAAGTGGTAGCTTTTGCAATGGCGGAACTTAGAGATAGCTTTGAACCATTTCATGAAATGATTGATGGTAATAATGATGTAGCAATGTCCATATACGGCTTTAGGTATTGGTCCAAATTCATCTATGAAGATATTGGGGAAAGGGGATGTTGGTCTGATGATAAAATGTTAAAAAAATGCTTAGTAGCCTTTGTTTAGCACACACAAAACACGTGTTAAGGATATCTTGGAACAAATCAATAATGCTATCACATTAGCATTAATCCTTGAGCCACTGGTAGGTTTTTTATGGCGCCATGACCTACAATCATATGTGCTAACATAATAGTCATATTTCTACTTAATGAACAGATGTAGGGGATCCAAATGGAGACTACCTTCTTATTAACTAGTACATTTTTGATTCAGGATTGGAGTGTCATTTGTTTTACCAATCTTGGATTTATGGGTCCTCTCAATCCCATGCTTCTGGTAAATCATAAGTTGATATACCGATTTTTCTTCAGAGGCGCATAATCATAGTATTGGAAAGCGGGATAGTCCATTGGCATCTTGGTGTATAGCACCAGCCTGATGATTTTATTAAAGCCTTAATTTTGTAACTGAAGACCCACCATGCGAGCCAGCCGTCTGGGTCTTTATCTTCTGTAACCACCATAGAAAAGCAATTTTGCTACAATAGTTAGATGCTTTCCATAGAAAATAGACTGTATTTTTGATAGCTAAGAGTAACTCCAAGCACTCTTATTCTATAACACTATATTTCGTTCTACCTTGGTTAAGGTTCTACTGAAATAGGCTACAGGTTGGTCAATTTAGGTAGGCTTGAGTTAGCTAGGATAGCTCCAACCATTTCTTCGCTAGTGTCCATGTTAAAAAAGAAGAGTTTATCAAACTGAGAATGTACCAGGAGTGGAGCGTTCAGCAGGTCTTCTATTAAAGAGTCATAAGCCTGACATTGCGATTCTTCCCAATGGTATGGAACTTCTCTATGGAGTAGGTAGATAAGGAGTTTGGCAAGTTTGTTGAAAGAGAGAAATAAATTGTTGGTAATAAATGACCATCCTCAATAAACCTGGACATCACTGCAAGCTTTGTGAACTGAATATCTTGGATGGTTAAGTTTACCCTGTAACGGTAGAACCTCTCAGGTAAACTTATGGCCAAGGAACTTCATTTTACTCTAGAAAAACCAGAATTTGGCCAGATTCAACTTGAAGAGTTTGCTCTCAGTTTGCTTTAAAAAATTCTCTGATGTCCATTAAGTCCTCATTGAAGGTTTGAGAGAATACCGTTACATCGTCCAGGAAATTTATTACACATGATATTTTCTAAATCTCGGAGCATACCATCCATGGCCTGCTGGAAGGCTGCAGGGGCGTTGCACAACCCATGAGATATGCGAGTAGGTTTGAATAGGTCTTTGTTAGAAATGAGAGTACAAATCTCCCTTTCATCTGGATTCATATTTATCTTCCAATAACCTCTAGCAAGATCCAAAGCCAATAAGAACTGAGATCTAGCTAAAAGGTGGAGGGACTCATCATTTTAAGGTTTCAGATAGCTGTCCTTTCACGTGATTGCATTCAGTTTTTGATAGTCTATTTCAACACAATGGCTACCCTTCCTCTTGAAGATTAGTAACTTGAGTTTGTCCAAGGACTATGCAATGGCTTTAAGAGGCAACGTCCAGAAGCTGTCACAGTTCATGAGTGACTTGGCCTTTTCTTGTTTGGATTTTCCAATACTTTCAAGCCCAGATTTGGTGGAATTCTCCTTTAAAAACTCTGTGTTAATTCCTTTTTTAAGTAGCCCAAATTGCCAGGATCTTTGGAAAAGATGTCAGCGTACTCCTCAATTAGTGACTCGCCACCTTCTGCTGATTACCATTAGGGGTTGTTAAACTTAACATCTACTCACATTTGATTTAAGCCTCCTTAGACCTAGATTAGCTAATGATTCACAGGTAGAGACATATATGACATGTTCTACAATCAAGATAGAATGGTATACAACTGGGTAGTTCTGAGAGATTTTTAAAAGGCTGATTGATAAGATTTGCCATTGTTGCAGTGATGACACCCAGATACGCAGGATTAAGTATGACAGGGCAGGCCAAAGGTTCCCTAATTAATGAATTAGGTTCTCATAAATCTCCAATAAATAAGCAGTAGATATGTTTAATTAGAGTCTGTTTCCACCAAAAACTTGAGACTTGAGGTATAGTTGTCTTATTAATGAGAAAGATGAAAATTTCTTCTGTAGCATCCACAACAGGGGGATAAAGGGTACCTTAGGTGCATCACTCAATAATCCTGTTTTTCAAGAAAATTGTAATATTCTAAAATGCAGGTTACTGGCTTCTCCTCCCCTTTTATTTTTTTAGTACTAAATGGTCCATTCTCTTCCCCTTTTCATTAGTAGGAAGTATTATAATAAGAGGAACGCAGTACTTAAAATGGAGAAATACATGTCCTTGAAGCTAATTGGAGTATCAAAATTAGACATAAATATAAGTACCAATAAGTAATTCATATATATCATTTTATAAAACTATAACAGTGGCTGATATTAATAGGTACCCAAACCTACTAGATAAAGATGCGTAAGCTTCAAAGGATTCTGTACAGAAAAAACCAGCTGTACTATATTCTAGAGTATGATTCCAAACAGAAGCAATCTTGATTTGCTTCATTAAATATGAAAAATGATGTTAGCAGGGGAGCCGGTACTAATAATGCCATGACTTTCACTTTGTATACTAAAACATCCACTTAAGTGACTTCTTATACAAAATGTAGTATAGTATATATGTAATTTATAACTGTAAAAGGGAGTAATATCCTTTAGTTCTATTAGATTGTCAGAAACATCAAAAATATCAGGAGAAGATATTATAAAACATTCAGGAGGAGAACAATGATCAAATTATTGAGGTGTAGGTTCATTAGTATAGGTAGCCTCATGCCATAGGCTGAAACTTATTTTCCTGCCTCTTCTGATTTATTCTTCCAACATTGGCATTCATGGTGGTTGTAGAAGTTGCAGTAAGAACATGGATCCTTTTTGGATTTGAACTTTGGTTAACCTAAGGCATATGAGATCTAAATTTTCAGATTAAAGAAGTGTGGCGATTATTGGACTCAGGTAATTCCATTATAGCCTCCTTTATATCAGGGATTGTCTTGAACTGCTTGATTATTGAAGCAATATGTAGCGCCAGAGTTCTATGAGAGGTGAAGGTGGGCACTGTGGCAGCAATCACATCGACCAAAGCGACTCAGTTGAAAGAGAATAGGGCCTTTGCCTCAAAGTATAATGGGTAGAATTTATTACAGGATTCCCCTTTTTTCTGATTTATATGCATAAACGACTGCTTGGAGTTTGACAGAGATTGATCGTTCATAATTTACATAATGAGAGGTTTTTTAATATGATCCTATAAGGTGAATTTTTAAAGTAAGTAATAATGCTTTCATAAGCACTACTTTTAAGGCAGACTTGGATAGGTTGCATCTTCTACCAATCTGCAGTGTGTTTGATAGTACGGTCATAGATATATAGAAAAAGTATTTTGCTCTATGTTCCTGGTACATACATCTCGTTAAAAGTAGTCTTAAAATGGTTAATCATCCCAGATGGAAGTTGAATAGTGGGGTCAAAGGCCTATTAATCTCATAATTCTAGTCTCAAAAGAGTTTTATATGTGAAATTGATCCATCCGCTGCCAGAATTATCTTTAGAGAACGTATTGTACAATATGGTTTAAGGCTTTTAATTAATCAGGCTGGCTCTAGAGTTGAGAATTTGTTGAAGCTGTTGGTTTTCAATAGCATGGTTCACGAATTGTGGTAAGGTCATTCAATTTTGGGCTTTCAAGCTCTTAATCCGCGAGGTAGGCGTTCAATCTTGCCTCCCTGGCAGCTTGATTATCCTGCTGCCAGGCAGCCGCGTCAGAACAAGCAAATTGATAAGTTTAGATCTGGTCTTAGAGAAGTCAGAAATAGTTTAGAGTCAAGATAGTTTCCTTTGACATCCATTTAACCTCCTCTAATTACTCCCATTAATTGTCATTTTAAAATTGGAAATGAGGCTTCATGACCCTCATATTGCATGACATATGACTAGGACCCTATAAACCTCAAGGGCCTTCTTGAACTTAAGGTCCTCTAGAGCCTTCAGAAGCTTCCAGCCTTATCAAGCTCATTAGCCCATGGAGCCCATTGATGAAGTGAGTTGTTAGTAATATGAGCATGAACCACTTCAATAAGCTGTCAATTTGTCCTATTAAGCTTTTAATTTGAGATTTGTAGAGCTGCTGTTGATTGGATAGTCTAGTTGTAAGATTGTTCACCATTAGATTAAGTCAAGCGTCTATTGACATAATAGTGTTAGCGATCTTTTGATAGACCTCATCAGGCAGATATCCACTAAATTCGTGATCAATATGGATGATATAATTTTGCATCTCAGAAATATCTCTTTTTTTGTCAATAATAGCCTCAATACTTCCCAGGAAAAGTTAGAGGCAAACTCATAGAGTTTGATTAGTTGAGAGTGAGTCTGGTGGCTGAGGCTAAATAGTCTCTAAATCTCCACGTGATTCAACCATGGTAATCATAATTTTTATGATAGCCAGGTGAAAAGATAGCCTGAGCTATGCCTCAGTTTGAGTAACTCCCATGAAAGTACCCAGAAGGATAGCCAAGGTGTAAAGACGCATAAAATCAATATCAACCTGGGCTGATCAAGTCCTATTTGAGCGCTGAGAAGGCTGTAGAGGTTTTAGAGTAAGACTTTCACTCTTCTAGCGATACCAGCTTGTTGTATCTGAAACATTGCTTCATCAGTGGCAGAATGCTAAAGTTTATAGGTAAATTGAAATGTAAAGTTCTCTACTTATTAATAGAATATCTTGTCAGCCAGAGCAGACCCATCTTGTCACACTCAAAACTTCCTCCTTACAAATGTATATTTTTTGCTTGTATGATTCATCTTTGGGAAGTTATGCCTTCACTTGGTTATCTCAGTAGGACTTAGCAGGGAGCACACGTTTTGATAAATCCAATTTTATGTTCCAGTTTTTTAAATAGTAAACGATTATGAGTCAAATTAGCTCCAGCGTTCATATTAAAGGGATTTTCTTATTAGGATTTTTGCACTTTGGTAGTAATTAAGAGAGGGACAATGTAGCAAAACTATACTTTATTTAATCAAGCGTGGAACTTATAGTCTTTGTGAGATCTCAGTCACAGCATGGGTATTGCCCTCATGATAGACAAGATCTTAAAGTCTCAGAAAATCCAAAACCTTTGATTGAGGAGGGGTAGACAGATTAGCACTCTCCCATCGGGTTTCTACTTCACTTAGTTAATTTGGAATCTTTTGAGACAATAGCCCAATCCAGGGTTTTTTTAATACTAGTGGTGCCCAACCCACAAAGGGGGAGCAGCCACGCATCTTTATTTGCAAATGGGCCAAACAAAGTGATTAATATAAATTAAAAAAATCATAATATAGCCCCTAGGTTATCAGCCTAGGAAGCCATATCAGATGGCGAGGAGGCTTTGGGAAACTTTTGTCTGGAGCCCACTTTAGCTTGCGGACCATGGCGGACAGCATTGGGGTGGGAGCATCAGCGATATGGGGTATAAGGAGGTATAATTGGGGGTTTTCTTCAGTTATGAGGCTGGTGGTGTCCATCGTCTTAATGTATTGAGCAAGTTGATGCTCAGCAAAAATGATGAGAGATGGCACACAAGTAAATGACTTGATGCATAGGAGGGTATTGGGATAATAGGGGTCAAAAAGAGAATTTTTTGCTGCATTGATGCAAGCGCAGCTTGCACTGAAAGCAAGCTCCTTATTTACTTCGCATCTTCCTCAAAGTCATGAGGAAAATTGGGGATAGGAATACCCTCAACAAGGGGCTCTATTGCCCCATGGAGTTGCTGGTGGTGGAGGGTGTTGGCCAGGGCAGCTGCAGCTGATACTGCCATTTTGCTAATATTTTTATAAATGGGAAACCTGTATTTTGGATGAAAATGGCAGAAACGCGATTTGGGAGGGTTAACGAAGAACTCCTCCCAAGCAAAATCAGGTTTTATGCGGTTCAGCCATTCATCCTCATCAATCCATTCGAGAGCCTCAAATGGATTGGATTTGGCCAGTGCTGGGCCAGACACAGGAATTGAAGCTATGGCCGAAGCTGATTGGCCAAGTGATGTAAACCATGGAAGCTCAACTGAAACTGGGTCAGCTATTGACTCGGGATTCCATAATCCAGTCAAATTTTCAGAATTTGTTAATTTTCTTAAATTTTGATTAGCCGCTGCTTTGGAAGTAGCGCTAGAATTCCCTGACATTGGGGGCTGGAGGGTTGGACCCCATTCAAAAAATTGAGGTGAGGCAGCCGCTGGGGTGGCGCACAAGCTCTGAGCAATAGGTGCGGTGGAAGTGGCAACCATGGTACACTTGTGCTTCAAGTGGTCAAGCTCAAAGCAAAAGCGGCAAATGGCACAGCCATTTAGGACGCTCGCCCAAAATGGGTAATCAGGCGTGGATCTGATCACATTGCGGGGGAATTGTGAGGTGAGAGTCAAAATGAAATGGGCATATCATTGTAAAGGCAAGAGGCCCTGCCAACCAATCCACCCCATTGGTAACCACAAGCTGCAACATGAGGTCTGCGCCATAAATGGCCAAACCCCCCATGAGCTCATGATAGAGGCGTTTGGGGGAAAGGAAAGAGGACAACCTAGAGAACTGTATCACCAAAGTGGCCTCATCCAGGAGCTGGGTGCAAATGGTGGGCATAGGGATTTATTTAAAAATTAATTACAGCTTGGCTGCTGCCGCTGCCCCAATCCAGGGTTTTATCAACTGCAATTTTAAAAAGATGGATAAAGTTTTTGTTGTTCAATATCCATGTGAGCTGAATCAATGAAGTCTTTTTATCAACCAGTTCAAGTTGAAAAGAAAAACTTTTGACTTGTAAATTGACTGGGCAATGCACCTTTAGAGATGGGGATAAGGATCTTGGAAAATGAAGTTGTATAAGTGTCCATAGTCCACACAGTGTCTTAGAGTGCCATCAAAATTCTGTGCTAAAACTACTGGTGATGACATTGAAGAGTCTTCATAATCATCCATCCCTTCTTTACCATGACGTCAATCAAGGTTTAAAACCTGATATTTCTAGCTATATGGGGATATATGGGGCAATTGATTATGATGAAATCAACCGCTAGCTAAAATATTAATTTAAACTCGGAGTGATTGTGTAGCATAATAGAGCCTTCTATGTTAAATACTGACATAAAGAGAGTGAGAATATGTGGCAAGTAAGTAACTCAGGCAAAACATCAGAGGAAAAGTATTCCATGGTTGTCGCCACAGCATCACCTTATGCCAGAAGTGGGGAAAAGTGAATTCCCTTGAAAGTAAGTTAAAGCTAAAGCTAACATGTTCCGCTTAAATTCAATACTCACTGACTGGTGTTGCCACTATCCCATTCCTAAAACACAGCTTAAAATAATCTGTAATGGTTGCAAAAATATTTTACAAATTTAAACTCATGAAAAATCTGCAGTCATTTGTGCAGGGTAAGTATGAGAATAGGGATCAAAGAAGCATTCAAACCAGAGGCCCTTGGGGTAACCACAAGATCTAAAGCTTGCACAAACTTCAGATCATTGTAAAACATGTGCCTCAAATTCCATAAGGGCCATTACAGTGCCCTTACGTTGTCATTTCATAATATTTATGAAAAATAAGAAGTAAGCTAGTCATAATTATTCAATTCAAAAATTAAACTCAGAATGGGATCTAACTGCTTAGCCTTAGGACTTTTCCACACCTTATTGTATCTTTTTTAGTACTAGTGGTTCCCAACCAAAAGGGGGGAACCGTCACGCATCTTTATTTGAAAATGGGCCAAACAAAGGGATTATTGGAAATAACAAAAATTCTAATATAACACTTCAGTTAACAGCCTAGTAATCCATATTAGAAGGGGGATAAGCTTTGGGGAAACTTTTTTCTGGCGCCCACTTTAGCTGGCTGACCATGGTGGACAGCATTGGGGTGGGAGTATCAACGACATGGGGCATAAGGAGGTATAAATGTGGGTCTTCTTCAGTTATGAGGCCAGTGGTGTCCATTGCCTCTACGTATTGAGCAAGTTGATGCTCAGCAAACGTGATGAGAGAATGCACATAAGTAATTGACTTGATGCACTGGTGGGTTTCAGTGTAGTTAGGGTCAAAAAGTGAGGTTTTTGCTGCATCAATGAAGGCGCGGCTCGCATCAAAAGCCAGCTCCTCAATCTCATATTTTGCCTTTTCATCAAAATCACGAGGGAAATTGGGGATTGGAATACCCTGAACTAGGGGTTCCATTGCCCCATGGTGTTGCTGGTGGCACACCTTAGTGTATCTTTTTATAAACTGAGTGGGCATACCGGTAGCCCTAGCATATGCAATGGCGCAGAATTAAGATCTTCAGGGTATGTTAAAGGCCACACATTAGAGAGACCCTTATAAACTGAATAATTCTGCGCTGATTCTTAACCCCATGAACCTTAGAGATATATTGGACAATTATTGTTGAATTTGCGTGATTTATAGATAATGCAACCATTCCCAAATTAGCATTTGGAATATCTCTACAATCAGGTATGTTCTCAGCAGCAAATGTTTCCAAGTGAAAAAAATTTTAATCGTTAGTGCTATGGGAATAGTTATAGAAGACACTTGATGGTTATAGATATTTTCATGAACCACTGGCTCCATGACTCTATACTAATCTCACAATTTCTATTATATGGTTGGATTATTTTGCTAGTATAGTAAAAAAACATAAAATTGGGCTGTCTGTGCTGGTGTCTGAACATCTTAACAGTGGCTACATACTACAAAGCGACGCTTTACTTTTTGAGCCAAAACAATAGAAGTGGAAAATGGCCTTTTGGGTTTCTAGGATGAAGGAAGCGGAGAAAGAATGTTCTCAGTGTTGTTTAAGCTGTTACACTGTGAGACGTGAACAATAAGGTCTTCCATATGCTCTCTTCAAATTTCAGTCACCACAAGTTGTTCTTTATTGAGTTTAAACATTAGTACAAACTGTGAAAATTAAATATAAGTAAAGTAATTCAGGCTTGAATAATGATAAAAATAAGAAACCAACAACCTACTATTAACAGGATGCTGAGTTTTAAGTTGGGCTTGGGAGATATTAATAATCTGGACCTAGTGTTAGGTGCCAATTTTGAGTTTAATAAAAATTGAAATCACTGCATTGACCAATTCTCATAGTTGCAAAATTGTTTAAAATTCTTAAAACTATCCTTGGGCTGTTTTATTAAGTTTATAAAGTTTTATTCTCTTTGGGGGAATAAGAAATCAATGATGAGTTAATTTCATGGTTTCAACAGCTCTTTTAGCTTAATCCCTTACTAATTTATAATACCTGAATTATTTTAATCTAAGTGCTTCCTCAGTTGTCAAATTCAGACATTTGCAATGGCTCCTGATTGAGCCAACAGTTGGCTCAGGGTAACAGGGTCATAATGTGTAGTTCTCTAAAAATCCCTAGTTTTGAACAGAGTTTTCTGATTTTAAAGTAAAGCTCTGCAGACTCTGAGACTATTAAGGTTTTAACTATGAAATGGGTTGGAGAATTACACATGGCAAGTGTGGAGGGCAGCAGCCACCCATCCCTCATCTAGGGTAGGTCCTAGTTCAGATTTTGGTTGAGAGGTAGGACTTTATTGCTTGAGCCAGATTTAGACCTAAAAGGGTGCATGCCCCTGTACAACTTAATTTCAGGAGCTTCAAGCTTTACAATTGTGAAGTTAGTAGGCTTTATAATTATTATCAATGTATGCCTATTGTAGTATTGGGAAATATTTTAATACTAATTTTCTCTATAAACCTTTTCAAATACTTATAAGTTTATATTCGTAAATTCCATAATTAAATTAAAATAATAAAAAATAGGTTAATGCTATAAGACCCACTCAAAGCTATCAGGTAACTTTTACAGGGGTATTATCATAAACTTATATATTAGTAATTTAATTCATTTAGTTCTTTTTTCTATAGGAATTACATGAGAAGCCTATATATTTAGTCAAGAGGTTTTTGAAATGGCAAGTATATTAGACCATATTTGTAAATTGAAAACAAATAAGAATTTATAAAATGGCTATATATCACTATGTATGGGTTTTTTGTATTTAAAAATAAACTCACCATATAATCTAACGCATCTATTGGGTAAATTTGTTTCTAAAATGTGCTTTATAAGGTTAATTTTTTCATACGTCCATTAGGGTCATCTTGTTAATGATGACCAGGAAACAGTTCCTTGCTGTTTTGAGGTATAAAGCTATAAATTTAATAATGTATACTTGTTGTAAATAGCTTTATAAGTATGCTCTTCAAGTTAAGCATGCCTTTAGCATGATAAGCTGAGGTTGCTAAAATACAAGACGCAATAACCTTTTTTTTTTTTAGTACTAGTCAAAAAAAGGAAAGTCCTTACTTTAATAAATTTTTGTGGCTTTCAAACTCTCATAGCCTCTAGTGAGCTAAACATGCCCTGCCTTATGTAAGATATACATATTCACTTTATATGACAAAAACATATACAAATGGCGCTAAAAATGGTGCACAAGGCTGGTAACTTGAGTAAAATAGAGGTTTGGATTGTGCTCAACTGCTTTTTACCGCTGAGCGCATTGTTTTAAAGCATACCAACTTAATCTAATTTGGCTAGGGTTTATAAGATGTTTGTACAGTGAAGATGACATTATAGGCAATTGCACTAGATGCGGTGGAATTTGAATATCATCTTTAAAAAATACACCATATTAGGATATAATGAACGTCTATGAATTCATTTTTATAGTAACATGGTTATAGTAATAATTTGACTAAAAATCAAAAGAAGATATAGCTTCATGCATTTTTAAAAAAAAATTATCTGCAGAAAAGCAAGAGGAGAGAACTAAAATTACATGTTTCATTCAGCTTAACAGATGATGTGACAAAATTAGTTTGCATGGTAATTCACTATAAGTTTAAAGACTAGGGATTCTACAACTTTAAATGATTTTTAACTAGTCTCAGTTAGAAAATTTTGTATAAATTATTTTTTTTAAAATTAAAGATCTAATATTTATAGGATTTTTGTTTACCAACCAATGCTGGGATTAATTAGTCTCCCAAGCCTGAGTCATATAGTTATTCAAGCTCGCTGAATTTGCTTAAATTTGAGGCGTAGATTCCATTGCTCTATTTTGGTATTCTTACGTCCAATTGCCCATAATAAACAAAAAAACAACTTTGTAATATTTATTATATAGTAATGTTTTAGTTTTGATTTTTAGATTATAAATTATATGAAAGTGGTTACAATTACCTCTGAACCCTTTGGCAATTGATGCCATAATTATTGATCTCTTGTACATTGAGTGCGCCACAAGGCTGCCACAAATGACTAGAGGCCGTTTGAAGGTTTTTGCGCCCTACCTGCACCTTGATTTAGTGTGAGGTGCACAGGTGACAGGAGATAAAGTGTGTTTAAACCGCATTAAAGATGCTTAGCCTGATATTGGGCTATGACTTATCATGGCCCAAGAATAGATTTGGGGTTTCCTCCCTTGGTCAGTGCACAAGCATGGAATCTCACTGCCTTATATCAAGTAAAAAATAGTTTTGTGATTTTCATGTCATGTAATTATTTTAATTTGCCATTACAATGAGGTGACTCTCTTTCAGAAGAGGTCACATGTCAGTTAAACAATTAGGCCTTGGCAGTCTTGATTGTACAATAAACAAACCTCACTAATTTTTTTTTAGGCTGTTGCTATCAACCAGCCTGAAAAGATGAGGAGACAGCCATTATGGCAGCAAACTCATCCCCTCACCCTCCTCATTGGTTCAGTCATCCTTCAAAGGTGGAGCAAGAGGTTGATGGAGGATGCCGATTGAAATGCTGTCAGCTTAAGGCCTTTTGCTCCTGCCTGGAGACCTGTAAAGTAAACATTAACGCTTTCTAGGACCATTTTATTTCCAAATGGTACACTCCCCACTTTTTACAAACAAATTACCCATTGAAAAATTATTACTACCCACTCTAATTCAGAAAATTCAGGAGATTCTCCCTTATTGAGGGTAATGAGACAAAATGATATAATTTTAAGCTTGTATTCCCATTAGAAAGGGTACTTGGAAACTATGTCAGATGAATGCTTACAGATTTCTAATCTATAAAATTTGAATAGTTTAATTTAAGTTTATGTCTAAATTTTCGGGTTTTAGGCTCATAACTTGCAACTTATGCTGGTATTGGTTAAGCTCCAATACCTAAAATATTTTAACTTTTTTGTAATGCTTGTTTTGTTAAAATTTAGGCAGCGTTTCCATAGCGCCAGTTTAGTAATATGTACACATTGCCATATTATATAGACTTATCAACTGTATCCTAAAAATCCTTTCAGATTATGTTTTGGTTTAAAAGTCCTAAAAGGTAAATATAAGAAAATGTTGATAATTACCTAGGAATCCTTTGGCTAATGATGATGTTATCCATAGATATAATAGGTGAGTGCAAAAAAGAACTCATATGATTAGAGAGTGGGTGAAGGGTTTGTGCGCCCTACCCACGCCTTGATCTAGTGCAGAGTGCACAGAGGACCTGAGGCTGGGCGGGATTTATACTGTCCATTGCACCTTAGCCTGATGTTGAGATTAATTTTCACCGTCAATTGAATGTTCAAGGTTTATCCAGCTTGGCTGGTGCAAGACATAGGATCTCACTTCTCCATGTCCAATGGTATTTTTTACATCTTCAATAGATTTTGAGTCCAATACTTATTTATTTTCTGCTAGATTAAGTACTTGCCCTTTAAAAGAGGTCAAATGTCAATTGTGCAGTTAGGACTTAGGATGCCTGATCATTACAAGTGGAAAACTTAGTTTAAAAATCATAAGACATTTTTTGGGTTTTTATGTTGGTAATAATATCTCTGCACCAAATGAAATTAAGTAATAAAACCCAGAATAATGAGGTTTAAATTAGATAATTTGACTTTGTTACTGAAAGGAAAAACAAATAAATTTTTGCTGATATAAACTATTGGCAAAATAGGGCTGATACTTTAAGCAAAAAATATAAAGAGCCAAATATTTACCTAAAATTATTATCAAGCGTAGGTAGCATCAGAGGGTTTATGAGTCAATTCTTAAAGCCTCAAAAGGGCCTTTGACTAAACATCAAGTGTTATGAGCAATGTTAAAGTTTCTAATCTTACGCTTTAGGAGAACAAAGATGTTGCACTGGAGTTTTTAAAGTGATACTTGAGCTCCTTCTACTGTGGCTATCTATATTTACATATTAAAAAAGTGTTAGAGGACTTATATATATAGGCTGGAACTTTGTTATCTAGGCGAGATTGGTATGGTAGAAAAGTGAATTTAGCTAAATCATTAGTAGATTAAGGTTATCTTATAAATTTTAGCTATCCTTTGTAACGGTATAGGCTTTTCCATAATTTCATATTGCAAATATCCATAAAAAATCATAAAATATCAAAAAATTTAGTTAATATATAAAATTAGGATAATAAAGAACTGAAGTAAAGAGTTAGCCTAAAATTTTACCTTTAGTAAAATTTAATATATATTTGTGTTTAAGTAACAATGCACTTAGAAATAAACACACAAGACTAAGTTAAGAAAAGATTTTTCTTTACATAAGTACTAGCCTTAACTTTTATTTCTGTTGAGCATCAATATTCAAATATTATGCAACCCTAGATCTTAGCTCCTTTATAATAAGTTATTGAACACTATAGAATAATGGCGGAAAACCATTCTATAAATTCTGCTGAACCAGCGGCAAAAGCTAGACCCCATCCTAGACCCTACATCAAACCCAGGCTGCCAACATGTGCGTCAAGAAGGACCACCCACCTCTAGATGGCAGCCATGAAGGCATATGCTGACCCAAAATACATTAAAAACAGGGTTTATTGCAGACTATAACGCTAAATAACAACCTTAGCTGACCACCTCAACTAAGGAAAACGTGTGGATAAACATCAATTAGAAGTTTTGTTCACTCAATTAATGCCAGAGGCTGTATTCACCATTGAAACGGAAACTTCCCAGAATAATGGGATGGTTTAGCCATATGACAACTCCAAGTATACTGACTATCAAGGACCTGTGGTACTAAATGTTAACGCCAGGTCAGATAATTTTAAAAAGCTAGCCAAAAAATTTTAATGAAACCAAACATGAAACAAAGAAATTGGTTGAACCCTCAAAAGAGGCTATCCATATCTGATTTAACACCGCCATGACTTTTATTTATTTAAATGAAGATCTTGAGACCACCAATCTGTTAGCGCCAATTGATTTGAAAGAAAATTTACCAATCAGACTCATTACAAGAAAAGTACCCATGGCAGAAAACAACTAGATGAATATTGGTAACCTAAGATCAGATCTTTTAAACTATGATGCCAGCCTATGCAGTGCTGGGAGTTGTCCTAACAAATTATGAACCCTAAGGGAACCCAGAGACTTGGATGACAGGGCATCATGATGAGCCTGTGGTGTTGGTTCAAGCCAACAAAACGTGCTGAGAACGCCTCTGGGGACTGGCAGAACCAGATGATAACCACCTCGCCCACTATTAAGCCTTTGTGAAGCCGCATTTGTTGCAAAAGTCAAAAATTACTAGGCTGAACATGAGCTGAAAAGAGCTTTGTCTCTCTCCCCTATAGCCCATATAGATTATTCTTTTATGGCCATACCCCTTCAAATACTACAACAAGGACAGTTTTAGCTACTTTGGTGTGTTTTTTAGGGCCTTCACAGTCATCACCCCCATTCACAAAGTATGGAAAAAAACTATAGTGTGGGTTTCATGAACCCAGTGGATGCAGACAGCGCTACGCTCACCACCATCAAATCCTGGGTATCATTCTACACATTTCCAGAACCAGGTAAAATCTTAATAAGATCTCCTACGTAACCTTCAAAAACCTACAAACCACAATTGACCTGGAATCCTTGCAACTTGTCCTTAATTGGGGACTTTTTAATATATATTGTCCTATCAGTGGACTTCAGCGCGGCATCATACTATGCTCTGACCCAATGGGCTCATGTTTCTAGAGCTTCATTTATTCCCAAACCCACGGTAGCCCAAAAACATAGATGTCATACCACAGGTTACTTTCATTGGGTCTTGTCTGTTATCTTTTTGTGGATCTTAATTAAGTATGACCCCGCTGCTCATGGTGTAACGATTTATGTAACTTCTTCAACAATTAAAATACACGCAAAAAAGCTTTAGAAACCACCAGCCAGCCCCCAATTGGGGCCAGAAGGGATTACATACAGCTGCAGCAGCAATCCCTTTACTAACTAAAAGGTTGCAGTAGAATCTGTCTCCAACAGACCTCTTTATAGTGGTTGAGATTGTGCATCTGACTACTAAGCAATATCCCCTCAGCGATTTAGCCCCCTCCAAGTATAGACTAAACTCTAACATACTGTCTCCCTTACCAGTGCAAAACATTTGAAAGCTTAAACTCTCCACCATATCCAGCTGATACCAAACTGGCAGGAACCAACCTGGTAGACTTTCCCCACACCACTCTTGCAGACCAAGCGCTACATCTGACCAGTGAGAATTTCTCGATCCCCAGGCAATAGATGCCACCCAACTGGCAGAGCATACCTGGAGAATTCTCGCTCAAGGCCAACTTCCTAACCTATCAAGCCCTTCACTAATCAAAGATATCTCATCTTAGGCCTCTTTCTCATTAGTGGAGTAGGTGAATATAGATACAGACAGCTTGGCCTAAACCCAGATGGAGGAAACTAGGGGATAGCTGAAGTGCCCAATTATATTTTTGGGAGGTATCATTGGGATCATCCATAAGGGTCGCACATGTCAAACCCACTGAACAACAGACAGACAAAATGAGGAATGTTGACCCTATAAACACTCAGGAAAATATACTAAAATAGGAGCAATTGCCCTGACAACACTTTTATTTAATTTTAAAAAATACAGCGATTCTTTTTTCTGCTCTCTCTCAACTATCAACCTTTTCATTCAAACGCCCAATCATTGTTATATATAAGCAACTTCAGACAATACTATTCACTTAGCTTAGACTATTCTATTCCAACAATTTTCATTGGTTTTGTAATGGTGTTCTTCTATTCTCTATTGCCTTAGTTCAAGGCAATCGAAATAATATTTATCAAATGTTGAGAAGCCTTATCGCCTCAATTATAGGCAATCCAATAATAATTTGTCATAACCCAATATCGCCTCATCTCAAACCACTCAAATAAGTTGTAAATAAATCCTAGTTAACGTATTCTGGCCATTATGCCATAGCTCTTCGGGATTTATCATCTAAACATATCAGAATCTCAACATTAACCATCATTTTACTAGATAATAAGTCACCTATTGTTTGTATACTCAAAGGAACTTTGCGTGCACGCAATCAATGATCCAATCACTCACTGGGCCTTTGATAGTGTAGGCATCAATTCCAGATTTTATCAATTATTAGAACAGACCAACCCATATGTTGGACAACTTCTTTTTCTATCCAAACCTGGCTTGTCATGAAACAATACCATCTCTCCTTCTAGGAACGGAGCTAACCCACTTCGCCATACCTGATTGGAAGCCTGAACTTTAATTTTTTTAGCCATGTAGAAAGAGTAAACTTCCATTTATATCTTGATCAATGTACCTGCTAAATTTTCAAGTAACCGTGGATATCAATTCCGCTAATATCTTCTATGCATAAATAAAGTAATGTCAGAAAGGCGGGGTGTCAACTGTATAATAGTTGGAAGAGTCTGTTCCCCGAGGCAGAATGATAGCTGGTATTGTAAGAAAAGATGGCAGTAGACAGGATGGAGCTCCAATCAGAGGGTCTATCAGTTATCAGCTTTCTAAGGATATTCATCAGGGTCCCATTAACCCGTTTGACCATTTCATTAAATACGCGGTGATATGGGGTTGTCAGAACCCCATGGATGCCCATTAGCTCAATCAACTTGGGAGATGTGGGAGATGAAATTGGTTCCATTATCATTAAGAATGAACTGATGGCAGCCATGTCGCTGGATAGTACATTCAATTACAAACTTGGCCAATGTGATCAACCTATACCTAAATTTCCAGCGCTTCAACCCATCTGGTCAAGTAATTGATAGCCAAAAAAATACTTGCACCGGAAAGCTCCTCTTGGCAGAGGCCAACTACATCAAGGGAAACCGTATGTCAAGCAAAATGCAGTTTCACTAACCAGTATAAGATCTTCTGGCAGAACAACTTTTCCACTTATCACTGATGACAACAGATGATAGTTTTGAGCACATTGTTCATGATTCTCCAGTAATATCAAGGCCGCAACAATTCCATCATTTTGTTCATGCCAACATGACTTACTGCCTTATGTGCACTAATAATAATACCAGGCTGTGCAGAGGGTCGCGGAAAGTTCATCTGAGAATCGCAATCCAGTTTAAAAGTGACCCAACTATAGAAAGGTATTCTCAAATCTCGCTCAATGCTTTGATCACTTAAGCTTTTTGTTGTCATATTACCCGCTGAGCATCTTATACATCACATCACTGAGCTTTGCCGTCACAGCAAAGGTTAGTAATCTAGATAAGCAGATTGTGTTCTAGTGTTTGGCTCTCAGTTGGTAAAAGATTTCAAAACACAAGCCTTCAGCTTAAGAGCTTATCGTGCTAGACGCCCTTCAGGCTCCTTGAGGTTCTGTACCCAGCGTAACAAAGCTAATCCTTATGTCTTTAAACTTCACCCCATGCAAGTAGGCCATAAATTGGTTATTCATCTAGATTACCACTAAGTACCTCCACTCAGTTTTGGTATAATTACGCTCATGCAGTTCAGTCTTCAACTGCAGTGTGCAACGGGATGTTCCTCCCCCTCGTCGTCCTTCTTATAAAGGACCGCCCCCACAGCGGAAAGGGATAAATCCATTTAAAAAATAAACTCTTTATCAGAGTCTGGATAGCGTAGCACCAGTTTACAGATCAGCACTGTCTGAAGCGTGTCAATTGATTATTTACGGCGTTCTGTCTATTTAAACATGGCATCCATTTTAGCAACTCAAGTAGCAGCATTCAATACAGCTGAAGTTAGGGATGAAGTTCTTGTAGTAGCTGGCCATTCCCATAATACCTGTATGTTGCACTTACTATTTGGTATAGTCATTTTTTGGATGGCCTCCACCTTGGCCGGCTGTAGTTTCAGCCTCTTGGAGTCTACCACAAAACCCAGTTATTTTAACTGATCTTTGAAGAAGTTACATTTTTGAGGTTACTTTGATGTTTGCCCAGCGAGCCCGAGGAATACTCTTCTAGATGATCAAGATGCTCAGAAAAGTTTCAAGAGAAAACATTGATATTGTCAAGATATATGAGGACACACAACATCTACAGATCACCGAGGACAGTGTCCATGGCTCGTTGAAACGTAGCTGAGGCGTTACATCGCCCTTGTGTCATAAGGGTTGGTTGAAAAAGACTTTGAGGTGATTACTGTGCATTTCTCCTGTTCCGCCGCAGGAAACTAAATTTGCCAGTAACCCAATATCAAATCCATCGAAGAAAAGTAGCGAGCTCCTCCCGACCAATCCAATAAATCATTGATCTGAGGCAAGAAACATGAGTCCTTCTTTATAATACTGTTGAGCTTCTGGTAGTCTATCACCACCCAGTTGGTGCCACCTTCCTTTTTACAATAAGAGCAGGCGAAGCCCACGGACACTTGGATGGTTCAAGAATCTCTTGATCCAGCAACTTATCAATTTTTTATGACAACATCCTCCTCTGCCCTCTCTTAGCAGATTGGCTGAGACCTTATGAGTGGATGATCTCCTTTATCCAATCAATTTAATTCCCAAAAACACCATAAATTGTGGTCACCAATGGCAAAATCTCCTTATACTTCTGAAATAAAGCTATCGCTTGGACTTTTTGTTCTTTTGATAGCACTATTAAATTATCATGTAATACCACTTTCATTACATTGGGTGGCGACTTGATGGTTCAACAAATTTATCCGATGATTAAACTCATGAACCTGAAGGACCTCCTTGATTGGGGTCAAGTGTAAATACGCCACATTTGGTGTCAGTGAATTTGCATTGGTTCTCTCTGGAGATTTGAAAACATAACCTTGATCTCTCCTTTTCCTGGGAGTAAAATCCCTGGAGCCATATGGGGCTAAAGCCAAGTTTGCTGATAGGGCCCAATGACCTCCCCATAAAGCCTGGCTGGCACATCCACCTCTAACTCAGTGTATACTAGAACTTGGTGTCCATAAGGAATAGATATAGGCTCAGCAGCTAGTAGAGGTAGCCCTTAAAATTCATATATCTGCTGAGGAAGGGGCCAAGTCTTGGTTCTTATTGATGATAGTGAACTGGAATCACCCCATCACTATATGAAAGATTGATATGGCCCATGTGCACCAGATCCTTCATATTTCCGCTAGAGGTAAAGTAAATTGGTATCCACTGCCTCAAAATTTCGAAGGTCTCTTCCACCATATCAACAACAGCACCAAAATATTGCAGTAAAGAAGTTCCAATTAGCAGGCCATATATTATTTGGTAGCAATGTCGCCAGAGCTACAATGATAATGGATCCAAACTGAAAAGGTAGCGAACTGTACACTCCCCCAGAGATGGTACTCTCCGCTCCAGTGGTTCTATACACCATTTGATGGTCCAAATCAGGTTTTAACGTCAACTTTGCCATCAACTTAGTAGAAACTATGTTTACCAGAGCACCTGTATCTTATATAGCGAGAACATTATTTTTTGCTATAAAAATATCACAGTAGGTACATTAAGAATAAGAAGAATATTGATTGTTTAATATGTGTGCATTTATGGATTTTTTTTACATGAAAACTTATATTCCCCTCACCAGCCTTGGGGTACATTTTAACAATGGCGTCTAATGGAGGGGCGACTTATACTTCTTTCAGGGTTGGCACATCTGCTGCAGGATCCAGCTTTTCTGAGGAAGCTTAATTGAACATTTGGCAGGCTTATGTCTTTGATTGTTCCTGAGGTCCTTCATTACTGTGGCCTTGGCTTGCGCCCGTGTTGGTATGTTCACTCCTCCAACTGGTTGCTGGTATAAAATTCTTTCATATTATTGAGGAACTTCTCCAGGATATACTACTATTGATTCAGAGATGTTCAGGGTTGGGGTAGCAGAGGTTGAAAGTCCCATATCTAGTCCGCTCCATCTAGACCTGATAGTATTGATCCTGTTGCACATAGTGGACATGATGGTTACAGCAACTTCATGTTAGGTGGCCAGGGCAACCACATTCATAGCAAGTAAACCCATAAAAGTCGCGCCCTTGTTCTCATAAGACGGTCCAGGATGATAGTTGAGTTGACATTTGGAATAACCTGGGCTAGGTCGCTAGGATGATTGCTGTCGCTTAGTGTATCTAAAACCAGGTAGTTAGTTGAGCTGCTGATAATTTTGGATGAGGCAGGGCGGAAGTCAAACGGTTGGGAGTAATTTAGTCAAGGACGAGGCGTGGAATTATAGTAAGTCTTAAGCTGCTAGGTAGAATGCGGGCATGACAAGAATATTCCCACAAATAAGAAGGACCGGTGGTAACAGTGATATGTTTCTACTCTACTTTAGGGTAGAGGAAAGTTATAGGATATCTGGGTTAAGAACTGCACATTTTTAGCAGGGAAACATCATCATCCAAAATTGGAGAAATGACATTGTGAAGCTCATGGTATGGCTTTACTGCGGAGGTCATTGAAATGCACACACTGGATTTCACTAAATAGCCTGCCTAATCAGAATATGAGCTTCCGCCATAAATTGATCAGTGAAATATTTGAGGGTCTCATTACAGCGGAACCCAATGATTAAAAATCCACCTTTCGCTGTGACATTTTTGAGGTACCCCCAAACAGGCGCAGCACAGTGTCCTTCACTTCTTGGTAGGTGATAGAGCTGCTTTGAAGGCAGTAGGTGACTTGGTTGGCAATCCTGACATCTAAGGCAGATATCAACAGTTGAGCTTTATTCTGATATGAGCCGCCTTACATGAGAACTCAGAATGTTTAAAAAAGCTGTTGATGCTCCCATTGAAATCAAGTGGAGGCAACTTCTAAATATTGACCTCCTCATCCCGCTCATAGATGCAACTTTTGGGAGAACTGAGGAATGGGTCGAGACCCATAAGCTGCCTCTTGATGAGGAGCTGGTCCAGCGGAGAGTGAGATGTCTCCTGCTTTGGAGGTAGCGTGAGCCTCTTCGGTGGGCATTATGGGCATAACTTGAGTGAATTGGCACTCCAATTCATACTCATATCCAGAGCTACCCTCTGAGGTGTAGTAGCTCTGGCCAACGTGGTATTCCTTGACGTATTGTTCCCCTACTAGTCATTCTTTTCCTCCTTAATGAGGGGGCTGGGAGGTACTGGTCAATTTTTGCTCTGCGCAGTGCAGTTGTTCAGTATTGTCGTCTAAGCAATCAGCAAGTTGCCTGTTTTGTTGTCCCAAAATTTGCATTTACTGAACGTGCTGTTGAGCTGGTGCATAATGGAGTTCCACTCTTAAAGAAGTTCATCCTGAATCTTGAGCATCGCATCTAAAGTGAGCTTGAATTTCTCATATTTGGCTGCTGCAGTACTTCATGAAGATTCCCTGGTAAAGCAGGTCTGGTGAGAAATGGCTGGCAATTAGAGATTTTTAACTTTTAGTGGTTAATCAATGGGAATTATGTAGTAAACATCATTGTTATAATTTAGGGTGGTATCATTGGGATCCGCCATAAGGGTCGCACAAGTCAAACTCGCTGAACAACAGACAGATGATATTGGTTTTTTGTCTTCTGAACACACTGGAAAATATAATAAACTAGGAGCAATTGCCCCAACAACACTTTTATTTATTGTAATAAATATTGAGAAGCCTTTCTGCTCCATTCTTTCTAAACTTTTAACAAATTCCTCTTTCAATAGCCTAATCTTGCCTATATATTAGCGACTTCAGACAATACCGCTCACTTAACTTAGACTAATCTATTCCGCAGATTCTCATTGGTTTCAGGATTTATTCTTCAATCCTCTATTGCCTTAGTTCGTGTCAATCTAAATAATATTCCTCAAATGTCGACATCTACTTGTCACCTTATTTATAGGAGATCCAATACTATTAAATCATGTCCCAATATCTCCTCATTTCAAGGCTCTAAAATACTTGTAAATACATCAGAGTCAGCGGAATATCGTCATTCCACCGTAGCACTTCAGGGTTTATTGTACATTCATATCAGAATCTCAACATGCCCTTACCAGCAAAGAAATGGGGGCATATTGGTTGGATCATCAGCTTCTCAACCCCTTCCACCTAGAATGACACCACCGACCCCCTCAGCGCTCCACTCAGATCACAAACAAGAGTCAAGTTAAAAGACTTAAAATAGCTCTTTCACAGACAAAGGTTAAGAGTTGGCAACCCCAGTATACAGAGGGGGCATGTTAGAGGACTATAGGGCACTCTTATCCTACAGTCCACCAATTCTAAAGGAATGTAGGATTGCAATTCTAGAGCTCACCTCCTCTGCAACTCTAAGTTGACTCAAAAGGATAGCAGAGCCTTCCCAGAATCTCACGTCCCCATCTATGTAGAAGCATGTATTGAACAATTTTGAGGAAACTTTTGATGGACAAACAACATGTTAAGTTGTAACAAATTGTGCAAGATAATTGACTTTATAATAAGAACCAAGTATATAAGCGCTTTATAGATAAACTTCTGATCAAAATAAGGAAGTATATGCTCTGATAACCCATGATAAAACCAAGTAACTCCAATACGCTCACCATTCTTAAGCTACTGCTAAATGTGTATGAGACCATTACAGTTGTAACAAAAAAGGAAATACTCCTAATAATCAGGGCTACTTCTCCACCAGGTATGACTGAGTATTCTACTTGGGAACTATAAACACACACAACTATCTACTATAGATGATAAACGGAAGGTAGGAACAACAGGAAGACAACATATGGATAACAACAATTAATACATTATAACACAGTAGTTTTTTAATGAAATAGACATATTAGTTCTATTAATTGGCCATGCACCAGTTTTATATACTCTTGGACATCTCCTGGAGAAAATCATCTATTGATGAGTTCAATCATATTATGACAAATTCTTGCTGATCATGTCAATGATTATGAATAAATCTGCAATTCAATTTGGCCCATTATTTGACTGAAAATAACTATCATATCTGCAAACTGAAAGCAACTTTACTCTCATAATTGATAAGACTTTAAGTTTGATAATTTTATTTATTAAACGCAGAAGTGACCTTAAAAATCTGACCAATTAGACTGCATCCTTGACGAATATCAAAAAATGGGGTAAAAAGATAAAAGAAATAAAACTTGACATACTCCAAATTAAGGAAATTGGTAGCCTCTCATAGCATTAGGTATGACCTATTTGGACTTTACATGTTTAAATGCTTAATAATTGAGTCCATTTACTGAACTAAAGTTCTTCCTTAATCCATTAATAACGGTGCATATATTTAGGAGTGCAAATTAGTTAATGATTTGAGACCATATTGAAGCCAAGTGGGCTCATAATCAGGCAAATATTAGCTCATAGCAATTACTGAGGATAATTAGGAAGAATGGCAATCTATATTATTGCAGTTTTGAGGTGAGTTAATATCATATTATGCTGATAAACCAGGAAGTATTAAGGGTCCATCAATGAGGTAATCTATCAACATTGATGGTTGCCTAAAGGGTACACTATTCAACTTAACCACCAAAATCTAACACAGTGAAATACTCATTATCCTCAATCCCTATGTGGAAACCCACCTTTTTCAAAACTCCTTGACAACTTTTTAAATTTAATCAAGCTAACAACCCTTATTTCTCTTACTAAACTGTGGATATATACCTGCAAATGCAGGCCAGGAATAAGATCATTAACTGGAAGAACTCGCCTGCCTCCAATCCTCCACATGATAGAGTGCTGATGGGAGAAATCAACACCATGTTGTGTCTCATCAGGGATACCATCCTCCACGCCAGAAAGGGTCAACGGGCGCCATATAACTCCAGGCCTCCTCCAATTCCTTGGATTCTTTGATGCCTTACTCCTTGTCCAATTTCTTATATGACTATATTATAAGCCCTGAATAGCTACAATTTTATTGGCGAGAATCTGCTAAGCATGATGATTAATTACGTTTGTTTGAGCACCTTGAAATGAGGTGATATTGGGTTTTAATGGATCACCTCCAAATAAGGCAATAAGGTGATGTCAACATTTGACAAATATTTCGTAAACCACTTTGGTTTAAGGTGATAGAGAATTTAAGTGTATATATTATTCTGAAACCATGGGAATACTACAGAAACAAATAGTCTAAACCAAGTGAGCAGTGTTGTATGAAGTCACTTATATATAAGCGAGATGGGGTGATTGAAGAAAAATGTTTTTAACAGAAATGAGAGAGAAAGCAGAAGGGTTCTGCTTAAATTAAAATAAATAAAACATTGTGTTCAGAGCTAATTTCTTCAAATTGTTATTTTATCTTCAATTTCTTCATAGGTACAACAATAATCACATGATCTGTTTGCTCAGTGGTTTCAACCAATGCAGCTCTTACAGCATAATTCAACGGTATTGCTGAAATTTATAACATTGGAGCTCACTACAGGGCGCCCATTGATCAACCACTAGAAATATAAATTCACCAGTTGCCGGTCATGTCACATCATGCGTGCTTTGATGGGAATTTTCCATGACACACTGCACCAACTGAATATGAGAAACTTAAACTTGTTTTAGACGTGATCCTCAAGAAACAGTTTGAGCTTCTTCAGGAGCAGAACGACATTATGAACCAGCTTGACAGCACGTTTAGTCAAAAGTTAATTTTTTGACAACAAAACAAGTTATTTACTTGTTTCTTGGATTACACTACTAATGACTGCATTGAACAGAGCAGAAATTGAATGATGCCTCCCAGCCGCCTCACTAGTAAGAGGATGAGAAACATGGAGCTGAGTGGGGAGAATTGTATGATGGAGAATATGACGCTGGCATGAGATACTACACCCAGGAGAGAAACTCTGGATATGGTCATGAATTAGAGCCAATTCCCACAAGTGATGGCAGTGCTGCCCACCGCAGAGGCCCACACTACCTTTGAAGCAGCGGAAACCCCTTCCTCCACTGGCACACCTCCTTAATGAGAGACGCTTATGGATCTTGACCCATCTCTCAGAATGCCCCAATAAATTGCGGTTATGAGCAGGAGGAGGATATCTGTATTAATAAGCTGTCACCATACAATCAAAATGTGAATATCCACAGCTTCTTTAAGCCTTTTTATTTTGCACTGGAAGACGCCTCAAATTATTGTAAAGCTAAACTGTTAATATCTGCCTTGGATGTTGGAAGTGCCAATCAAGTCACCTTCTATCTTACAAGAAGCTCTGCTACATACGAAGAAGTAAAAATACCATGCTGCGGTTGTTTGGGGTTACCACAAAAATTCACAGCAAAAGTCTGAATTCTTGACTATTGGTTCCAACATAATGAGACCCTCACTGAGTTTGCTAACTAGTTTACGGAGGAAGCTCATGTGCTATCTGGGGCAGGCGTTCTAGATGAAGCTGACGTGTGCATTGCAATGACCTCTGTGGTGAAGCCATATTGTGAGCTTTACAACGTCATAACTCCAATCTTGGATAATATACCCTTACTCACTATTCTTCAGTTTCTGCCTGTCTATCCACTAACATCTCTCCTTTAAATGAAATATGGAAACATACTGCCACCATCACCGGATCTTCTTATTTGGGGGAATTCTCCCATCCTGCCCAGATTCCGCCTAGTAACTCATGGCCTTTATATAATAATGATCCTTGCCCTCAGATGATTTACCCCAGCGGTTTAACTTCCACTCCAGCCCTGTTTAAGAAAATTGTTAGCAGCCCAACTACCAACATGGACTTAGTTACGCTGAATGACAGCAAACTTTCTACTGACCTGGCCCTGGTTATGACAAATGTCAACAATCAAACCATCAGCCTGGCCCTTCTTACGAAAACCAAGGACGCGGACCCAAAGGGCAGATTGTTTTAGAAGTGGTCTCCCTGGCCACCTTGCCTGGAGTTGCATTAACCATTGAGTTCACTACATGAAACAGGATCAATACTACCAGTGAAAAGATGGAGCGTAGTAGTGAAAGGACTCTTTACCTCTGCTAGCACAATTCCAAACGTCTTATCTATTTTAATTGTAGTATATCCAGCGGAGGTCCTTGATACGATGGGGTTTTATACCAGCAACCAGTTAAAGGAGTGAACTAATGACACGGGCGCAAGCCAAGGCAACAGTAATGAAGGACTTCAGGAGCACACCAAAGCCATACGCCTGCCAAATGATCATTCAAGCTTCTTCAGACAATCTGGATCCAGCCGCAGATGCGCCAACCCTTTAAGGAGTAAACGCCGCCGTTCCAGTAAAAGCCATTGTTTAAGAAAACCTTAAAGTTGGGAGAACGGTATTATGAGTTCTTCTTGGGAAAAGAGATCCAATAAATGTCCATGTATTAAACGGTCAATATTTTCTTATTCTAAGTGTACCTACTGTGACATTTTTGCAGCAAAAAATAGAGTTCGCGCTATAATAGATATGGGCGCCACAGTCAATATAGTTTCCATTAAATTGTTTGTGAAGTTGACGTTTTAGCTTAATGTAGAACATTATATGGTGTATGAGACTGCGGAGCAGAAAACACGGTCTCTGAGGGAGCGTAAAGCGCGCTACCTTTGCAGTTTGGGCCATTTGTTGTAGTAGCTCCAGTGATAGCGCTACCATATGGTAACTACGGCCTGCTAATTTGAATTGCTTTCCTGCAACATTTTTGGTGCTGATTTGATTTGATGGAAGAGACCTTTGGTGTTTTGAGGCAGTGTAAACTAATTTAATTTACTTCTAGAGGATTGCTAAAGGAATCAGTGCACATGAACAATATTAATCTTGTATATAGTGATGGGGTGATTTTAGTTCACTATCATCAATTAAAAAACAAGATTTGTCCCCTTCCTCAGCAGATATATGAATACCAAGGTCTATCTCTCCAAGCTGCTGGCCTATATCTATTCCTTCTGGACACCAAGTCACAGTGAACAATGAGTTAGAAAGGGATGTGCCAGCTGGGCTCTATGAGAAGGTCATTGGGCCCTATCAGAAAATGCGGCTTAAGCCTCATGTGACTCCAGTGATTATATACATGCTCCATGAGGAGATCAAGGTTTTGTTAGCAAATCTTCAGAATGAACCAATGCAAATATGCTAGCACCAAATAGTATATATTTACACTTGACCCTGATTAAGGAGGTCTTTCAGGTTCTTGAGTTTGGCTTGCTGGATGAATTTGGTAAAACTTTTGAGCTGCAGCCTGGCGTAATGACAGTGGTACCACAGGAGAATTTAAAAGGGTTATCAGAAGAACAAAAAGATCAAACAATAGCTTTAACTCATAAGTATAAGAGATTTTTATCATTGCTGACCACAATTAGGGTGTGCTTGGGGGGTCCATTAATTAGACACTAAGAAATCTTTCCATCTGATCTTGCTAATCCTCTTATTGAGGACAGTGGAAGATGTTGTTATTGAGATATTTGATAAGTTTTAGCAAGGGATGCTCAAACTATCCAAGAGTCTCTGGGCTTCATCTGTTCTGATTGTAAAAAAGAAGGATGACACCAACTGGGTGGTGATAGACTACCAGAAGCTCAACAATATTATAAAGAATGACTCATATCCCTAGCCTCAGATTATATGTTGCATTAATTGGTTATGAGGAGCTCGCTACTTCTCAGCGTAGGATTTGATATTGGAATACTGGCAAATTGAGTCTCTTGCGGTGGAACAGGATAAATGCGCCCTAACCACTTCCAAAGGTCTTTTATAACCGATCCAAATGCCATAAGGGCTGTGTAATGCCCCAGATATGTTCCAACGAGCCATGGACACTATTCTGGGCAACCTGAAGCTGTCGTGTGTCCTTATATACCTTGATGATATCATTGTTTTCTCTAAAATCTTTTATGAGTACCTTGATCATCTAGAAGCAGAATTCCGCTGGCTCGCTGAGTGAACATCAAGATAAAGCTCTAAAAATATAACTTCTTTAAGGACCTGTCTGAATACTGGAGCTTGTTGTAGACTAAAGGGGCTGAAGCCAAAGCTGCCCAAGGTGGAGGACATCCAAAAAATAACTACGCTAAAAAGTAAACTTGATTTACAGTTATCTTGGGAATGGGCGGCTACTACCAGCGCTTCATCCCTAACTTCAGCTGTATTGGGGACCCACTAAGGATTATTAAAAAAGATGCCATGTTCATATGGGTAGAAAGCCATCAAAACTCTTTTAACACTTTTTATGACATTGATTAATGAGCTGGTACTATGTTATCCAAACTTTGATAAAGAGTTTATCTTTTAGACGAATGCGTCCCTTTCCACTGTCAGAGCAGTCCTCTTTCAGAAAGACAATAAGGGGAGGAGCATCCCGTTTCATAATGCAGTAAAAGCATGAAATGCCATGAACGTAATTATACCATGACCAAGTGGGAGTGCTTAGCTGTAATTTATGCATATAAGCAATTTAGAGTCTACTTGCATGGATGAAGCTTAGAGCTTTAACATATCATGCATCATTAAATTGGTTGTAGAACTTTTAGGAGCCTGAAGGGCATCTAGCCCTATGGTCTCTCAAACTGCAGGCTTATGACTTTGAAATCCTCCACCAACCAAGAGCAAAACATCAGAATGGCAACTGCTTATCTTGATTGTCAATCATTGCTATGATGGCGGATCTCAGTAAATTGATGTATAATATGATAATCAGCGGAAAGTATGATGATTAATCTCACCAAGCATAAAAGCGTTAAATGAGATGCATACAATTAACTTATAATGAAATGAGAACTGTACAAGCAGATTAGCAATTCTACAGTGAACATTCTGGACCCTCAGAACATCATGGAACTATTATGAACAAATAAGGCAGCCAGACATGGTGTGCGTAAAACAATGGAACTATTGAGCCCTCAAGACTACTGGGAAAGTATGAAATTTGTCAGCTTGAAACCATTTCCTGTTGCCACCAGTGTAAAGTGGAAAACCATTCTGCTAGAAGACCTCAAACCGGTTAGTTAAACCATATTTTACATGGCTTATGGTTACCATGGATGTCGTTGGTCCTCTACCAATAGGAGCTAACTGGTCTAAGTAGATTCTGATAACTATCAACCACTTGACCACGTATGTTAAGTGCAGGCAATATGGGATTTGGTGTAGTCACTGTGGCTAAGTTTGATGTTGGATTTAGGATAGGAGAAGCTTGATTAGTGTGTTGAAACTTCATTTTAACAAATAAGGGGAAACCCCTTACTTATTAAATTACTAAGACACTATGAACTAGAAAGTTAAGCTTTTTTATTGTTTTTTAAGTGTCGCAGGGGTAAGAAATAACCAACCCTCTCAATATCTGAACATTCAGTATTTAAAATTTATTGAGGGTCAATTGAATTCATTGGTAAGTTTGGGACAGCTTTATATAGTACAAATAAGGAAATATGCGAGTTCAGACTATTGAAGCTCAGAAAACTCGCTCCAATCTAGCTGAACGATGGATGGGGAATTAGTGGTAGGCAATACGTAATCATGGGTTAACGATTTAATATATTTTAGTCAATAACCATTAGTTAAAGTTATTTCACCTTGGGGGACCTCCGCCAAGCCTATAAAAGGGGGGTCCCAGCTAAGGTGTTGTAATGGAAATAGTGGGTGGGGGAGAACCCTTTAAGATGAATGCCCCATAATAGCCCAAGTGGTTGAGGGATCTGATTACTTGATTTTCAGGTAATAGCCCATTTATTTGGAGATGTGTTGCTCCAATTTGCAGGGTTCCACCAAGAATCAGCCAGGGTCTTTTGGCAATAAAATCATTCATATCATATAAACACACTCATTATTATTGGATACTTGTGAATGTCCAAAAATTTCCCGCTTTCAGCCCATTTTTACCCAAAATATTCTATTCTTGGAGCCGTGAGGGCAAAAGTCTGACATCATCCCCTTCATGAATTTTAAGGGAAAGAATAGGGCCATATGAAGCGGCCATGTACACGATTTATGGTGTTACTGGTAGACAATGATTTTATAAAATACTCATCACCTCTCTTGTAAGTTATAGTGAAGGACCCTCCCTAAAACTATCCAAGATTTCTACTTCTAAGTGTGATGTGGTTATGGTTTTATAAGACCAACTAAAACAATTTGAAGGAAGGTAGGGGAGCCTAAAACAATTGCACGTTTGTCCTTGTTTAATACCCGTTTTAGATAATTTTGTCATACCCTCAGATTGAAGCTAAATGATACATTGACCCAAACTTTCCATAGCTTTTAGGGTTTCTCAACTTTAGAGGAGAAAACCTCTTTGGCTAAAAGAGAGGTATCCCTGGTCCCCGCCCATACAGAACACAGAATGGGGAGATTTTCAGAATCTGGTGATGTCAAATCTGGTATGCCATAAGCTCACTGGGTAGGATTTGATCCCAGTGATTGGATTAGAGGAGGCCATTTTACGCAGGATTATAACCGAGATTCCATTGGCTCTCTCCACAGTTCCACTGGTAGAGGGAGTATATGGAAACAAAATGATTTGTTGGATCCCCATAGATGCAGCCTGGATCTTGACTACTCTGGAGGTGAAGTTCTTACAATTATCTCAGAGTAGTGCATGGGAACAACCATGGCAAGTGAAAATTATTTCGATGTAAAAAAGTTTCGGTGTCCTTGGAAGTTTAGGCAGGGAGGGCCAAGGCTTCAACCCACTTAGTAATTTGGTCAATACCTACTAGTATAAATTTGTTCCCACTGGTATTCTGTGGGAGGGTACCTACTACATCTAGACTGATAGTGTGGAATTATTGTTGAGGGATAAATTGGTTGATAATGGTATTTAGTCTCGAAACTGTATTGCTTCTGACATGCAAGGCAGGCATCCAAGACTTTGACAATAGCTTCCATAATTTCTTCCCAATAGTAACGCTTCCCTAATCCACTAATAGGTTTATATCACTCCCCCAAGACCTAGGGTAATGTGAGCATCCATAATAACTGGTACACGTTCTAAGGGCCTTAGATAAGGCAACCACTTTGCCCCCGCCTGCTTAATCAACTTCCGTTCTCCACTTTGGTGTTGTGGGGGTGCTGGGCTAACATCTTCTGGACAGGTTCACCCTCATCCACCCAGTCATTTGGGGCTATTGAGAGATCATGTAACCTCTCCGCCTCACTATTATCCAAATGCAGAATGGGCAGACGAGTTAACCCATCAACGTTCATGTGACAGGTTCCAGCACAGTGTTCAATCTTCATGTCATAAAGCTGGAGCTTTAAGCCTATCGTGCTAACCGTCCAGTAGAATTTTTCATGTTCTTCACCCACTTTTAGGGATGCATGGTCAGTAACCACAGTGATGTGGTTCCATATAGGAAATGGAGGTAGTGCTTTACAGCTATCAGAACAGCAAAGCACTCCTTCTCTTTAACACTGTAGTTGCGTTCCGCCTTTGACAGCATCTTAATAAAGTAAGTTACAGGATGATCTACACTAATTTCATCCAGTTGGGCTAAGATGGACGCAACTGTGTATTCTGAGGCATCAGTAAACAAGATAAAAGGCTTATTATAGTCTGGGTGCCATAGTATATGACGCTGTTGTAACAGTTGCTTCAACGTTTCAAAAGCAGCTGCTTGTTCTGTACCTTTTTTAGTACTAATGGTTCCCAACCCAAAAATGGGGAGCCGCCACGCATATTTATTTGCATATGGGCCAAACAAAGGGATTATTAGAAACAAATAAAATCTAATTTGGCACCTCAGCTAACAGCCTTGGAAGCCATATCATGAGGTGAGTAAGCTTGGGGGAAGCTTTTGTCTGGAGCCCGCTTTAGCTGGCAGACCATGGTGGACAGCATTGGGGTGGGAGCATCAGCGACATGGGGCATAAGGAGGTATAGTTGTGGATTTTCTTAGTTTATGAGGCCAGCATTATCCATCGACTCAACATATTGAGCAAGTTGATGCTCAGCAAATGTGATGAGAGCTGGTAAACAAGTGAAAGACTTAATGTGCTGGAATGTCATAGGATAATCAGGGTTAAAAAGAGAAGTTTCCCATGCCAATGCAAGAGCAGCTCACACTAAAATTGAGCTAATAAGTTTTTTACTTTGCATTTTCCCCTAGATTATGGGAAAATTAGGGATAGGAATATCCTCAACAAAGGGCTCTATCACCCCATGAAGTTGCTGGCGAAGTAGGGTATTGACAAGGGCATCTGCAGACTCAATTGCCATTTTATTAATATCTTTTTAAATTGTAAACCCATTTTTAGTGTGAAAACGTTTTGGGCCACAAATTTGGGAGGAACAACAAAAATATAACCAAAGAAAAATTTAGCTTGATGTTTATAATTATTAATCTTCATAAATACATTTGAGAGCCTCAAATGGATTGGATTTGATCAGCACTGGACCAACCACCGGAATTGGAGAAGTGGCAGGAGCTTATTGGCCATGTGCTGTGGACTATAGCATCTCTTCTGAAACTGGTTCAGCCATAGACTCAGGATGCTGTACACCAGTCTTAATTGATTCAAATTTTTTAAAATTAAATTTTGATTGGCTGCCACTTTTGAAGCATCATCAAATTGCCCTGATGTTGAGGCCAGGAGGATTGAGTCCCATTTGAAAAATTGGGGTGAAATTGCCATGGGCTTAATAGCCAAGGGATGAGCGATGGAAGCAGTGGAAGCGGAAACTGTAGGGAACTTGCGCTTTGAGTGGTCAAGATTTAAGCACAAGGGGCGAATGGCATGGTCATTTCCAACGCGCGCCCAGTATGGGTAATCAGGGGCAGATCTGATCATCGTCAGGGGGAATTATGATATAGGTATCATGATGAAATGGGCAGAACATCACAAATGTGCAAGGCCCTGCCAGATGATCCGCCCCATTTGGAACCACGAACGGTAAAACAGGTTTGGAGGTATAACTGACTAAATCCTCTATAAGCTTGTGGCGGAGGCATTTGGGGGAGAGATGTGAGGGCAATCCAGCAAACTAAACCACCAAAGTGGCCTCATCTGGGAGCTGGGTTCAAATGGTGGGAATTGAAATTTTTTTTGAAAGTGATTTGCAGCTTGGCTGCTGGAACCGCATTTGCTTCTGAATAGAAACCAAGATCAAAAAGATCCCTTAAGGGGCGGAAGTCAATTAACATGACAGGTTTAAAAACCGCCATAGCGTCTTGATGATAGTTGCACTTGCATATGGGAAGAGATTCCCATATTTGACCTAAAGAATGAAATGCAAATTGCTCTGTGGGAGCACAAAGGGCTCCTGAGCACCACCTGGGAGCTTGTGAAGTGGTGGGCCAAGTCTTAAAGGGGACAAAGCGCCCAGTAGCATTAAGAGGACTAGCAGTGCATCCCAGGTGCACTTTGGCGGTGGCCAAAAGACACCAGATTGCGGTGCACTACCACCCAAGCCAGGGTAGCAGGTGTTGAATACATCAACATTAGTAAGTTTTGACTTGATTGAGCGGTCTTTTTTGTATTTTTTTAAATCTAAATTTGGCTTCAATTTAGGTGTCAAAGTGAAAGAAATATTGCTGCTTGTTCTGTACCTCTATAAAGAGGGGCATATTTAGCCAATAGTCAAATGAGAGGCTCACTGAGCTGGGCGAACTTGGGGATGAACTGATGGTACTACACCATCATGCCCAAAATACCTGAATGTCCTGAAGGTTTGTAGGGGCAGGCATTTTAAAGAGAGATTCAACCTTATCTTGTAAAAGATGTATCTCTTCTTGGGAGATAGCATGTCCAAGGAAATCTAGCTTCTTTTGGAAGAAGGAGAATTTTGAAGGTTTTAACTTGATATTAGAAGCTCACAGGCGTTGAAAGACTTCTTTTAAATGCGTGAGATGATCTATAAACGTTGCATAAAAGATGATGATGTCATCAAGATAGACAATCGCACAGCTTAGCTTGAGGTCCCGCATAATATGATCCATTATAAGTTAGAAGGGTGCCAGCGCATTGCACAGCTCATGGAGTAAGCGGGTAGGCTGAAATAAGCCTTCACTGCAAATTAAGTGCGCATTTCTCCTGAACTTGGGGAGAGAGGTCCATTTGCCAATATTTTCTGGCCAAGTTCATGGCTGAGAAGTATTTTAAGCCGTAGAGTTGTGTAAGGGCATCATCTATGTGGGGGATACAATAGCTATATTTTTAGTGAGGCTATTTAGTTTACAGTAGTCCATCAAAACATGATGACCTCCATTCTTCTTTTGATTAACAAGAAAGGAGACGCCCAAGGGCTTTAGATGGTACTAATAACCCAGCGTTCAACAGCTGCTTGAGATCAACCCTTATTTATTGCTCTTCACCTTGGACTTATGCTAAGTTTTAGATCAATTAGGTTGTGCATCACCAACATCAAAGGAGTGGCTCCACCCCTTCATATGCGTTAATCCGTGTAAGTCTGGGAGTGGCAGACATATGCCCTCTCAGCTGCAGAGGAATAATGTCTTGAGTCAAAATCAGCTGAAAATGGGAAATTTGGGCCATATATGATTTTGTAATGAACTTAAGAACGATTTAAATAATAACATGTTATCAACAAAAAGCCCCTGTTTAATACTTGGTGGAACCCTGCAGATTGAGGTAACACAATTTCAAATAATACTCAGGCAACAACCAAAAATTAAGCAGTTGATTACTCTGACCTTGCAGAAGACCCTGGGGCAAACATTAAAAGGTTCACCGCTAGCCACAACCAGGTCTTTCAAATCACCTACGCGGGGACCACCCCTTTTATAGGCTTGGAAGGAGTCCCCCAAGGTGCAATAAATTTCTTGAATAGGGATTGGCTGAAGAATATAAAAAAGTAACCTCATGGGTACGTTTTAGCCAATAAAAATTCCCTGCCATCATTCAGCCAAAATGAAGTGAGTATCTCAAGCTTCGATAGGCTGCTCCCCCATATTTCCTAATTCAGACTAGGATAAGTTATTCTGAACCTATCCAAGATTGCTTCGACCCTTGAAACAGTTTAAATACTGAACGGTCTAATGTTGAGAGGGTCATATTTTTTCTCTTTATCATGCTCCTAATAAAATTTATAAAAACCCCAGTTTTATAAGAGCTTTGTATTTAAATTTATTTACAAACTTTTTGAGAAAACTAGCATGCGTACAGCACCAGCGAGAAATAATCAGCTAGTTTTCTACAAAATGGTGCTCACTACAGGGGGCCACTGTATCACCAGAATTGATGCACTTGAAAAGCAACTAGCTAGTACTCTATCCCGTATCAATGATATGAACAGAGCCCACTATAACCATGTTTTACAGACAAGTAAGTTCCTTTTGAAGGGTGCATTGATACTTATTTTCTACATTTACAGAGCTGCCATGTATGGGGCAACAGACAAACTAAAAGTTCAACACATCCTTCCTTATTTAAACCACCTAGCGCAAAAGATGATAGTTTCTTACCTGGACCCTTCGCACACTTGGGCAGAGGTGAAGGAGGCTCTTTTGGCTGAATTTAGATCAAAGCAGAGTCTACAAAGGGAAAAACAGGCCTTTATGCGCCTTAACATGTATGAAGGTTAATTGCCCTTTGCTTTTGCTGACCAATTTTACATCGCTGTGCAGAGGTATTCAACTCTAACATACTCACCCTTGATAATGCTTTCTTCGCCCTGTTAACTGGGTTAGTTTCTCAGCCCTCTCTAGAAATGCATATCTTTTTTTTAGTACTAGATGGTCCCAACCCAAGGGGGGATTCATCGATGTTTATTGAATTACGCCTGGGCTCCTAAGAGCCTGAGGCGAGGGAAGGGGAGGGAGGAGGCATCGAGAAAGGGAGGGGGGTTTACGCGCCAGAGCCGTGCTGCAGTGACAACTGAGCGGGGGAGGGTTGGCGACATAGTGCAGACCTTCAGGGCCATCTCAAAGTGTACCTGAAAGTGGGTGATCATGTGTGGAAGGGTCCACACCTGCTGGTCAAAGGCAGCACGAAGGAAGGAGTTATGGATGGTCCAGATGGCTGTGGCATAGGCGAGGACACGGAGGGGTCGGTGGCAACCAGGCAATGTCTGCTCAAACATGAGGTCTTGCACAGGGTGTCCAGACCAGGGCTGAGCATGGAGGAGCGCGCGGGCCTTTGGCCAAAATGCGGCGACACCTGGACAGGTGAAAAAACGATGGAGGTGGGAGTCAATAGGCTCCACACAGTGGGGGCAGCTTCGGTGCTGGAAGGTAGGGCCAGTCCGGTCCCCTGTCCTGTATGAACAGTGGAGCACTCCCATAAGGTGTTGGACACCTTTGCTGACAGGATGGGGTGATAGACGTCCTTCCACAATTCCTTAAGGTCAAATCTCACGGAGGGAGGGAGGAGCTCAAGGAGTCTTGGGCGGATGGGAGGACGATCTTGGGGGTTGAGGCGAGTTGTGACAGCTTGTCCATTGTGCACAATTGCATGGCGACGTGGGCTGAGGCCAGGGCCTTCTCTTCTGTATGGGAAGGCATGGTGGATCCGCGCGCCTACTCGTTTCAGGGCAAGGAGAGCCTGGTTCCAGTAGGGGGATGAGGATGGTTTTAGGCGATGGCCTGGGTGGTTTGTGAGCCACTCCCTAATGAGGTCAGAGATGCTCTAGGAAGACCCAGAGCTGCTGACACTGACTGGCGGAGGGCGGGCGCCCATTGGGGCATGGGGGTCGCGTCCCAGCAGACAATCGGCCATAGGAACTTCAGGAAGATTGTGGTGGCGTGGGATCGCGTGTCCAGAAGCCCTAGGCCCCCTTCATTGCAGGGTCGGGCAATGGTTGAGAGGGCTATTGGTGGATGGTTTGAGCCCCAGATCCAACAGCGGAGGAGTACATTGAGCCGCGTATAAAAGGCATCTGTGAATGGGCAGACGTGCGCTAGGAATCAGACTTTGGAGAGGAGGAACACATTGGCCATCAGAGCTCGACCCTGGGGGGTGATGTGCCGCCGGTTCCAGCTGGCAATCCTGGAGTTAACTGCTGCAAGGAGCAAGTCCTCATTGTCTTTTAGCGCAACTCCTTGTTGGTTGGTGAGAACGCCCAGGTGACGGAAGGTACCGCGCTCAGGTTCAATACCAAATGGTGGGGGGAAGTGTGGGAGCCGACCTGTACAACTGTTGTCTTGGAGGTGTTGACCATGGCGTTGGACGCCTTGGTGTACCTCTCAATGGTCACAGCAGCGAGGGGCAACATCCCCAGGGCAGCCAAATGCAATGGCAGTGTCATCTGCAAATGCCATGGTGCGTGTGGGGCTTTACCTGGGACCAGAATCCCTGTTAGCTTGTCCTGTAAGGAGGCCAAGAGGGGGTCAAGGGTGATGTTAAAAAGGATAGGGCTCAGGGGTCCCCTTGCCGGAGACCTTGTCCAACTGGTACTGCCACTGTAAAACCCATTGGCGCCAGGACTCTGGTGTGGAGCTGGTCATAGAGCGATGATATCCAGCGCCTAGCTGCGGGTGGGAGATGGAAGGGCCAGGGAAGCATCAATATACTTCCAGGCTACCCGATCATATGCTTTCTCTATATCCAGAAGAGCCACAAAGCCATTCACCTTACGAGAGTTAGCAGTCAAAGTCACGTGAAGGTCATTATAGTTGTCCCATAACGACCTCCCCGGAATAAAACCGTACTGGGATGGGGAGAGGCGAGGTGACACCCATTTGGTGATGCGGTTGGCCAGAAGCTTCGTGAAGAGCTTGTGGTCTGTGTTGATCAACGCTATGGGGCGCCAGTTCGCCAGGTTCTCACGGTCTGACTTCTTGTGAATGAGGGTCGTGATTGAGCCTCTGAGTCGGGGAGGACCTCGCCATTCACCAAGAGTGCAGCGAAGAGGTCGCGGAGGGTTCTGGCTATCACTGCAGGTTCCAGAAGGTACACCTCAAAGGGTATTCCGTCTGGGCCTGGGGCTTTAAGCCGTGGGGATTTCAGAAGGGTTTCCATCACCTCCTGGATGGAAATAGGCGCCAGTAGAGCCCTCATCAGCCCGTGGGTCAATGGGCGGCTCTGGAGCCCGCCACAGGAAGTCTTGGATGTCCGATGGGTCCACCTGGGTGGCATGGAAGAGGCTGGATTAGAAGCGGTGTAGTTCCTGCGTGATTTCCTCCTTATCTGAAGTGGTTGTAGTGCCAATCTTCAGTGCAGTAATATCCTGCGCTGTTGACCGGGCTTTCTGTTTTTGAAAGAAGAAGCGGGTGGGGCGTTCCCATTGAGCATAGTAACGAGTTGTAAAGTTTGCTGCCCGTTCTTCCTGCAGTGTGAGCTCCAAGCGGAGTGCTTCCGCGCCGTTTCCCAGTCTTCCAACCATCTGGGAGAGGGCGAAGGCTGGCAGTTTCGCTCTAGATGTCTGATTCTTGGCTTCCGCCCTTTGACTCTGGCGCGAGCTGCAGTCATCTGGGCTTTGGCACAGTTGTAAGCAACGCGGGTGATGCCCTCCTTGGTCACCGCCCATCTAGCCTTGTGGTCAAGCAGGTGGGGTGGGGGGAGGTGAGAGTCTCCCGATGGTCATAGACAGCTTCTCCTTAGTGAAGGGGTTGTTGAGAAGAGCTGGGGCAACCCTAGGCCAGAACCTACGCGACGGTCTAAGTGTGGTGGTGAGGACCACGGTGAGTGACCTGTGATCACTCAGATAGCTGTCACGAGAGATGGGAGAGGAGACGCGGCCAATTAGCAGGGGGCCAATCAGTGCCATATCTATGCGTGACGCTGACTGGAAAGCTCCTCCATCATACTGGATCCTAGTCATGCAACCTAGGCCAGACGCGGAGGGTGGAAGCGCATCTATAAAGCCACTCAGGCGAAGGAATCCTGGAGGCGACTTGATCCAGGGCGTTCCTTTGCTGCAGGGGGGTAAGAGTCACGGACGCGACTTATGGTTGTGTTGAAATCTCCTAAGAGAACTGTATTCCGTGGGAGATCGAGTTGGAGGAGCTCTTCCAAGAGCCGATTTTGCTCCTGACCTGCATTAGGCAGGTAGATGCTTGCACCGAAGAAGGAGAAGTCAGGGAGTGGTGAGTTTGGCCAGTATGAGGCGGCCACCTAGATATTGTGAAAAAGAATGGGTTTTTAACCTGGGGATTCAAAACAATAAGGGCGGCATGGTTTGTCCAGAAGGAGTTGCCTCCAAACTGTTCATTCCATGCAGATTGTTCGTGGGGGAAGATATGGGGCTCCTGGACAGCAGCGATGTCAATTTGTGCTGACCTGAAGTTTCGGAGGAGGCGGGCTCTCCGCTTAAAGTCCCGCAACCCATTTGCGTTGATGGATTGCAGGGCCAGGGTGCTGCCATGGGGACTCATAGCTGTTCCCCTCCATGTCCTGGGGGGTTGCCAGCGCTTAAACCTGCTGCTGTGAGGCGGCTAGTTTTGAGTCCTTTAGCTTGACTATTAGCTGCAATCCGTGAGGAGCGTCGAGGGTTCTGAGGGGAAGGAGAGGGGTGGGGGGGCGGAGGACCCAGTAAGCCAGCCTAGGATGCTGCCCTGCTCCGTTGCAGGGGAAGGACCTGAGGGTGCTCAATGGTGACCTCCGCGGTGTCCCCATTTGATGAGTCTGAGTCCATATTCACTTCCTCCAACACTGCAAAGGATCCGCGCAAAATGGACTGTGGGGTTGGGGTAGGACTTTTGAGGTGGCACTTCTACTGCAGGCCGCGAGTTGCCAGTCCATGCTGGTGGGCATAGCTCCATTGGGAGCTGAGGGCTGATGCGATAAATCGCTGGTGGGGTTGGTGGGGGTGCCGCGGAGCCCTGAGTGGGGGTGGCTGACGAGGGGCACCCTGTGGGAGATGCCTTGCGCTTGGTGAGAGAGGGAGTTGACTCTGGGAGATTGGAGGTGGTGCCCATTGGAAGGGGGGCATGAGCGCGAAGGTATCCCACACCAATAGTGAGGTTAGCTGTTTCAACTGCTAGGTGTAAGGCCTCAGGGGACAGGTCATGAACGGGAACCCATTGTGTGGTTGTGGAATTGCTGCTGCAGCCATGTGGGATCGTTTTTGGCCTGGTTTAGGCCCCTGGGTGGTGGCTAAGAGGGCTTGTTTTCGAGCTGTGCAGCCACTATACAAGTGTCCAAGGGCGTTACACCATGAACACCGGGGCGCGCCTGATCAGGGTCGACAAAGAAGATCTCAGGGCATGCCCCAACTACCGCCACACGAGGAATAACCTCAATGTTACGGGATACAGTGGGGGAGGGGATGAATGACGCCCTAGCAGTGTGAGCTCTTTGAGTGGGAGCATAGTAAGAGGGGACGCTAAAGTCCACTGAAAGAACAGACCCAAACTCCATTAAACCACGATGGAGGCCAGTTTAAGAGACTCAGGATCAACAGTCGTTGGTAGGTTGGAAAAAGTAACCCATGAAATTTTCTCCAGGTGAGAGCGTGTGCGGGAGATGCGAAGAGATCCGCGTGGAATAATGACCTGGAGGGTGGCAGCATGGTCAGCAAGGGCAGCTTCAGTGAAGCCCACATCGATGTAGTGGCCCTCCACTGATTCATGGATGGTGGTGTTAATAGGGAATGTCTCCGCAATCGCTGCAAAGTATGAGAAGTAATCCTCTGTATAGAATTCAACAGGGTTATGCCCATAATAAAGGCGAATTGCGTGGGAGAGGGTTGAGCGAGGTAGAGCTTTTTGCGCTCTAGTTTCGGCCCATTTCTTCTTAACATCGGCAATAAACGCCACTTCACGGGGATCAGCTTTGGGTAGCGTTGGTGCCAGAGGTTTTTGCCACGCCCCAGTGGCTCTTTTGGTACGTTTGTGTTTGCTTTGGGCTGCAATTGCAGGTTGAGTGTGAGCTGGTGGTTTTGGACAAGTTTGCGGAGTTCCCTTGTTTCTGGAATGTTACAGCAGTTGCTGGCGTCATATTAAATTGAGGGGCGGTTTGTTGTGCCTCGCTAAATTGGGGAGGCCCATCCAGATTGGAATTAACTCCAGCCAGTTGGGAGGAGGGAGATGTTTCATCACCATCCCAATCTATTTGGGTAAATTCAGCCCGAGTATTTGCTGTGATTTCGTGGGCAAAACTCACTGGCTGATTGGTGAATTGGTCGTTTTCAGCATATTGAGATAAAGTGCCGACTTGAGAAGTGCCGATTATGGGGTTTAAATGGGACGGGTGAGATTGGAACTGGTGTGAAGTTCCAAAATCTGAACCATTTAAATCCTCATTGGGAAGAGTAGATTGTCCCAATTTGGTGCTTAGTGAACCAGAATGTGCGGCTAATCCAACCTTACATCCGAGGGTTTGGGGGCCAGGTGATTGTTGGGCCTCGCTAAATTGGGGAGTCCCATCCAGATTGGAATTAACTCCAGCCAATTGGGAGGAGGGAGATGTTTCATCACCATCCCAATCTATTTGGGTAAATTCAGCCCGAGTGTTTGCTGTGATTTCGTGGGCAAAACTCATTGGCTGATTAGTGAATTGGTCGTTTTCAGCATATTGCAATAAAGTGCCAACTTGAGAAGTGCCAATTACGGGGTTTAAATGGGACGGGTGAGATTGGAACTGGTGTGAAGTTCCAAAATCCGAACCATTTGAATCCTCATTGGGAAGAGTAGATTGTCCCAATTTGGTGCTTAGTGAACCAGAATGTGCGGCTAATCCAACCTTACATCTGAGGATTTGGGGGCCAGGTAGTTGGGTATCGCCCCTCATGGAGGGAGCCAGAAACACGGCGTCAGCAATAATAGATGGGGCTGAATTAGCTGACACAATGGGGGAGGTGAATGTCTGGATGGGCTGAGTTGCATTCAACTGAGCAGACGCCATTAAAACAGCGTGGGTGATGGCCTCCTTGGTTGGAGGGGGCCCAGCGGGTTGGTGGGAGGCAGCACACACAGAGCTGTTAGGCGTGCAGGTTGCAGAAGTGCGATCAGGTGAACTGGCGCTAGTTGGAGTAGCTCCAGGTTGGGGGGTGGTGCCTGCTTTCATGGCTGCTGCTTGAGAGCGGGTGATTCTGGTTGACCCTGAGGTGGGTAACCGAGGGTTTCTTCGTTTGGGGGTGGTGCTGGCTCGTTTGGCATAGCCTGCGGGTTCTTTTGCGGGGTTTCCGCCATATTTGCTAATAGTTTTCGTAAATCTCTTTAGTGGAGCTAAATTTCAGGCTGAATTGATTTTCGAAAAGTGATGCTTAGCAGAAAGAGATTCTAGAAATGCATATCATCTCAGTGAAATGCTACTTTAAAATCATCCGTGACATCAAAGAGGGTTTGTTAGATGTGGCCAAATTAATTTATGTGTCACTAAAAAAGTTGATGTAAAACTTTTGGCTTTAACCATTGAGAAGCTTTCGCCTGTTGAACAGTTAGATTAAACTCACCTGTGCCCATAATCCCTGTGAAACCTGTTTCATCATTGCAACTTAAAAATGATATCACTTCTTATGAATTAGAAACCTGTAAGGTAGTAAAAACCATTTCCCGCACAAGAACATAATCCGCAGTGCCATCCCCTCAAGCTAAGCTGATAAAGGCGCGCCCTAAGACGATATAACTTCCTGTGGCCGTTTCCCTACCTCCATCGCAGCTTTGCCCATTGGTATGAATATTCTTGGGGAAGATTTTGAGGGGGCTATGATGACATTGGTTACTATATATATTGGGAGCCCCTGCAGAAGAAGAGGTTCCTTAGCATTTGGACACTGGAGGAGTAGATGAGACTACCTTACCCGAGGAAATGTACCTCAGCCAAATTTTAGGGTGTCCAAAAGTTATTGACACCGCCAGCGATTATAAATAATCCTTATGTGGTTTGATTTGACCTCTTCAGCGGGTACATCCCATGAAATGCATCTTGGTTAGATAAACTGAGACTGCCTAAAAAACTAACATCTACATCCCAGTTCAAGGAGGTCTTACCTTTGTCACTTAACTTTTGGAGGATAGATTACTAAGGTTGTAAGTAATCATTCTTAAGGTCCGAATACTGGCCATCCTGGATAATGGCTCCCGGTTAATGATCTCCACTAAGATTATTAAGAAGATAAAGCTAGCGCATGACTTGGAGTACACGTAAGAATTTGGAACTGCTGGCCCAAAAATAATACCCGTGAAATCATGGCATATTCTCCCTTCCCATTCAAATTTTGAAGCTTATTTTATCAGCCCCTTCTGTGGCTTTGGATACCAATGCATATGATATGCTCATTGGAACTCAGTTTATGATTGATTACAAGAGAATAATAAAAATAAAACAAGGATACCTCTCGTTACTCAACTAACAAGTCCTATTAGTCTTATCCAATAAAGAACCTAGCAAGCACAGGTACTCTTGCCTGATTGAATACCCTTTCTCAGCTATAACTTTGCCTTATACCACTTCTGGGCGCAACACAAAGAAATTGCCCAATTCATTGGATGCTAGGGAAGGTATCCCTTTCTATGATGCAGACGAGGTCTTGATTAAGCCTTCTGACAACGAGTGGTTGACAGAAAAATCACGCTTCATATCCCTCACCACTGTTTGTTGCACCACATAAGTATTGAGAGCGTTAGTCCTTTAGAGTCTTGGGTATTGCAAGCGTTCTCAACCCGGCTTACCAGAGGCATAATTCTCTGCTGTTGGGGAACCTCACCTCAAAGGACATAGCTGTAAAAAAACACCAGGAGTTTGGCAGGGGCTTGTTCATCCCTGTAGAGGACATTAAGCATATTCACTCCATTGGCTCTATGATGGATATGGGCCTGCCAATGGATAACCTGGTATGTACTTTACCCAACGTCAATATCTCGGATGAGCTGACCTCAGGTGAGCTGAAAAAGTTCATACTCTCCTAGATGACCATAGCGACATATTCTCCAAATCAGATAATGACTATGGCCACATGAAGTGCTGGTGCCACTTCATCGATGTGGGTGATGCCCATCCTATTTGGTCTAAACTTTATTGTAAGTCAAAGGTGGAGGAACAGCAAATGAGGACAGAGCTCCAGCAGCTACTAGATGCGGTGTTACCAGTTCCTTCAAAAAGCCTTTGGTCTCTTTTTCTGTTGTAATTAAAAAGAAAAATGATGTTTATCAGATAGTCATGGACTACCGCAAGTTTAATGACCTCACAAAAAAAGAAAGCTATCCTATCTCCTGCATTGATGACGCCCTGGACAAATTTTCTCGCTTTAACTTCTTTTCCTCCATGGACTTGGCTTGTGGCTATTAGAAAATGGACCTTTCCCCTGAAGACCAGTAGAAATGTGCTCTCATTGGCAGTGAGGGTCTCTTCAAACCAACCCAATTACCTTAAGGTTTTTGCAATGCACCTGCAACTTTCAAGTGTGTAGTGGACCATATTATGCAGGACTTGAAGTTAAGTTGCATCATTGTATATCTTGATGACATCACAGTATTTTAAAAACGTTTAACAGACACATTGATCACCTGAAGGAAGTGTTTCAATGGCTACATAAATTAAGTATAAAGTTAAAGCCCTTGAAGTGTACTTTTTTTCCATTAGAAACTGGATCTCCTTGGCCAATCTGTTGAGATTTCGCCGAATTCTCTTGTCCCCAGAGATTCTACTCCATTAATTCCCCCAATTTCATCGGAAGGAGAGCTTAATTTATTTCAATCTATCAACATTAATAAGAGTGATCAGCCTTATCCTGATCAATCGATTGATGATTCAATCACAAAGCTATTAATTAGCACTGATAGATTATGAACTAAACCAAAAACTATAAATATCCCATTCTTTTTAAAATAAAGAAGGATGTCAATTTATAGCCTTTTTTTACTTTAATCTATCGCTTTTTGAAGAATCCATTTAAAAGTAACTTTGAGAGAAAACCTGCCCTATAGGAAGTGTAATTCAAAACTTCCAGAGTGGTGCTCACTAAAGGGGCACTCTGGGTTACGCTCTGTGAACATGTCTGTCTCTATCATGGATTCTCAATTTTCACCTAAATAAGCTCAAGACCATGATCAAGGCAGTATTTTATGATTGGTCTGTTCATCTAGAACCAAAATCCCAAGAGTACCGTCCACTCTGGAATTCATGCCAATTTGGAGTTTTATAATCCAAATATAAGTTTTACCACGAATTTTCAAATTCCTCCTAAGGTTTTACAAAATTTTATTAATCAAATGCTTTAGGGAGCCTTAATTCCTGGATTCTATTCCACCTGATCTCATTATAATGATGTACCCTCTATCTTGCAATAAGTGTTGCAAACCTCCCAAATTCCAGGAATTAGCACTGAGCAATACTTACATCAGCAATTACACCCTACGCTATACCTCTATTACCAGTTGTGTTAATGCATCATCAAGGGATGCTCAATTTACTAGAAGGACTTCAGTCCTTGAAGAATAATGTTATACAGTCTTTCAAATAACCTCTGAATTTAGCAGAGATAGTCAAAATACCATCATGAATAATCGGACCTTTTTTAAATGAAGTACATCAACAGCCTATTCAGCTTGACCATGGGATGTCCAGCTTTGTTGAATTACAGTTTCCACAAGTCCAGGAATCTCAGCAAGAATGAAAAGTGGGAATATATCAACTTTCTGAGCAGTTTTGAGCAATGGAAGAAGAAATCAGAAATGGTCTTTCTCAATTGGAGCTTTTTTGTCTTTCCCACTAAAAAAAGGGAAGTTAACTTTTACCATTCATGAAATTATCCTTGATAACTTGAGCTACTCCCTACTATTGGGAACTAAATTTTTGTGAGAATTTGATGGAATCATTAAATACGCTGACTCATTGCATCTCTCTTAGGGTATAAAGTTCCCTTACTTTTGTCCAAACATGCTCATGAATGAAGTTGGTTATGTCTGTTGGAGGGGTCTAAAAGATCTTATTCTATTCAATACCATGTTGGCGACCCTTGGGTAAAATTACCCCTACCTTGGCGGATATCAAAGAGCGGATGCCTATTTTAGCCCCCAACAATCTAATGATTCTACCAAAATAGCAGGTAATTGTTAATACTTCTTTACATTTTTCAATTCCCAAAGGATATTTATTACAAGTCCAGGGCATTTTCAACCCTTCGGTTAAAGAAATCTTGCCATGTCCTGGAATATTGGACTACGCTTATTCAGGATCACTATCTGTTTTATTGGCAAACCTTACCAATGAGCTAAAGATGATAGATCAACAGCACCCCCATTGCTTATATCAGGTTATTACCCATATCTCAGATTTATGACGTTAAATTTTTTGGAAGCCTATAAGACTTTGGGTTGGGAAAATCAGGAAATCCTTACTGTGGGGCCTGATATTGGAAAACCTCACTAGTGACCAAGAGAAACAAATTTTTAAGTTGTTAGAAGAATACTACGACATCTATTCTAAGCATACTTATGCTTTTGTAAGATGAAAGGAGTGATGCATTCCGTTGAAACTGGTGATCACCTTCCTATTTGTGTCAATTCCTATCTTATTTCTAAAGTGGAAGAAGCCCAAGTTACCAAAGAATAGCATCAATTATTGGAGGCTGGACTATTGAAACCCTGTAGTAGTCTTGGACATCTCCGTTGATGTTGATTAAGAAGAAGGATGGTTCTCACTGAGTGGTTATGGAAGACCTTATACTAAAAGCTATTACTCAATGAGAGTTATTTTTTACCTAGGATTAATGATTCTTTTAGGTGTTGGCTGGATCAACTTATCTTTCAGCCATGGACTTAGCCAGTGGATACTGGCAAATTGAGTTATCCCCAGCTGACCAAGCTAAGTGTGCTCTCATATCCAGTGAAGGTTTATTTGAACCAACTTGGATGCCTCAAGGATTGAGCAATGCCCCAGTCACTTCCCAAAGGACTATGGATGGTATGTTATAAGACCTAAAGCTTACTTGTGCTCTGGTATATCTTTATTTTTAAATTATTGCGGGGAAGGCCGACCATGGGACGGACACTTCCGAATATGACTCAGACGAGACAAAACTCAGTACCAGGTGAGGCACCCCAGAGAAGCGATGCTATCTCTTGTTGCCAGCGGGAACGCCACTTATGGGAAGGGGGAGGTAACGTGTGTAGGGGGCGTAGCCACTATTGAGCACGTGTGGAGGAAGGGGTCTGATTTGATGAACCAGACTGGGAACCAGGAGGAGACCAGCTGCCGGCGATGTGGTGGGAGATATCCAAACATCCACGCTTGAAAGTGATCCACCAAATGAGACCGGAATCTGTGGACAGCTTCAGGGAGGGTGGGGATGGATCCGGCGATGGCATCCAAGACAATCGTGTGGATAGTCCACATGGCGATTGCAACCACCAGAGCACGAAGGGAGGGTGGGAGGGGGGAGGCCATTGATGAAGCAAACATATCTCTTGACAGACTGAAGGATGTGTTTGATCCTGGCCTAGCAGACGTTGGACTTCGCGCCATATTACTTTAGAGGTGGGGCACTTCTCCAGGCGGTGAAACAGCGTTCCATACTGGCCACACACGACACAGGATGAGTGTAAAGCATTAGAGCGCTCAGCTGTACGATACACCCGCCTCAGGCAGCGCCACACATGGGAGCGGACTTGAGGCTGCAACAGAGGATGGTGTGCGTATTTCCAGATAGTCTTTTGGGTCTCAGTGGAATAAGGGATGTCCATCATGTCCAGGTAGTCCACCCTGGATAGGACTTGGGGTCGAATGGGGATCACGCCATCATGGATGGGTAGCCCCTGTACCTCTTGTGTGAACTGAGGAGAGGGGCGGCCTCTTTGGTTGTATGTCCACTAATACGAATTCTCCACTCTGCGCTTCACATGGAGAGTAAGATTCGTTTGTAGTGGGTTTTGGTCCCGTGAGGACCTGTGGCTGATGTGTGTGATGCGAGGTATTTCATCAGGGAGTGGGGGTTTGATGGATTGTTGAGGCCCAAGGCTCGGGAGAAGTTGGAGCGGGCCGCGCGGGACCAGTGTTGGGATGGGAGTGTAGGAGCAGTGACGGCCGCAATCCAGGTGCCTAGGATCTTGGCGGCATGGGCTTTGAAGTCAAGTAGGCCCATGCCACCATGATGATGAGGGCCAAACATGACCTCTAGCTGTACTGGTGGAGGGCGGCCTGACCAAAGCCAACCTTGTAGCAAAGCATACAGGGATTTGAAGAAGCTTGGGGAGAAGGGGATGGCGTGGGCTCCAAACCAGACTTTGGATAGGAGCATAGAGTTGGCAAGAACAACCCTGCCAGTGAGGGTAGTAGGGTGGGCTCTGAGAGAGGCGATTCGCTTCGTCACGTTGTCCAGTATATGGCCCTCCATTACTGCTGACGCGTATCCTCCTGCCTCCAACCACACGCCCAGATGGCGTACCGGTCCTATGGTAGGTCGCGGCACAAAGGGGAGCACCAGTGGAGCGGTGTGTTTTGAGTTAGTAAGGCGTGGACTTGGGCGAGCAGCTGGGCTGGGTTGGGAACTACTTGCTGGGGCCCAGCAGTTCTGAAACCGACCAAGGAGGATGATTTCGGTTTTGGAGGCATTCAGTGCCGCGTTGCTTACCCGGAATATTCCTGGATGAGGGCTTCAAGCGCGCGTGAATTTTATTAATAGACACCCCCACCACGCAATCATCTGCAAATGCCATCATCTTGACTGGGGTTTGGCCTGGCACATGGACCCCAGTGAGTTGGGCATTCACATTTCGCAGTAGTGGGTCAAGGCTGAAGTTGTATAAGAGTGGGCTCAGGGGTCCCCTTGTCGCAGGCCCCTTTGAGGATGGACTACTTCCGTTCGGAAACCTGGGCCACGCACTGCCATTGTTGCAGATTCCGTGAGCAGCATCACCCAGTTAATGAAGCGGGGAGGTAGGCGGAATTTTTGGAGGCAGGCCCTAAGGTATTCCCAGTTTACTCTATCATAGGCCTTTTGTTGGTCCAAGAATACAAGTGCCCCAGAGGCTGTGGACTGACACACATTAGCCACATTTGCACGTTATCCCAAATTGACCTTCTGGGGATGAAACTGAATTGTTCTGGAGAGATGGTGGCAGATGCTACAGTCCCTAAACGGTTAGCCATGATTTCTGTTAAAATTTTGGTGTCTGTGTTTGTTAGAGAAATGGGGCGCCAGTTGGCTAAGTCTAGCCTATCCCCTTTCTTGAAGAGTGTGACTGTAAAAGCCTCATGTCCTCCTGGTAGGAGGCGCGTTTCCAACAGGCATTGGTTGAGTGAGGCTAGCAGCAATGGGGATATGTATTTAAGATATTTTTTGTATAACTCATATGGAATGCCATCTGGGCTTGGGCATTTTTGGTTTGGCGCACCACGAATGGTAGTCCATAATTCGTTTGGAGTAATTAAATTCATTATTTCCGGGTATCAGAAGATGGTGCAGATATGAGCTCTGTCGAGAAATTCTGCCATTTCAGCTGGCTGAATTGGTTTGGCTCGGTATAACTCGGAGTAATATCTTTGCATTTCAATTGCCACTTTGGCTGGTGTGTCCACGATAGAATTATCTGATCTTCGCACCTGTGTGCAGGCCACGCTCTGGCATGGTGCAAAATTTTTTTTGAAGAAGTATGCGTTGCACTTGTCGCCTTTAGTGATGCATGTGGCCCTGTATTGGACACAAACACAATGTTTGTGTTGCCTTTCAAGTGCGTTGAGGTGGGCTGCTGCCTCCGCCCACTTCTGGCCCCATGCAGTGCTATATCCTGAGGCTGAAATGTTGGACTCCAAGTGGGCCAATTCTGCCAGCGTGCGCGATATAACTGCCAATGTGGCTCATGAGCGTCTGGATGAGAGATGGCAATAGTGGCGGATGGTGTCTTTTTTGAAAGTTGCCCATGTGGAAATGGGGTCCGCGCAAAACGGTGCAACAAACGATTTTGCCAAAGTTGCCTCTTCCACCCATGTGGAAAATCCTGGCGACGCAAGCTCTGGGGGGCGGATTTTGCACCAATGTGGGGCCTTTGCAACTGTGACGGGTAAGTGGTATGTTATCGAGACCAGTCAGTGGTTGGAGAATTCCATTTTCGTTGTTTTGAAGTGGGAGATGTGGGGTTGGAATTTCGCCGGTGCTAGAATAAGGTCAATGCGGGTCATGGACCTTAATTGGCTGTTGTGGATGTGGGGATGCATCATGTTTTTGAGCAGTGGGGCATGTCGCGGCAGCACATCCATTAACCCAATGGTGGCTTTTAGAATGCGTAGTTCTACATGACCCTGTGGGGCGTGGGGTGAGGGCGGCCACCGGTCCGTTGGTGAGGTTAGCCAACAGTTCATGCCACCAATTAGGAAAGAATCGGGGGGTAACGGGAGGGATTTGACCGATGAGAAAAATTCCCGACACTCTTGTGCACTGTTTGGGGCGTAAATGTTGATGATTGTGTGTGCAACATCGGCCCACGAGAAGGTGACAACAAGCACTCGGTCATTTAGGAATGTTTCTGAAGATGTAAATTTGAAAAAATTGTTTTTCCAAATTAGCACCCCACAGTGCTTTGACCAAAAGGATAGGGATGGTAGGAGCATTGTTTTCCAAGCATCCTCAGAACCTCGTGGACAGTGGGTTTCCTGGATGGCCAGGATTTCCACGGGTAAATTATTTTGTAAAAAACTCAGTTTCCTAGCCCGGGATGGGGAGGCCTTGAGTCTGGCGATATTCAGCGTCCCTAGAGTGAAGGTTTCCCCCATTGCACCTTAGGTGCGAGGGGTGGGCCCCCCTGGCCCACCAGCCTCTTCCAGGTCCCCACGGGCTTTCACAGCAGTGTGGGTATTAGCAGCAATGCTATCAGGTTTTTGTTAATTTTTGTGGAAAGAGTCGCGTTGGCTTTGGCCTTCAATTTTTGTTTTCCCGACGTCGGACGAATTTTTTGCGGTGCGGATAAGTTTGGTGCACCTTTGAGTGGGGCAAAAAAAATTTTTTTGGTTGGGATAGGTCCCAAGTTGGTTTCAACCAGGGCTTGGGTGCAGCGATTGGGTGAGATCAAATCTTTCATCGGATCCTCAGATTGAGTGGCCAATTCAGCTTGGGCCTCCCAATCTGATTGGGTGATGGATTCCCAAGTTGCTTCCGCCGTGAAGGTCTCCATGTCCTCCTGGCGTTGTGAGTGTGGGATGGTGGTGGTGACCTTGGCCGCTTCCTTGGCCGCGGTCCTACGGGCCTGCTTGGCCTTCTTCCGCTCCTGTGGGGAGATGGGCTTTACCAATAGGTAGCAGCCTTGTGCTCCCCACAGGAAAGCCTCTTTGGTGCTTGCGGTTGGTTCATAGTGCGCCTCTCAGCTGGCCATGGCCGCTGAGGGGTGCTCTTGGAATGTAACGCCCTCTTTAATGGGCACGCGTGTGCCTTATGGCCAAACATGTCACAGTGGGTGCAAATGGGGGCGCGCTGTCCACGGTTACCCAGAATGGGTGGGTGGTGTGCCCTGCAATGTCAATAAAGGTGGAGTGCGGGATCTGGGTTAGGTCCTTCATGATCTCCTCAGTTGGGGTCAGAACTGCGATGGCTTTGCCGGTGCACAGGTGTGGCATCAGTGTGAAACATTGCATTTTGAAAGATTGTATTTCGCCATATATGGCGAGACCATCTTTCAGGTGTTGCTAGAAAATGTCACGTTTTACCGTAGTAGGCAAAAAGTCAAACGTGAGGAAATTTGGTTTGATTTTGTCCATCTGGTGCATTTAGTTTTGATGACCCATTGCCCTTTGGGGAGGTCAACTACTACGCGCACCGCTGCAGCCTCGTATGCTGCTATTTTGCTTTCAAAACCTAGGTCCAGCCAACTGCGCGACATGGAGTTAGGTGCAACGTACACCGCGGTTGGGAAAATTTTGTGTACATCTTCACAAAATTTTTCCCATAGGGCCGTTTTTTGATGTCCAGATACACACAGACTCCGAATTCCACCGACAAAAGTGGCTGGGAATGTGGCGTATTGATGTACTGGTTGCATCATGCTTGCCACGCGAGTATCTCCGGGGAAATTGTGACCACCAGTTATTTTAGATTTTTTCTATTCTGCTGGATTCTCCGGGGCGTTTTTGAACGTTAGAGGCCGCGGGCCTTCTGCCTGCTCCTCTTGCCTTGCTTGCCCAACTGCTCCCAGACATGGGCGCAGACTAATCCCCTCTATGAGATTATCAAACTAGATTTAGTCTTGAATTGAATGGGTTGCAAAAGTGTTTGCAATGAGAAAGAAAAGTTTGCTCTGGTATATCTTTATGATATTACATATTTTCCAAAACCTTTAACAAACATTTGGGCCATCTATAGGAAGTTTCTAGGAGAATTTTAAGCTCCTCCTTAAAGCTCAAATCCTCTAAATGTTCATAATTCCAATATAAAATGGAGTTTTTAGGATTTCAAGTATTGGCCAAAGAAATTTGACCCTTGCAGATAAATTTAAAGCTATCCATCAAATGCCTCCTCCTTCCTCTCTGCGGGATATTCAAGTCTTTCTTGGTATGGTTGTGCTAGTTTTAATTTATAACCAAATTTGCTGATGTGGCCGAACCATTATTTCATCTGTTACAAAAAGGAGCCCCTTGAGTAAAGTTCAGCTCAAGATTAATCGTTCAATTCTCTGCAAACTGCTTTAACTAATGCACCTGTTCTAATACATCCTTACTTTGATAAACCTTTATTATTACATACCAATGCAAGCAATGTCGCTATTGGGGCTATCTTATCCTAGTATGATGAGGAGCATAAGGACCATCCCATCGCGTTTTATAGAAAAACTTTGTTTAAAGCTGCACGAAAATATAGTTTAACTGAGTGGAAGTGTTTGGCCATAATTCTAGCAATCAAGCACTTCCATCCCTTCTAAAATGGTCACCATTTTACTGTTATTACCGACCATTCTTCTTTAAGATTATTGCAGAATATGAATGTTTCTGACGGTAGATTGGCTCGTTTGGCCTTAAGATTGCAAAATTATGATTTTCCATTGTTCATCGTTCAGGTGCTCAACATCAGAATGCTGATGGTTTGTCTTGACTGTCTAGTCTGACTTTGTTAGTGGAGAAGGAAAAACGCTTCTATAACCTCATTGGGCGGCCTGAGTTGTGGGTTCAAGAGTCTAAAGAAGATCAAGCCTGTTTAAAATCAATACCTAAAGATACTATGATTTGGGAGGGAGCTTTATATAAGAAGGTCAAAACCAAGTGGTTACCATTTTTACAACTAAACTCAAGATTTCAGGCTGTCATTGAAGGACATGAGCAAGTAGGCCACAGTGGGTTGAATAAAACTCAAGAATGGTTAAAAACCCAATATTATTGGGATAACATGACTAAATTTATCTGAAAGACCCTTGACTCATGTATATCTATAAAATTTATGGAATTACCAACCCAACTTATTAACATCAAGTTATCCCCCACGACTAAAGCATTTGAAGCGGTAAGCATTGAAGTGGTACAGCCTTTTCCTCCGGGACTATATGGCCACCAGTATATTATTATGGCTGTTGACCATTTAATTAAATGGGTTGAGGCCATTTCTATTGCTACTCCCTTAGCTAAAACTACAGCGCTATTCTTTTACCAACATATATTCTCTCAACATGGATGTACCAAGGTCCTTATGTCATATAATGGGACTATCTTTAAATTGCAACTTGTACAGGAATTATTTAAATTATTCAACACTGACCAACAATTTGTTGTTCTGTACAATTCCTCCAATATGGGGCCATCAAACGAGTCAATGGAACTCTAGTTTCAATCTTAAAGAAAGATGGCTTCTACTGATCCATCTCGGTGTAATTTTTATTTTCCTGGTGCCTTAATTGCATATTGGATAGGATATTATTGAATTAACAAGATGTCACCTTTTATGTGCCTATATGGTTGAGACCCCTCAGTCCCTTCAAGTGTCCAAGCCATACTTGAAGAAAGCGAACCAGAAAACTCTGATCTATTTTGAGAAATATGGCAGGTGAGATTATTTGTATTCAAGCTCAAGCTATGAAATAAATTGAAGTAACCACTCAAAGAGAGACTCAAAGAGCCAATCAACATAAAACTTACCTTGCCTGAATACCAAATTGGAGATTATGTCATGTATTAACACTCTTGGCCTGGTGGATGAACTAAAAAATTAGGAACCAACTGGTCTGGTCCTTATCAAGTCATATTTCAAAAGAACTAGTGTTTGATTGTTCATGTTGATACTGGCATAGTGATCAATAATATTCACCCTAGGTTTTTAAGAATTCACCCTCCTCTGCGATCAAATCTTGAAAGGAAAGTTTCAAGATTTTGCCAAATTCTTTTGTCCCTCAGAGATTCTACTTTAACAATTCCCCCAGCTTCATCAAGAGGAGAGCTTAATTTATCTCAATCTATCAACATTAATAAAAATGATCAGCCTCATCCCAATCAATTGAATGAAGATTTGATTGCACAGCAATTAATTAGCACTGATAGATTATGAACTAAATCTAAACCTATAAATATCCCACCCTTTCAAAAAATAAAGAAGGAGGTCGATTTATAACCTCGTTTTACTTTAATTTATCGCTCTTTTGGAGAACCAGATAAATTAACTTTGAGAGAAAACCTTCCTCTTGGGAAGTGTAATTCAAAACTTCCAGACATTCCATCTTAGAAAAAACAATTCAACCAATCCAAGATTAGGTTATAGCGATCTCAGAATTGCCCCCTAAAATCTAAGGGATATTCAGGTATTTCTAGGGATGATGGGGTATTACCACCAGTTCATCACTAAATTTGCTCAGCTTAGCGAGCCACTTGACCAACTATTGACCAATAACACTCCAGTTTCAGTGGGGTGCGGAACAGAAGGCTGCTTTTGAGAAGCTGAAGCAATTGCTGCAACAACGCCCTATCCTATAGCACCCAGATTATAATAAACCATTCATTTTATTCACTGACTCCTTGGAATATGCTGCTGCGGCCATTTAAGCCCAATTGGATGCATATGGCGTAAGTCATCCTGAACCTATTTTAGTAAGATGCCTTTAAAGGCGGAACGCAACTAAAGCGTTACATAGAATGAGATCATTGCTGTTCTGTTAGCTGTAAAGCACTACCACCCTTTCCTATATGAAACTACCTTCCCTGTGATTACTGGCCATTCATCCTTAGAATGGTACAGAACATGAAATATCATACTGGCCAGTTAGCTCGCTGGGCTCTAAAGCTCCAGCCCTATGATATGAAGATTGAACACTGTAGTGGAACCCATCACATGAACGTTGATGGGTTGACTCAGCTACCAGTCCTTCACTTAGATAATAGTGAGACGGAGAGGTTACATGACCTCTTAATGACCCCAAATGACTGGGGGATGAGGATGAGACTTTTCACAAGATTTTAGCCCAGAACCACATAACATGAAAGTGGAGAATGGGAAGCTGTATAAACAGGTGGGGGCTAAATGGCTGCCTTTCCTTTGACCCTCAGAACGTGTACCTGCTAGCATAGAAGCTCATTTCACCCTAGGCATGGAGGGGAAAAGAAATCTTATGAGTGGGTTAAGGATCGGTAGTATTGGGATAGAATGATTTAATTATCGTTGACATCTTGGAAGCTTGCCTTATTTGTAATAAGCAATCCAGTCAATACTCAATACCAGTATCAACCCACTACGATTAACAACCATTCCACACCATCAGTTTGGATGTAGCATGTCCCCTTCCTCAGATTACTAGTAGAAACAGGTTTATTCAAGTAGCTATTAATCATTTCACTAGGTGTGTGGAAGCCGTGACTCTTCCTGATCAAATGACCAAGGTTACAGCCACCTTTTATATCAGAACATTTTCTCTCGACATGGCTCTCCCCAAGTACTACTCTGCAATAATGATAAGAACTTCACCTCCTGAGTAGTCAAAAACCTGGCCACATACATGGGAGCCCAACAACTTTATTGGCTTTATACAATCCATATACCAACGGAACTGTGGAGAGGGCAAATGGTATCTTGGTGTCCGTCCTTCTATAATGGTCTCTTCTGATCCACTTCACTGGGATTAATTCTTATCCAGTGCCCTTATGCCTACCAAATTAGTTATCGCCAAGCTTATAAATGTCCCTATTCCGTGTCTTGTATGTTCATGAACAAGGAATACCCGCTCTCTTAGTTAAAGATTTATATTCCTCTAGAATTGAGTAACCTGAGAAAGTTATGAGAAGATTGAATCAACGCATCATCCAACTCTAATATGAGCTATGATCAATCTAGAAAACCCGGTGACTAAAGAAGGGCAGTCTTCCAATGAGCTCTAAACCCCCTACCTACCTTCCAAGTGTCTGACATGGTGTTATACTACCATAACCGTATCACCCCTAGAAGTGGTAAGCTTGGATCAATCTGGGAGAGTCCCTTCACCATCACCTACAAATGAGGCAATGAGTACTCTATAAAGTCTTTAGCTACAGGAATCACCATCAACTATGTACATGGCCATTTCATATGACCTTATTTTCCCCCAACATTCTTGAGGGGGTAATTTTAAAAATTTGCCCTCTAAGCTGCAGAGGAAGAATGTCTTGGGTCAAAATCAACTAAATAGGGAAATTTTGGCCATTTACAAATTTTCGATGAACCTAAGAGCAATTTAAATAATAATAACAATGTTATCAGCCAATAGACCCTGGTCAATTCTCAGTGGAACCCCAAAAACAGGGTAACACGATTTTTAATAATACTTAGGCAACAATCAAAAAATTGATGAGTCAGATTACTCCAACCCTACAGCAGACCCTGGGGCCACCATCAGAAGGTACACCCCCAGCCACAACCAGGCCATAAAGCACCTATATGGGGACCACCCCTTTATAGGCTTGGTGGGGGTCCCCACAAGGTGCAATAAATTTCTTGAATAGGGATAGCTGAAGTTTATAAAATTTCTACCTAATGGGTACGTTTTGGCCAATAACAATTCCCCTGCCATCATTCAGCCAAAAAAGTGATTATCTTAAGCTTCAATGGGCTGCTCCCCATATTTACGAATTTGGACTAGGCCTAGCTATTCTGAACCTATCCATGAATTTTCCTTGACCCTCAAAACAATTTAAATACTGAACAGTATGATGTTGAGGGGGTCATATCTTTTCTCTTTATCATGCTCCTAATAAAATTTATAAAAACCCAGTTTTATTAGAGCTTTATAATTGAATTTTGTTTATAAACTTTTAAGAAAACCAGCATGCATACAGCAATAGTGAACAAGAAATGGCTAATTTCCTACAAGGATAAAATATCACTATACGTATCCAGTAGAGAATGAATTTGTTTAAGCTCATCCAGGGTTAAGTCATCTGAGATATATGTTAGGAAGAGTACATACCATCTGGTCTGTAATAAACTTAAATCCAACATCAACCAAGATAAGTGGATACTTTTAGTATCATTGAGAAAAATTAACAGAACTTTCCCTATCTCTTGATGTTTTTTGACAACGATGAGCTTATTATTAGGGTTCTCCAATAGAATGTTAATGGGTCGTTGATAGGCAGGGTTTAGTATGCCCAGCAATACCCTGGGTTCTAAAGAACTTACTCCATCAAAGTTTGTTATGTGAAGCAGACAGGCTCAGGGGATCTGTAAAGTAATACATGTAGCAACCACCCATTGTTCACCAGCCTTAATTACTATTTCTTCTGAAGCATAGAAGGGAATGCCTCTGAAGCGTTCAACGATTCAGGCAAATATCTTTTGTTGCGTTCAGAGGTCGTGTATAATAAAAGTAAAGCAGAGGATGGGTATATAACTAAGCAGGAGTATTCTTTTTTAATAGTTTCTTCATTGCTGAAGATTTGAGGGACTTCAAAACTGTTTAGGGAGAGGCAACCATGTTTCACGATTATTATATCGTCATACTCAATCATAACTTTGTGCCAATAAGCATATTGTAAGCACTATTATCCAAGGCAACAATGGGAACTGGAAATATGAGCTTTCCAGCCAAATAGCCAAAGAAGAGTAGGCTCCAATAGCACAGGTGTTGTTGGGACCCTCTGTTCCAAACTCCTGCTTACATTCAAGATCTGGAGCCAGCTTAATCTTCTTGATCAGCTTGGAAGAGAGAAAGTTTAAAGGAGATTTTGTGTCCAATATATCCTTAACCCAGACTTTTTGAATAACAACCTCTACCTTAGTTATGGTCCCACTAAAGCTAGGGGGAGAGCTGATACTTTCTTAAGACGGAGAGTAGAGGCAAGCTTTTTCTCTATATTGGGGTAGTTTTCTTTGAAAACCGTAGAGTGAACATGATGACTTAGTCAGATCAGCGAAGCAATAACCTGGTCAGCATCGCTAGAGGTATCCATAACCTCAGGGCACCCCAGCACTTGATTAAGGTAGGTTTCTTGAGGGACAGGTTTTTTTCTCCTTCAAGTTCGGCCAATCCAATATACCTACTTCAACAAGGGCTCCTAAAACATAATAGCCAAAGTGTCAGGCGGACAGCAAGTAATAATTAGACTGGCCTGTCATCCCAGATGAAAAAGCACCTGAATGGTAAACCAGAATGCCCAAGGCACTGCTGTTGATATGATGAATATGGAACTAGAAAGGAGTTCCACCATTATCTGCAAATGAGCCAGAATTTTGTACAGGCATAAATTAAATTACCAGACAACCATGGCCGTTAACCCTGAGGGGTATGAGAGTGTCAGCGGAGAAGGCAGTTTAATTCTTAACATATAAAAGCTTAATTTTGGGGAAAATTTTTTAATGGAAAATTTAAGAAAAAAATTATCCAACAATTTTCTCAGTGCAATGCAAGTGATTAAATAATAGTCAATTTGAGGTAAAACAAGCTGGGATCAGGTCCTGCAAATTTGACCTAACCGGTGAACTATTTGGGAATGGGTGTATTTTTCCCTGGGAATTGACATTGAAAAATTTGGCGGTGGGCTGAGTCACTGTCAGTTTGACCTCGAATGTCCAAACCAGGGCTTGGCTACATTCCTGACGGTTGGCATGACGGTGTTTAGCCCAACGAGCAGTGGAAATCCCCCAAAGCCACCCCACATAGGGGTGGGCCCATTTGGTTGGGAACGGGTTCAGGATGCCCAACCTGCCCGAGACTCAGTCGTTGGGCTGTTTGTTCAGTCAGTGGCATCGTGTCAGGCGCAACGCCAAATTTACTAGCAGGAAGCTTCAAAACCTCAATGATGGTATCCAATGCTATTACCTGCCCATTGGGGGTGATGCCTGACGGATTTTGGAGGGGGGAGATTTTTTTGATCATCATGTTAACTGAATTGCAACCATCGGGCATTTAGGCTGATAGATCAGTCTTCATACCTTTTTGACCAATTGAAATCTGAGCATTGGGCTGATTGCCACTCAAATTAGTTACGATCAATTTCATTTTCAAAATGTTGGTGCAGATTTCACTGATTCCTTGTAAAAGCTTTCTGAGGAGAGTGTGGGTACCAGGAGTGGTATCTGAAGAGGGAGGGCTGTAACCCAACGCTCATCTACCATGTGAGCGAGATTGCCCTGAGTAATGAGGGGTACTGCCATCCTCTTTGGTGCCTTCTTGCTCAGAAATGGGAAAATGGCCCAATTGACACCCAGAGGACATTCCGCGGGACTTACATTACCCTTTCCTTTTTCCAAGGGAAGGGCCCCACCACTGGGAACTGCATGAGAGCCACATTCTTGTGCGCCTTATGTAATTTGATTGCCATAATTTTCGCAACTTTTTTTTGGGGGGGGCGGGGAGCTTCAGGGTGGGATATGTGGAATGCATCAACCAGGCTCATGCAATTCGCGCAATTGCGCGCCTTGACCCAACTGGTTTTCATAGGCCAGATACCCTTTCCAGGCCATGAGGTATTGTACAGAACGTCAGGATTTATGGGATGCCAGGATAGCCTCTACCTCGGCCTCCTCCTCATTTTCAATGATGATCAGTTCCAGTTCCATGGGAATTGCACCCTTGAAGGGCGATAGCTGGGAAACATGGAAAATGGGATGATGCTTCCAATGCGCGAGGAGTTTCAGTCAGAACGCCCTGTTACCCAATAACTCCTCCACTAAATGGGGACCCATGCTTTTACTGGCGAATTTGTGGGAAGGGGCCTGGATTTTTAAGTGATGGGTGTCGAGCATAACATAGGAGCCCTTCATAAAATTGTGACCTGGAAGACGCTTTTGATCCGTGAACTGCTTGTATTCATCTATAGCTTTGGTGAGGTGTTCTCACACTAAGGCTTTAGTCAATCCAATATGAGCAGCGTTGTCAGTGGCAGCTTGAACCTCAGGCCGCAAGCACAGTCTGACTGTAAAATGAAGGATTATAGCCCAACGTTGCTTCATAGGGGGAAAACCCTGTGGACACATGGGTCCCATTATTGTACACAAATTGAATGAGAGGGAGGTCATCGGCCCAAGTATCCTGTGCGGCTGCAGCATAGCAATGCAGGAACTGCTCAAGAACTTGATTGATTTGCTCGGTCTGTTTATCAGACTGGGGATGATACACCGTGGAGTGACAGGGGATATTTTCAGGATTGATAATAGTTCACTTCAAAACTGCGCGGTGAACTGTGAGCCACGGTCACTGATGATCTCCTGGGGGAGACCAAACATTGAAAACATATGGCGCATGAAAAGTCGGGCAGTTTCTTCTGCTAAAAATGTGGAAGTACAAGGTATAAAAGGGAAATTTCATGAAGCGATCCACCACTACTATCAACGCTGTGAACCTGTTAAACAGTGGAGCTCAACAATAAAGTCCACGTACACTGATGTCCATGGGCCCTCCGCCTGCTGTAAAGGGTGAAGGAGGCCGTTTTTGCCAGAACAATCTGACTTTGCCCTGGCACAAGTAACACAATTGGCGATCCAGGCTGGAACTTCTTTTGTCAAACCTGCCCAATTGTAGGTCCATTTGATCAAATCGATGCATTTCTTAGAACCAGGGTGACCAACTATGGGGGATAATGATGTGCGCGAAATACCTCAGTTCAGAAGGAGGGGGAACTCAAACGCGAGATCAAAAATATATAAGGCCTCCTTTAGTGAGTATAGGGAGTGTTTATGCTGCTGGTGAGATAACTGCTTGACCAGCTCCATGCCCTCAGGGCAGGCCATTTGAATGGCTAAGACCTGAGCAACTAATGGAGCGTTGGGGGCCAGAGTGATGGAAGAAACAACAGGGGGAACAATTGACAAGATTTGGGTGGTAGGAATCACAGTAACAAAATCCACTTCCTCTGGATCCGCAGAACTGTGGGTGGGGCTGCAGCTGAGAAAATTAGAAAGTATATTTAAGTGCACCTTTTACAAATTCATATTTTAAGTTGAAACTTGACAGGTTTTGATAGGTTTGGGCCTGCATATGTGCCAATTTTTGGGGTATACAAAAGTACAACAGGGCTTGGTGATCCGTGAAAACCGTTAGTTCATGTTGGGCACCCTGTAATGGGTACCTCATATGAGTTAGGGCCCATGCAACGGCTGCCAACTCCTTGTCATAAATAGCCCAAGACTACTCCATAGAGGTGAACTTTTGGGAAAAGTAGACAGCAGGGTCTTCCAAACCATCATGCTCTTGGAGCAACACTGCTCTGACAGCTACCGACAATGCATCACATGTAACAATATATGGCTTGGTGGGATCGGCGTGTTTCAAAATGGGAGGGGATACAAACACCTTTTTAATTGATTAAACGCCTGTTGGAATTCATACATCCAGAAAAATGGTACGTTTTTCCCTGTAAGGGGGTGGAGTGGGGCGGCGAGCTGTGAAAGTGTGGGGGAAACTTTTTAAAAATGATTGTTCCCAAGAAACTCCATAGTTGTTTCTGGGTAGTTGGGGTTGGTCACACCCTGATAGCATCCAACTTATTGGAAGGGATTGCAAAACCATCTTTGAGAACCAGTTTCCAAGGAAAGTAACCTCCTCATTATATCACACTTGGAGGGTTTGAGGAACAACCCTGCCTTAGCAAGGCGACCACCACTGCTTCCAAATCAATAGCGTGTTGTTTGGGAGTCAGGGGTGTGAACAAGGATATTATCAATGCATGCAACTGTACAGGTAAACTAGAGATCACCCAGTACATTGTCAATCATATGTTGAAATGTACAGGAGCATTCTTCAGCCCAAAGGGCATTACACGGAATTGGAAAATGCCGCGCTTCATCTGGATCGCTGTTAACCATTCCTGCCCTTCCATTACCCAAATTTGGTTGAAGGCGTTCACCAGATTCAGCTTAGAGAACACAAGCGATTTGGCGATTGCCTGGCTGATTGTTTGCTCCAGAGGCAAGGGGTAGGGATCAGAAACCGTTATTTTATTTCAAATGACCGTAATCCATGCAGGGATGGAGAGAACCATCCGCTTTTTTGGTGAAGATGACGGGGAGGCAACGATTGAGGTCTTCTTGAGCAATCAACCTTTTTCCAACATATTGTCCAATCAAGTATTGAGTGCAACTTCTTCCTCCACTGTATGGGGATACAACGGGCAGTTGATGTTAACCAACTCCATGGTCGTTCAAAACCTACAATCAAACCTAGTGTGCTTAGGCAGATGATCCACCTTTTCCATATCGAAGATTCTTCAATAGCGCATTAAGCTCTTGGGGAATGGCTGGGATGCCCTTAGAAGTTACTAGGGTAGTGATAGAGCTGGTTCCTTGTATTTTCTTGAGGGAGTCAGTCAAAGGGAATTCTCCTTCCAGATGATTATTGGTGTCATGGAAACGGCAGAAGATGTTTAGACTGGCCTTCCAGTCAGGATGTGTAAGCACCAAAAAAGCAAGCCAAAATGCCAGTGGCATTGCTGACCGGACAACTTGATATGTAACTAGGCATTGAATAACGAAAATTTGTTGGTGCAGCACAAAGGTGATTATGATCCTGACAATGAACCACACTAAACTCACTCCTGACCCGGGGGTCTTACTGCAGGGGTGGAATCACTTAGATAGTCTCAGATGAGATCCTTGGCATATGGGGCCATTTCAACTGGGGTGGCAAGGAGATGGATTCTCTATTGCAATTATTGGATATACGACCACAAGATACCCATGTATTGCTGCCAGAAGTTAGTGATAATAGGGTCGTAGAGCCAAAAAATTGACTCGCTGAACTCAATTGATGACAGAGGGAGCCATAGTGACCATGAGTACTGGTAGAGCCCATCCAGTATACAGACTGACAGGTCACCAGGGAAGCGCCATCAGGGATATGGTCGGAAGAAATTATAAAAATGGTTTGGGTTTATTTGGCAAAATTTTATTTGAAGGAAAAGGAATAAAACTATCCAACAATTTCACAGTGCTATGCAACTGGTTAAATAGTGGTCAATTGGGGTAGTGACAAGTTGGGATCAGGTCCCGCAATTTTGAATTAACCAGCGAATTGTTTGGGAATGAGTGTATTTGTTCCTTAAGAACTGACATCGCAAAATTTGGCGGTGGGCCAAATTGCTGTCAGTGTGACCTCAAATATCTGAACTGAGGCTTGGCTACATTTCTGATGGTTGGTGTGATGGCTTTTTGCCCAATGAGCGATGGGAATCCCTCAAGGCCACCCCTCATAGGGATGGGTCCATTTGGTTGGGAATGGGTTTGGGACGCCCAACCCACCTGAACTAGGTTGCTATATTGTTCATTCAGTCAATGGCATCACATTGACCACAACGCCCAATTACCTACTGGGGGCTTCAAACCCTCATTGATGGCACCCAATGCTATAGCCTGATTGTCAAGGATGATCCTCGATGACTTTGAAAGGAGGGTGCTTTGTTCAATCAGCATACTAATCAAATTGGAACTGTCAAGCATTCTGACTGATACCTCAGTCTTCATGCCTTTCCAGTCATTTTAGATTTAGCCGATTGGCCAGATTGCCACTCAAACTAGGTCTGGGCAATTTCAATTTGATAATTTTGGTGCAAATTTCGCTAATTCCCCATAAAAGTTCTGCTGAGGTGAGTGTGGGTACTGGGGGTGGGATCCAAAGTGGAAGAGCTGTTGCCCATCGCTCATCTACTATATGATTGAGATCGCCCTGAGTAATGAAGGGTACCACCATCCTCTTTGGTGTCTTTTTACTTGGGAATGGGAAAATGGCCCAATCAACAGCTAGGGGACGTTCCCCAGGACTTACATTACCCTTTCCTTTTTCCAAAGGAAGGGCACCCCCACTAGAAAACTGCACAGAGCCACATTTTTGTGTACCTTGGGTAACTTGATAGCCATAATTGTCATAACTTTTTTTGGGGGGGGGGTGAGGAGCCTTGGGGTGGGATATATGGAATGCTTTGACTAGATCCATGCAATTCACACAATCGCGCGCCTTGACCCAACTATTTTCATAGGCTGGATACCCTTTCCAGGCCACTAGATATTGGATGGAACGTCATAACTTCTGGGATGCCAGGATAGCCTCTACCTCAGCTTCTTCCTCATTATCAATGATAATCATTTCTGGTTCTGTGGGAATTGCACCCTTGAAGGGTGTGAGCTGGGAAACATGGAAAACAGGGGTGCTGCTTCCAGTGTGCAAGAAGCTTCAGTCAGAACGCCCCATTACCCAATACCTCCTCCACTAAATGGGGGCCCGAGCATTTACTGGAAATACATGGGAAAGGGTTTGAATTTTTAAATGACGGGTATTAAGCATAACGTAGGAAACCACCATAAAATTGTGACCTGGAAGACGCTTTTGATCCCTGAACTGCTTGTATTCATCTATAGCTTTGGTAATATGTTCCCGCACTAAATCTTGAGTCAATCAGATATGAGCAGCGTGGTCTGCAGAAGCTTGAACCTCAGGCCGCAAGCATGGCCTATCCAAAAATGATGGATTATAAATTCAACATTGCTTTGTAAGGGGAAAACCCCGTAGATGCGTGGGTCCCATTATTGTAAGCGAATTGAGTGAGGGGCAAGTCACTGGCCCAAGTATCCTGCACTGCTGCAGCATAACAATGCAGGCACTGTTTGAGGACTTGATTGACCCACTCGGTCTTTCCATTGGACTGAGGATGATACACCGTGGATTGACAGGGGGATATTTTCAGGATTGATAGAAGTTCACTCCAAACCATGCGGTAAACTGTGAACCCCGGTCAAAGATGATCTCCTGGGGAAGACTGAACATTGAAAATACATGGCATACAAAAAGAAGGGCAGTTTCTTCTGACATAATTGCAGAAGTACAAGGAATAAAAAGGGAAAAACTTATAGAACGATCCACCACTACCATCATCGCTGTGAACCTGTAGAACAGGGGAGTTCAATGATAAAGTCCACGGACCAAGGTCTATGGACCCTCCACTTGCTGTAAGGGGTGCAGGAGGCCGTTTTTCCTGGAGTGATCTGACTTGGCCCTAGCGCAAGTAACACAATTGTCGATCCAGGCTGGAACTTCTTTTTTTCAAACCTGCCCAATTGTAGGTCCATTTGATCAAATTGATACATTTCTTAAAACCAGGGTGACAAACCATGGGGGATCATGATGAGCGCGAAATACCTCAGTTCAGAAGGAGAGGGGTACCCAGATGCAAGAGTGGAAGTAAATAAGTCCCTCATCTAAGGAGTATAGGGAGTGTTTGTGACTTGAGTGAGCCAATTTCTCGACCAACTCCACGCCCTCAGGACAGGCCATTTGACCACTAAAACCTGAGCTACTATCAGGGTGTCGAGAGCCAAAGCAATGGTGAAAATGATGGGGAGAACAATTGACAGGATCTGAGCGGCAGGATTCATGGTAACAAGATCCACCTCCTCTGGTTCCAAGGGACAGTGGGCAGGATTGCAGCTTAGGAAGTTGGGAAGTACATTTAATGCACTTTTTAATGAATTTGTATTTAAAGTTAAAACTGCACAGGTCCCAAATAGGTTTGAGACTGCTGATGCGCCAATTTTTGGGGTTTGCAAAAATACAAAAGGCCTGGTGATCTGTGCGGACTGTTAATTCATGGCAGGCACCCTGCAACAGATACTGCCAATGAGGTAATGCCCATGCAACAGCTGCCAATTCCTTATTGTAAATGGCCCAAGACTGCTACGTGGCTATGAACTTTTGGGAGAAATAATAAAAATTGTTTGGGGTTTTTTTGGTGAAATTTTATTCTAAGGAAAAGGAAGAAAATTGACCAACAATTTTCACATTGCTATGTAACTGGTTAAATAGTAGTCAATTGGGGTAGTGACAAGCTGGGATTGGGTCCGCAATTTTGACCTAACTGGAAAATTGTTCAGGAATGGGCGGGTTTGTTCCTTTAGAACCAACATTGCAATTTTGGCGGTGGGACGTGTTGCTGTAAGTTCAACCTCAAACGTCCAAACTAGGGCTCAGCTATGTTTCTGACAGTTGGCACAATGGCTTTAGCCCGACGAATGATGGGAATCCCCCAAGGCCACCCCTCATAGGGATAGGTCCATTTGGTTGGGAACAGGTTTGGGATGCCCAACCTTCCCACGCTCGGTCACTGGACCATTCATTTGGTTAATGGCATCACATCGGCCACAACGCCCATATTACCTACTGGGGGCTTCAAACCCCCAGTGGTGGCTCCTGATGCTATAGCCTGATCGTTAAGGATGATCCTTGATGGCTTTGGTAGGAGGGTGTTTTGTTCAATCAGTATATTGATTGCATTGGAACTGTTGGGTGTTCTGACTGATACCTCAGTCTTCATACCTTTTCAGCCATTTGAGATTCATCCATCAGCCAGATTGCCACTCAAATTAGATCTGAACAATTTTAATTTGACAATCTCAGCACAGATTTCACTTATTCTTTGCAACAGTTCTGCTGAGGTGAGTGTGGGTACCTGGGGTGGGATGTGAAGCAGGAGAGCTGTTACCCATTGCTTGTCTACTACGTGAGTGAGATCGCCCTATGTAACAAGGGGTACTGCCATCCTTTTCAATACCTTTTTATTTGGGAATGGGAAGATGGCATGATCAAGGGCAATGGAGCGTCCCCGGGACTTACAGCCTCGCTCCTTTGCAATGAACCACCCATTTCATCACAATTTCTACCTCACAATTCCCCATCACACTGTCATAAGATCCGGCCCTGATCACACAATCTGGGTTCTCATCAAAAATGGCATGCCATTTATCCCTTGTGCTTCTAACTCAATTTTTTAAAACACAAGTGCCCTACAGTTTGTGCCTTTGTCAATTTCCCTGTTCCACCTTCCAGCGGTGGTTGGCAGCAGCTTTTTCCAATTCTCTAGATGGGGAACAATCCTCCTGCCCCAGCCTTAGGGAAATTAGGTGTTGCTTCTAAAGCGGCGCCCAATCAAATTATTATTTCTATAAATTTTAAAAAATATTTAACTGGATTACTGAATCCTGAGTTAATGGCTGAATCTGTTCAACAGAGCTGCCGTGGTCATCTGTCTTCAACTAATCAGCTCCTGCGACCACTCCAATTCCAGTAGTTGGCCCAGCGTTGGCTGACCTAAATCTATTTGAGGCTCTCAAATGGATTGATGAGGACAAACAGCCGTACCATGTGAAGTCAGATTTTGCTTTGGAAGAGTTCTTTGTTGACCCTCCTAGCTTGCATACCCGCCATTTTTGCCCTCAAAACAATTTTCAGTTTACAAAAATATTGAAAAAATGGCAGTTGAGGCTGATGCTGCCCCTGCTAACACCCTACTTCGCCAGCATCTTCATGGCGATGGAGTTTCATGTTGAGGGTATTCCCATACCCAATTTTCCCCATGATTTTGAGGAAGATGAAAAATAAGAAGTTGAGGAGCTTTCTTTTGGTGAGAGCCACGAGAGTATTGATGCAGCAAAAGCTTCTCTTTTTCTGACCCCAATTATCCCAAAACCTGCTGGCACATTAAGTCATTCACTTGTGTGCCTGCTCTCATCACTTTCGCTGAGCATCAACCTTCTGAATACATTAAGGCAATGGACACTGCTGGTCTCATCAACGAATAAAAACCATAATTATACCTCCTCATGCCACATGTTGCTGATGATCTTACCCCGATGTTGTCCGCCATGGTCCACCAGCTAATCTGGATGGACAAAAGTTTCCCTAGCTTCCTCACCTTCTGATATGGCTTCCTAGGCTGTTAGCTGATGTGCAATATTAAGTTTTTTATTTTTAATAATCCTTTTGTTTTGGCTATTTGCAAATAAAAATGTGTGGCAGCTCCCCTTTTGGGTTGGCACCACTGGTGCTAAAAAAGTAATTCACATCTTGTGTGCAATCTACAAAATGGCCTATTTTTATCAAGCAACATTAGATTTTTGCCTTTCCAAATATGTTCCATACCACACAAATTAACTCATTTCACGAGTATAGAACTTTTTAAAATTAAGGCTAATTACAAGGACCTAATCATTATTAACAAAGTTTTCCCTATGCAAATTTGAGCAACTTGACCAATTTTTAAGAAGAGCTAAGCTCAGAAATTATTTTCTAGATATTATAACATTTCACATAAGATGAATTAGACCTAAGATGTGCTAAGGATGTTGTCCACACTATTGATACTGGAGACTATAAAACAATTCATTTACGCCCAATTAAACTCCCCAAAACTTAGGGAGAATACCCCAGTAGTAGAGTATGGACCCTCTACCACTGCCTCCCGAGTTCAATCCTGGTAATGGACTTTGAGTAGGGGACGATTTTGACTATGTTGGTTTTGCGTAAATGCCCAGGACTGAGATAGCGAATAGCAAAGGCTATCCATGGAGTTCCTGGCCTATCATACGCCGCGCATGGAGGTTTTCCAGGTTTTATCCTCCTTTCCCATTTTCTTCACTTCCCTAATTGGTGCGGTATCATCCCCAGGTCAACCCACCTCAAAAAAATTTAAAAATTTAAACCCTTAAAACTTCATAAGAAGCTATTATTAGGGATAATTATATAACTCTTCTCTTGCAGCATAATAGTTCCTAAAAGTCTGATGACTGTACCAACTTTAATAGTTAAATAGAAGTACAAAAGCAATTAAGTTGTCATTGATATCTGGAAAAATAAATAACATAATGAAAAAAGGATTCATTCCTCTGACACAGAATGACGATGCTTTGAACAGGCTAAAGGGCGCAAAGTTCTTCTCAGCAATGGACCTTATCAGCGGGTCTTGGTAAATAGATATACCCAAAAAAGAGCGCAAAAAATGTGAAATTATAACACAAGAGGGCCTATTTCAGTTGACATGAATGCCTCAAGGGCTCTGCAACGCCTCAGCTACCGTCCAGAGACCCATGGATACAATTTTTAGAGATTTAAAAATGTCTTGCGCACTAGTGTACATTGAAGATATTAATGGTTTCAGCTGCAAAGTTGATGACCACATGGAACACATAGGGGAGGTTTTAGAAGTCTAGCATTCGCAAACCTAAAATCAAGCCAAAAAGTGCCAGGTCTATAAAGAACAGCTGATATCTTAGCTTTGTAATTTACAAAGTAGGTTTTTTGGCCCCAACCCTCTAATCTAAATGCCATTTACAAAAAGTAATGGCCTAAATTAAAGTGCAATATTCATGTATTCCATGGCATCATCAGTTACTATCACCAATTTATTGTCAATTTTGCAAAACTTGGAGAACCGCTCTTCTGCTTATTTAAGGATAAGGTACCATTAACAAAATCCAGCTTGTCAAGAAGCATTTATCAGCTCTGATTGGCACGTTTGGTAGCCCCCTTCCTTCTAATATCTAAATTCTGATCAGGAATTTATTGTCCAAACTGAAGCATCTTTAATGGCAGTTGAAGCCATATTTTCTCAAAATAGGGGATGGCAAAAACATTCAGTTGCATTTTCTAATTGTACCTTAAACATTCATGAGAGACTTGGAAGGTGCAACGATGGGAATTTTTGGCTGTCTTATATGCTTGAAAGCAATTTTATGTCTATCCACATGGCAATTTTTAAAGTTGCTACCTATCATGCATCCCTAAGATGTCTGAACTTCTCAAGGAAGCCTTAGTATCTATTAGCTTACATGGGGCGTTGAAGATTCAAGCCTAGGACTATATAGTTGAGCATTGCGCTTAGGTAAAGCATAAAATGTGACTTTTGATCCTGAATGCCCACTATTGTAACACTTACTCTGGCTGCTGATGAATTGTTAAAGAAGATCAGTGGAGAATAACAAAATGAGCCTAAATATGTTCAATAGTTATTGGACTTAATACAAGATACAATTATCAAAAATGGGACACTTTACAAGCTCATTGAGGACAAAAAGTATATAATTTAAAGACCGTCAGCTCAAACAGACATAATGTTTGCTTTCTCATATGCCATAGGCTTGGTGGATTCATGAAGATGAAGGAGCATCTGAAGAAACTTTACTATTGGGGGTCAAAGCATTTTGACATCCATGATTCGCTAGAGTGCTGTGTGGTGTGTCAAGGAAAAAAACCGTTCTGAAAAAGCACATCTTATCAGCTTGTTCAGCACAAATTTGCCATGCATACCATATCAATCAATGTTAGATCTCTTTCAACAAGTAATTTGAATTCCAAGTACATTATTGAGGCTATTGATAACTTTACTAAATGGGTCAAAACTAAGGTTATTTGTGAAGCAGAAGCAGGAACTACAACCAAGTTTGTCCTTGAAAAAATTTTCAAAAGCATGGGTGTCCCCAGAGTATCCTTACAGATTATGGCTCCAAGACTAACGCCCATGTCCTCACCTAGCTCAACAAGTTAATAGGAGTACAAGGCATGCTTTCCGCTCCCTATCATCCCAAAAATAATCGTATGGTTGAGTGATCAAATGAGACGTAGGTTAATATCATCAGGAAATTAACTTCAAACAAACCATCTGAATTTGGTACCTAATTGAGTTTGACAGTGTTTGCCTACAACATCTGCTACTACTCAGATACCTGAATGTCACATTTTCAGTCCTTATATGGATGACATCTGGACCTACCATCACTACTATAACCAGACTTTGAAGATCCAGGCGAGAACAACTACCCTCAACATACCAAAAAACTAGTGGATACCTAATCAAATTACAAGCTCAAGGCTTTGACAAAAGTTTTTCCATGAAAAAGGCCTGACACAAAAAGGTTATGGAAATTACTACAAATTATCCAACATTGAAGTAGGTGCTTAATTTCTATTTTAACAACCACGTATTGATTTGTTTGCAAAAGTTACACATATCTGGGTTGGCCCATTTGAGATAATCTAGAAAACATCACAATTCATAAATACAATCAAGGATGCTGCTACTGGCTATATATTCAACCATGTTCGCGCAACATTTCTAAAAAGGTTCAATAAGCTAGAAACTAAGAAAAACATAAAGCATTGAAAACATAAATAAAATAAATATTAAGAAAACTAAAAAAATATATATACATATTTAATTAATACTACATTCACTCCAGAATAGGGGAGGGGATCCAACTCTAAATCCATCAACAATTTATCCAATCTTAAGGCTAAGCATCTGGACTATATCTTTTTTAGCAATCTGGGCTAAAAATAAAGCTGACTGTCAACTATCAATGCTTGTTAAGTGGGAATCTTAGGGCTTATGTTCAAGTTAAGTGGTTGGAAATGTCAGAATCTGGTGGTTAACTCAAAAATTACCTTTTGATAACACATCAACTCAGATCAATTAACCTTACAACAACTCAGCTATCAATCAAATTAACTATCGTATATCAAAAATATATCTCTAAGAAATTGTCCTGGGATCTATTCCAAAACAGCTCTAAAAATCCCATGGACCAATAACAACCATAAGATTGCCCATTGAAAAATTGCATCAGTTTTCTACCATATGGCGACTTTTGTTTGGTGATCATCATAATCAGCACGATAGCACTTGTACATGAACATCCCAAATGGGAGTACCTAGTGCTATTGAGAGGTCTTCCAAAATCCTAATCAGGGGTACATCATTTATTTAAATCAATGCCAAATTTCCCAGCAGTCATATTTTGTCATCTGTATGACAAAACTAAATCAGGCTGACATTAGGGCAATTTTGCACAATCATATTACGATTTTTGTGACTGAAACCTCCCTGATTCTGAGAGTTTTCGCCACAATTAGTCCTAGTAATAGGCTATGGTCATTTCAGTTTAAAGCCGAAATGAGGTGCAAAATAATATCTGCAGAAACTGCGAGCTCAAAATGTGACCATAAGTGCCCTATAAGTAAAAATACTGGCGCCTGGCTTTTGAAATTATTATCTAATGATATCTATTAGATAAAAATATATTTCCTAATTCTCTTTTACTTGGTTTTTAACCAGAGTCTGTTCTTAAAGAAGGTTGACAAGATATAAAGAAGAAATCTACAGCTTTTTACTTTTGCCTGCTTTTTTTTAAAAGTTCCCAAATTTGAAGGGTAAAATTAGCCCAAAATTGCTCAGAAAAGTCATAACAATTCAAATTCTTAGTGAGCTTCCAAATGGTAATATACCATCTGCAATGGCGAAAAATTAAGGATCTTCAGCCGAATTTTTTCCCAAATATACATGGAGGGTTTATTCTATCAAATGAGCGATTCTTAGAATGTAACACTATTTCCCTAAGCTCTAGGCCTACCCTTCACTTCTTGATTGTATTCTCCTTATGTCTTGATAACTGCATCCAAATTGGTGTTTACCTTCAGTTGTACTTTACTGATGAGCTTAGCAATGTCCACCACTATTTCCACTTTGGATCCACAACTGGGTTCCATGTTAAATTAGGGTTTATAACCATTGTGGGCGAAGAATGAAGAAAAGGTAATAGAGCAATGAAGTGTGTTATTAAAGCTACTAGTTTCCAAAAGCTGGTGTGAGGCCCAGTTTGAGTGATCAGCAGACGTGTAAAAACGCAAATTTTCCAACCATTAGTTCACTCATTCTTTCTGCCCATCTGATTGAGGGTAGAAGGCAGTAGAATGGCATGAGCGAATCTCTAGGATCTTAAATGAATTCATCCTTATTATAGATATGAACTGTGTCCCGCGGTCACAAATGATCATTTGAGTCATCCTATGGGTGTAGAAAATGTGGCAAGATTTAAACTGACCATCTGAGCTACAATTATTGTGGTATGACATGTAATGAAATGGGCGAGCTTAGTGAACCTGCACATCACTATTTTTGCAGAAAAATACACCTCAGAGAGGGTCAGCTCCACAGTAAAATCTACTGAAAGGGAGGGCAAGGTCCTCTGCCTTTTAAACTGATATCAAAAAGCCAGCAACGGGCTAGAGATTTGGTCATTCTGTTGAAAATAAGGCACTACTTGGTATACCTTACAATCTGTGCTGAAATACCCTTCTAGTTATATGTGCGGCAGATATGGTTCAAGATTTGGCTTTAAAGGGTCCTCACGGGTATTCCAACGTGGGGTCCAAATTTTTTTCCATGAGAAGAGTCATGAAGGGAACTATAAGAGTCCCTGGAGCCATACCATCTTATACTCTATATGGTACCCCAACTAAAATCTTTCTAAATCAATTGGAAATTGGCGAGAACTTGATTATTTTCAGTAGACAATGATTATATGAGTATGACCTTTTCTGAACATACCATACTTTTCTAGATTCTCCAGAGAAGCGAGAACAGGAGCTTAATTACTATAGAAGGGTTGGTTTATTTATAATTTACCAGAGGGAATCACCATGTGGGTGTATGCAGCTCAACTTCCTTGGGTAAGGAGCAAAGGCGGGTGTTGATTCTAATATGAGTGGACAAAAAGCTATAGTTCCAGGATATTACATTTAAGATTAAAGCAAGCATCAAAATTGAGCAATAGATTATTTTGATGCAAAGTAAATCATTTGAAGTACTTATGAATTGGTGAATTGATAAAATTTTGCCAAAGCCAAAAGATAGAGTGAAACCCAACAATTAATTTTTAATAGAGAATTATTAAGCAGAATATGTTGAATCCAAAGAGGAGTACTGAGGATTAATTTTGAGTTCAAGAGTAAGAAGGATGATGCTTTTACAAAGAAAGAAGGATAGTAAAGAAACTTTTCTTTCTCATTGCAAACACTTTTGCAACCCATTCAATTCAAGACTAAATCTAGTTTGATAATCTCATAGAGGGGATTAGTCTGCGCCCATGTCTGGGAGCAGTTGGGCAAGCAAGGCAAGAGGAGCAGGTGGAAGGCCCGCGGCCTCTAACGTTCAAAAACGCCCCGGAGAATCTGGCGTAGTAGAAAAAAATCTAAAAAAACCGGCGGTCACAATTTCCCCAGAGATACTCGTGTGGCAAGCACGATGCAACCAGTACATCAATACGCCACATTCCCAGCCACTTTCGTCGGTGGAATTTGGAGTCCATGTGTATCTGGACATCCAAAAAAAAACCCTATGGGAAAAATTTTGTGAAGATGTACACAAAATTTTCCCAACTGCAGTGTACGTTGCACCTCACTCCATGTCACGTGGTTGGCTGGACCTAGGTTTCAAAAGCAAAATAGCAGCAGACGAGGCTGCAGCGGTGCGCGTAGTGGTCGACCTCCCTGAAGGGCAATGGGTCGTCAAAACTAAATGCACTAGATGGACAAAATCAAACCAAATTTTCCTCACATTTGACTTTTTGCCTACTACGGTAAAACGTGACATTTTGGAGCAACAGCTGAAAGATGGTCTCGCCATATATGGCGAAATACAATCTATCAAAATGCAACATTTCACGCTGATGCCACACCTGTGCACCAGCAAAGCCATCGCAGTTCTGACCCCAACTGAGGAGATCGTGAAGGACCTAACCCAGATCCTGCACTCCACCTTTATTGACATCGCAGGGCACACCACCCACCCATTCTGGGTAACCGTGGACAGCGCGCCCCCCATTTGCACCCACTGTGACGCATTCACCATAAGGCACACGCGTGCCCCATCAAAGAGGGCGTTACATTCCAAGAGCACCCCTCAGCGGCCATGGCCAGCGGAGAGGTGCACTATGAACCAACCACAAGCACCAAGGAGGCTTTCCCGTGGGGAGCACAAGGCTGCTACCTATTGGTAAAGCCCATCTCCCCGCAGGAGTGGAAGAAGGCCAAGCAGGCCCATAGGACCGCGGCCAAGGAAGTGGCCAAGGTCACCACCACCATCCCACACTCACAACGCCAGGAGGACATGGAGACCTTTGCAGTGGAAGCAACTTGGGAATCCATCACCCAATCAGATTGGGAGGCCCATGTCAAACGGGCCACTCAATCTGAGGATCCGATGGAAAATTCGATCTCACCCAATCGCTGCACCCAAGCCCCGGTCAAAACTGACTTGGGACCTATCACAACCAAAAAAAATTTTTTTGCCCCACTCAACGGTGCACTGAACTTATCCGCACCGCAAAAAATTCATCCGACGTCAGGAAAACAAAAAGTGAAGGCCAAAGCCAACGCGACTCTTTCCGCAAAAATCAACAAAAACCCTAATAGCGTTGCTGCTAATACCTGCGCTGCTGTGAAAGCCCGTGGGGACCTGGAAGAGGCTGGTAGGCCAGGGGGCCCACCCCCTCACACCTAAGGTGCGATGGGGGAAACCTTCACTCTAGGGATGCTGAATATCGCCGGACTCAAGGCCTCCCCATCCTGGGCTAAGAAACTGAGTTTTTTACAAAACAATTTACCCATGGATATCCTGGCCATCCAGGAAACCCACTGTCCACGAGGTTCCGAGGAGCTTGGAAAACAATGCTCCTATCATCCCTATCCTTTTGGGTGAAGCACTGTGGATAGCTAATATAGAAAAACAATTTTTTCAAATTTACATCTTCAGAAACATTCCTAATGACTGAGTGCTCATTGTCATCTTCTCATGGGCTGATGTTGCACACACAATTGTCAACATTCACGCCCCAAACGGTGCACAAGAGCGTCAGGAATTTTTCTCATCATTCAAATCCCTCCTGTTACCCCCCAATTCTTTCCTAATTGGTGACATGAACTGTTAGCTAACCTCACCAACGGACCGGTGGCCGCCCTCACCCCATGCCCCACAGGGTCACATAGAACTACGCGTTCTAAAAGCCACCCTTGGGTTAATGGATGCGCTGCCATGACATGCCCCACTGCTCAAAAACATGACGCGTCCCCACGTCCACAACGGCCAATTAAGGTCCATGACCCGCATCAACCTTATTCTAGCGCTGGTGAAATTCCAACCCCACATCTCCCACTTCAAAACAACAAAAATGGAATTCTCCGACCACTGACTGGTCTTGATAACATACTTTTTTACCGTCACAGTTGCAAAGGCCCCACATTGGTGCAAAATCTGCTCCCCAGAGCTCGCGTCACCAGGATTTTCCACGTGAGTGGAAGAGGCAACTTTGGCAAAGTCATTTGTTGCACCATTTTGCGCAGACCCCATTTCCACATAGCAACTTTCAAAGAAGACACCATCCGCCACTATAGCCATCTCTCATCCAGACGCTCACAAGCCACATCGGTGGTTATATTGCAGGCACTGGCAGAATTGACCCACTTGGAGTCCAACATTCCAGCCTCAGGATATAGCCCTGCATGGGGCCAGAAGTGGGCGGAGGCAGCAGCCCACCTCAACGCACTTGAAAGGCAACACAAACACCGGGTTTGTGTCCAATACAGGGCCACACGCATCATTAAAGGTGACAAGTACACCGCATACTTCTTCAAAAAAAATTTTTGCACCACGCCAGAGCGTGGCCTGCACACAGGTGCGAAGATCAGATAATTCTATTGTGAACACACTGGCTGAAGTGGCAATCAAAACGCAAAAATATTACTCCAAGTTATACCGAGCTGAACCAATTCAGCTGGCCAAAATGGTGGAATTTCTCGACAGAGCTCATATCTGCACCATTTTCCGATACCCAGAAATAATGAATTTAATTACTCCAAACAAATTATGGACTACCATTCGCGGTGCGCCAAACCAAAAATGCCCAGACCCAGATGGCATTCCATATGAGTTCTACAAAAAATATTTTAAATATATCCCCATTGCTGCTAGCCTCACTCAACCAAAGCCTGTTGGAAACGCGCCTCCTACCAGGAGGACATGAGGCCTTTACAGTCACACTCTTAGAGAAAGGGGATAGGCTAGACTTAGCCAACTGGCGCCCCATTTTCTCTAACAAACACAGACACCAAAATTTTAACGAAAATCATGGCTAACCGTTTAGGGACTGTAGCATCAGCCACCATCTCTCCAGAACAATTCAGTTTTATCCCCAGAAGGTCGATTTGGGATATCGTGCACTCTGTGGCTAATGTGTGTCAATCCACAGCCTCTGGGGCACTTGTATTCTTGGACCAACAAAAGGCCTATGATAGAGTAAACTGGGGATACCTTAGGGCCTGCTTCCAACAATTCCGCCTACCTCCACGCTTCATTAACTGGGTGATGCTGCTCACGGAATCTGCAACAATGGCAGTGCACGGCCCAGGTTTCCTAACGGAAGTAGTCCATCCTCAAAGGGGCCTGCGACAAGGGGACCCCTGAGCCCACTCTTATACAACTTCAGCCTTGACCCACTACTGCGAAATGTGAATGCCCAACTCACTGGGGTCCATGTGCCAGGCCAAACCCCAGTCAAGATGATGGCATTTGCAGATGATTGCGTGGTGGGGGTGTCTAATAACAAAGATGCACGCGCGCTTGAAGCCCTCATCCAGGAATATTCCCGGGTAAGCAACGCGGCACTGAACGCCTCCAAAACCGAAATCATCCTCCTTGGTCGGTTTCAGAACTGCTGGGCCCCAGCAAGTAGTTCCCAACCCGGCCCATCTGCTCGCCCACGTCCACGCCTTACTAACTCAAAATACACCGCTCCACTGGTGCTCCCCTTTGTGCCACGACCTACCATAGGACCGGTACACCATCTGGGAGTGTGGTTGGAGGCAGGTGGATACGCGTCAGCAGTAATGGAGTGCCATATACTGGACAACGTGATGAAGCGAATCGCCTCTCTCAGAGCCCACCCTACTACCCTCACTGGCAGGGTTGTTCTTGCCAACTCTATGCTCCTATCCAAAGTCTGGTTTGGAGCCCACGCCATCCCCTTCTCCCCAAGCTTCTTCAAATCCCTGTATGCTTTGCTTTAAGGTTGGCTTTGGTCAGGCCGCCCTCCACCAGTACGGCTAGAGGTCATGTTTGGCCCTCATCATCAAGGTGGCATGGGCCTACTTGACTTCAAAGCCCATGCCGCCAAGATCCTGGGCACCTGGATTGCGGTCGTCACTGCTCCTACACTCCCATCCCAACACTGGTCCCACGCGGCCTGCTCCAACTTCTCCCGAGCCTTGGGCCTCAACAATCCATCAACCCCCATTCCCTGATGAAATACCTCGCATCACACACATCAGCCACAGGTCCTCACGGGACCAAAACCCACTACAAACGAATCCTACTCTCCATGCGAACCGCAGAGTGGAGAATTTGTATTAGTGGACATACAACCCGAAGAGGCCGCCCCTCTCCTCAGTTCACACAAGAGGTACAGGGGCTACCCATCCATGATGGCGTGATCCTCATTCGACCCCAAGTCCTATCCAGGGTGGACTACCTGGACATGATGGACATCCCTTATTCCACTGATACCCAAAAGACTATCTGGAAATCCGCACACCATCCTCTGTTGCAGCCTCAAGTCCGCTCCCATGTGTGGCGCTGCCTGAGGCGGGTGTAGCGTACAGCTGAGCGCTCTAATAATTTACACTCATCCTGTGTCGTGTGTGGCCAGTATGGAACGCTGTTTCACCGCCTGGAGAAGTGCCCCACCTCTAAAGTAATATGGCGCGAAGTCCAACGTCTGCTAGGCCAGGATCAAACACATCCCTTCAGTCTGTCAAGAGATATGTTTTCTTCATTAATGGCCTCCCCCTCCCACCTTCCCTTCGTGCTCTGGTGGTTGCAATCGCCATGTGAACTATCCACACGATTGTCTTGGATGCCATCGCTGGATCCATACCCACCCTCCCTGAAGCTGTCCACAGATTCCGGTCTCATTTGGTGGATCACTTTCAAGCGTGGATGTTTGGATATCTTCCACCACGTCGCTGACAGCTGGTCTCCTCCTGGTTCCCAGTCTGGTTCATCAAATCAGACCCCTTCCTCCACACGTGCTCAATAGTGGCTACGCCCCCTACACACGTTCCCTCCCCCTTCCCATAAGTGGCGTTCCCGCTGGCAACAAGAGATAGCATCGCTTCTCTGGGGTGCCTCCCCTGGTACTAAGTTTTGTCTCGTCTGAGTCATATTCGGAAGTGTCCGTCCCATGGTCAGCCTTCCCCGCAATAAATTTAAATTTAAATTTAAAAGAAGGATAGTAAAGAAGAGTAACGGAGCATCCAATAAGTTATTATTAGACCAAGTAGTATTGTCGTGGCAATAGCTCCTTATAAATTCTTTATTATTAATAATTATCAAGCTCCAGTAATACTCATATTGCTCGTCCGTTGCTCAGTGGGTTTTACCATGCATAACTTGTTTAGCGGAATCATGCAAATCCGCCAAAAGGTAACAGTGGTGCTCACTACAGGGGGACCTTCGGAAACTTATTAAAAAATTCATATTTGAAAATGCCATGGTGCAAGCAGCTCATTCTTATGAGATACTAACTCAGTTTATTGAGTTATTTATTATGATGAACTAAAGCTTGCCTTGGATACACTACTCCAGGCTCAAAAATGCTTTTCTGAGAGAATTAAGTATAAATGAGCAGCTCTACAAGGCCTTTCACCAACTGAACCTGGTGGGGTCCAGACCAATTAACTTTCCAACTGCTTGAGGGATACTACAGAGCAGCTATACTGCGCAGAGCATAGATGGAATCGTAATTCTGGGGAGGAAGGGGTTTGCGTTGACCAGCTGCCCCTATAAACTGTGACAGAAATCTACCCAGATTCTTTAAGCAGTTTAAATTTGTAGTGTAGAGGGCTTCTGATTGTCTCAAAGCCAAACTATTATTATCCACTTTAGACGTTGCAAACGCTGACCAGGTCACATGTTACCTTGCAAATAGTACTGTAACCTGCCCAGAGGTGATTGAGACCGTGATTCATCTGTTTGGGGGAAAGGCGAAATTGGCTCAGCGCAAGGCAAAGTTTTTGACAATATCTTTTCAATAGAATGAGTCCTTGGTGGAGTTTTTGGAGTGGTTCATGGCAGAGACACATGTGTTGATGGGAGCTAATATATTGTTTAATGAGGAGGTGGGCGTAGCAATGATGGCAGCTGTTAATCCATATTGAGAACTGTATAATGCTATGTTCTACATTCTTCAGAAGGACGCGTTGCTATTAAGATTGGTAGGCATTTGCGCCATCTATCCGTCACTTTTAGTGCTCCCAATGTGGAATGGAAAGCCCCTGCAACTGCTACCAAAAACCCACCATAAATGGGACATCAACAACTTGATTATAATCCGCTGGGAAATATCTCATCCACTTAACGCTCTAGTGAGTCCTTTCCGCACCCATTTTACTCAGTAAGTTCATCCTTGGACACATTACAATCCAGCAATTAATTTCAGACCTGGTTCTATGTGGGGAATGTAGAGTTGAGTGCAATTTACAAATGCTTGTTTCTTGTGCGGCCAACAAGGACATTATGAGGCTGCTTCCTGGTGAGCTGGATGTCCATGCGGTACTAGTTGCTCCAAATGAACAGGGAAAATGGCAAGCAGTTTGGAGGTGGGACGCTCTACTTCCGCTAACCCAAACCTAATTGTCCCTGATGATTCCATGAGTCACTTGATGTCATTTCCGGTAGTCAATCAGAAAATTTATTGTATCAACAGATCCCTTATGATATATTGGCCTCAAGCTGAGGAGAGACCCCAACCACACAGAAATGGAGTTCCTCCAAGAGGTGAAAAAGCCATACATCTGGAAAATCCTTGAGTGGAATAATACAGTCAAAGGGAACCTTCAACACATGTCGCAGCTTTAGAGGTGTTGGAAATGGCGATTTCAGTAACGAATATTGCCCAAGAGTATCTGCATGTCAGCACTGGTACTCTCACTTCTCTGAATAACCATAAAGCCTTTGGATGTTTATGTAATAAGAACTAACAGTTCTTCTTATTCAGAGTGTACATACTGTGACATTTTTGTACAAAAAACCAAATTTAGTGCGATTATTGATACTGGCACTCCCATCAATATAATTTCCACCAAGATTGTAGCTAAGCTTCAGTTGAAGCCTGATGTGGAACATAGAGTAGTGTATAGGACTGTGGGGGCACAGAGCACTGTGTTGGAGGGCGCTTACAGCATGCTGCATTTGAGGTTTGGGTCAGTGGGGCATCTGCACCCAGCTGTGGTTTTACTTTTAACAATTACAGCATGCTGATCAGAGCCAAGTTCATGCGGCAATTTGGGCCGTGGTCAAGATGGCAGAAGTAACCATTAGCATTCTAGGCCAACAGATCCCCATTTACTTTACCTCAAACGCAATCCCAAAGGACTACATCCGCTCCATACAAATTAATCTCGTGTACAATGATGAGAAGATTTATGATTGATATTGGCAGATAGATTGGAGGACCTGAGGACTTCATAATCAGATTTATGATTACAATGGTATTCCCCCTGTGAGCTGCGAGAGCTTTAAGCATACATTCTGGGCATCAGGTTATATATATGGATGAAGCTCAAAATAGATATCCAGGAAGGTCTATTTGAGAGATTATGGTACACAATCAGCAATCGTGGCTCAAACCCCCATGTGGATCCTGGGCTCCTGTTACCAGGGCAGAGGGAAGTGAAGGTGTTTATAGTCAACCTGCAGAAAGAATCTATGAAGGTGCAAAGGCATCAAGCGGTGGCTTATCTGCATCTGGTTCTATTGATGAGGTTCACCGGATACAAGATTTTGGTTTGTGGATGATCTCAGGCTACCATTAAAGCCTCATCTGACGTAATGACTGTAGTTTCATGTGAGGCAACACCTGCCCTGTCGGTGAATCAGCAGGACAGGGTGATGGACTTGTTTGCAAATACCAAAGCATTTTTACATTTGACAATCATGACTTGGAATGTTCATGTGGGATTGTGAATTAATTAGATATGGGGATCACCAACCTATCTGTTCAAGGCCTATTTGTCACTCCAAGGTGGCGGAACAAGTTGTACATGCTGGGATAGACAAATTGTTTGAACAGGGAATTTTGGAGTCGTCAAAGAGTACTGGGCACCCTGTGTTATTTTTCAAAAAGAAGATTGCTCTAATCAAGTAGTAATTGACTACTGGATCTTAACAAAATTTTTAAAAAAAGACTTGTAATTGTTTCCATGAATCAATGATGCATTAGATTATCTAGGCGTGCCAAATATTTCTCAACTATGGACTTGATATTGGTGTACTGGCAAAATCGTGTTGCCAGAGGCAGAACAATAGAAGTGCACTATAATCACCTCAAATGAGATGTTCAGGCTTACACATATGCCACATGGTTTGTGCAACGCCCCAGCTACGTTCCAGCGGGCTATGGACAATATTTTGGGTGATCTGAAGCAGTCTTGCGCTCTAGTATATATTGATGATATTAATGTATTCTTGTAGGGATCACATAACATCTCAATTACCTGGAACAAGTGTCTGACAACTCGCTGAAGCTAACATCAAAATTAAGCCCCAAAAGTGCCACTTCTATAAATGAGCAGTTGGAATACCTCTGTTTGTGGTAGACTCCAAAGGTCTTAGTCCTCAGCTGGAAAAGGTAAAAGTTATATGCAAGTTGACTTGGTCAGGTGATAAGTGCGACATTTAGGTGTTTTTGGGGATAATTGGGTACTACCATCAGTTTATTCCCAGTTTCATCTGTATTGGGGCTCCGATCATTGAGACATTAAATAAGAATGCCGCCTTTTAATGGAAAAATCAATGTCAAACCGCTCTCAGCGTTCTACAAACTGCTTTTGCTAGTGCACCCATTTTGCAATACTCTAATTTCAAGAAGGAATTTATTGTATAACGGATTTGTCCCTTTCCGCTGTAGGGGCCGTGCTATCCCAAAAGTATGATGATGGTATGGAGCATCCCATGACATATTGTAGCTAAAGCTTAACGGGTCCTGAAAACAAAAACTACACCATGACCAAGCAGGAGTGCTTAGTGGTAATATACGCATATAAACAGTTCTGGGTATACCTTCACAGACTAAGAATTAGAGTGGTAATAAATCATGCATCCTTGAATTGGCTTAAGAATCTCTGTGAGCCTTAAGGACAGCTTGCACGATTGGCATTGAAGCTCCAAGCACATAACATTGAGTTTGTACACCAACCAGAGGAAAAACATTAAAAAGTGGACTTTCTCTCACGATTACCAATGGTCAACATAATGGCAGATTTGGCAGACATAATGTACAGTAAGTTGATTATGGGTAAATATCACGATGAGCTGCCACAGGTGATCAAAGTGCTGGATGGGCTGTGACAAGATACATTTGTGAGCAATGGGGAACTGTATAAATTGATTGGAAAGTCAGTGCTGAGTTTTCCCAAAGCCTTCCGCTAGACCCACAATTATTATGGGTGATCATAGGGCGGTAGGTCACGGAGGGTTGTGAAGAACGCTGGAATTCTTATGACGATGTTACTATTGGGAGATTATGCACTATGTTGTGCTCAAAACAGTTGCTTGTTGCCACCAGTGCCAAGTGGAGAAGCCATTCCATTGGAAGACCACCTACCAGCTGGTTAAGCCTCGTTTTGCATGACATACTGTTTCTTTGGATGTGGTGGGGCTATTTCAACTGGCACAACCACTCCAGATATATAGTAGTGTCCATTGATCACTTGACAATATGGGTAGAAGCAAGAACGATCAATGATTTAGGGGCTGTCACCACCACCAAGTTCATCCTGGAAAGTGTCATACAGCAACTTGGCTGTTTGAAATTTATCCTCACAGACAATGGAACCAATTTCACATTGCATATCACCACAAGTTAAACTAACCAATGGCAATCAGTGGGGTCTTAACTACCCTACTATCCTGAATCTAATGGGATGGTATAATGTGTCAATGGCCTTGGTAAATCTCCTACGCAAGTTTTCAAATTGAATGCTTTAGAATTGAGTAACCTCTTTATAAGTCCCGAGGAATGTCTTTTGGCCATTGATTGGGCCATTTTCCCATTCCCAAGTAAGAAGACACCAAAGAGGATGGTGGTACCCTTGTTACTCAGAGAGATCTCGCTCACATAGTAGATGAGCGCTGGGTAACAGAGCTTCCGCTTAAAAATCTCACTCCCAGTACCAACACTCACCTTGGTAGAGCTGTTACAGGGATTCAGTAAATCTGTGTCGAGATTGTCAAATTGAAATCTATCAGATCTAATTTGAGTGATAATCTGGCCAATGCTTGGATCTCAAATGGCCAGAAAAGTATGAAGACTGAGTTATTGGCTGGAACGCCCGATGGTCTAATTTAATTAATATAAGATCAAACAAATCACCTCCCTGCCAAAGTTGTTGAGGATCATCCTCAATGGGCAGGCTATAGCATTGGATGTCATTGATGAGGGTTTAAAGTCCCTGTTGACAATTTGGGCATTGCAGCCAATGTGATGCCACTGACCAAACAAATGGCCCAGTGACTGAGCGCGGGCGGGTTGGGTGTCCCAAACCTGTTCCTAACCAAATGGACCCGCCCCTATGTGGGGTGGCCTTGGGGGATTCCTGTCACTTGTCAGGCCAAACGCCATCATGCTAACTGTCAGAAACATAGCCGAGCCTCAGTTCAGACATTTGAGGTCAAACCAACAGCAACTCAGCCCACCGCCAAATTTTTTGATGTCAGTTCTCAAAGAACAAACCCGCCCATTCCCAAATAATTTGCCAGTTAGGTCGAAATCAAGGGTCCCAATCCCAGCTTGTCACTACCCCAATTGACCACTATTTAATCAGTTGCATAGCAATAATAAAATTGTTGGTCAATTTTCTTCTTTTCTTTCAATAAAAATTTTGTAAAAAAATCAAACAATTTTTTTATTGTGGTACTCCTTCTGACCGCATTCCTGATGGCGTTTCCCTGGTGGCCCATCAGTTCATATACCGGATGGGCTTTACCAGTACTTATGGTCAATATGGCCCCCTCCATTGTTAATTGGATTCAGTGAGTCCGATATTTTTGGCTCTACAACCCTATTATCATGAACTTCTGGCAACAGTATACGGGAATCTTCTGGCCCTATGTCCACCAATTGCAAGAGAAAATCCATCTCCTTGCCTCCCCATTTGAAATGACCCCATATGTCAATGAACTTATTGAAACTATCTCTGTGATCCCACCCCTGCAGCAAGGCCCCTGGGTTGGGAGGGGCTCATTGTGATTTGTCATCAGGATTGTACTCACTGTTGTGTTATACCAACAATTCGTTGTTTCCCAATGCCCAGCTCCATATCAAGTCATTCAGTCAGCAATGCCTCTGGCATTCTGGCTTGCTTTTTGGGTGCTTATGCATCCTGACTGGCAGGCCAGTCTAAACTTCTTCTGCCATTTCCATAACACTCTTATCCACAATGATTTTGCATACGATTTTATCTACCACTCAGCAACTGACTAGAGCCCTTTCCAACTACTTTATGGAAGAGTCCAGCATATCTGACATTGCTTTTTCCTATATATAGGATACTGGCAGAATCGATACCCAATGCTATGTGTCTGCCTTTAAAAAGTATGCTGATTAAACTCCAAACTGAAGCATATTTACTAGTCTAACCAAGAAGACTCAGGATCAGGTGGCTGACCAATGCAAATGCAGCAGCCTCCCCCACTTTGGGGTGGGAGATCTTGTCCTGTTCCATGACCAACATGGGTTTGGAAGAAGGAACAAGCTCAGTGGAATATGGATTGGACTGTTTGAGATAATCAATAAGACTGTGGTTGATGGCCTTACTAATAAGGAACCCATGGGTGTCCGGATTATCAACTGAGTACATGCAAAGTTTTTTGTCAATAAAAGCAATAAGAGCATATTGTTTATCAAGGGGGGTAATTTCAAGATCTCATATGATTGGATGATAAATTATAGTTCTGGTGGATAGTAATTTAGCTTTGAAGCAAGCCTTAAGATTACCCAATAGATTATATCAATGTGAAGTCAAACAATTTAAGTAATTATGGTTTGTTGAATCGGGTTTCTCTGCCAAAGACTCAATAATAGAATGAAAACCTAAATTGATAGTATTTAAGAATTATTTGAAGAACATGTTGAACTCTCAGAGGAATACAAAGTTTAAGAGTTGAGTGCATAGTGAGAAGGAGGAGGCTTTTATGAATAAAGAAGGGCAGTAGAAAAGTGTAATGGAGCAGCCGTTTTTTTATTATTAAATAAAGTGGTATTGTTTGGCAATAGCTCCTTATAAGTCTTTATTATTAATTATCAAGGCTTAGCGATCCTCATATCACTCGTCCCTTGCTCAATGAGTTTCACCCTATGCAACTCATTTTGGCATAATCAAACGAATCCATAAAAAGTTAACAGCGGGGTTTCAGCTTAAGGCACTAGATAATCCTTTTTCCTTGTCTTTTGTGAATTCATTTAAGAATATAAATTGGAAAGGGTCTCATGGCAGCAATTTTTATTTGTGGTCAGGACATGAGGGGCTCAGTAGTACAGTAAAGCACAGTGATCAGTATGTACACTGAACAGCTTAGAGGGGCCATGAAGATAATGGCGCTAATAGGTTAATTCTTTCACTAACAATATAGTTTTTTGTCATATTCATTATAATTCAACAAAGTAAGGACATCCTACGGGATAATATTCTTCAGGATTCTCAACTCCATCTTTTCGCACCTTTAACTGAGCAGCAGTAAAATCAAAGCTAATGCATCCCTAACAATTGTAAACTCAATATCTGGATCTAAGTGGTGAAGGAATAACGTGGAGAGAAAAGTTCATTTCACAATTTGAAAGTCATCCTCAAGTTCAGAAGACCACTGAAGAATCTTTGCCCCACTGGCTTTATGAAATGTTTTACTATCACGGAGTGTTCTGGTGTAAGTTTCATAAGGAAGTTTCATTTCCCCAAAAAGCTTCTCAATTATTTAACCTAGTTGGGCGTTGTATAATCCTAAATAACATTTCTCATTGTTTGGATTAATCAAAAGTCCCTTTTTAAGAAATGCTGCACAAGAAGGTGACCAGGAACTTTTAAAATGCATATACTAATCTTCACCATCAAGTTTGCTTCTCTAAAAATTCTTAACCACCTGATACAGGTTGATCTCAGGGGAGGCTTGTCCAGGGGAGAAAACCAGCATATTGTTAATATAATCCACAGCACATACACCCACCAACTCCCCCTACGCTGCAATGATATGATGTTAAAAATTGCAGGTGCATTTGAAGACCAAAAGGAATGATCTAAGATTGGAAAATAAAATAATGGTATGCGTTGGGAATATGGATTGCCCGCATCATACAGCTTTATTGAAATAATTGAGATATCTTTGTTATCATAGAGGTTTTTATTTAATATGAGAACCTTTAGTGGACGTAGCAATTATTATTTAATTAGTAACTATTATCTGGTTCAATTTCTAATTAATGATCTCTAATTTGAAAGAATATGATTCTGTCAATTTTTTATTATTTGTTGGGGAGGATCCCTGATAATGTTTACAAGTGATTTGATTACAAATTTAATAACTAATATATGATTATTCTTCTTGTTGGATTTCACCTTAGTTTAGGTGAAGCCTCAACTTTAGCATTGCAATATATCAAATACTTCATCTGATGTTTATGAACTATTACTATTGACATCAGTTTATAATTACTATTTGGTAATTAATTGGGGTATAATGTCTATTATTACTTTTAAAGTTTACCTACTGATGTTTTAGCAGGCCAAATGCAAAATTTCACTAATACTTTTATATTTTTAAATACTAAGTTATTTCCTATACTAACGCTAAGTTCACAACTAATGAACCGTATATTTCGCTCATTAGTGCTACACTTACCCATGAGATAGGGGAAGAACACATGAGCCAAGTTACTATTCATCTTGACATTAGGTCTGACAATTAATCAGTGTTAAACTCCTCTATTCACCTCTTTTATTACTTTTGGTCACATTTTATGCTTTGTCAACTATTATTTCCTAATATCAGATATTGGAAACTACATAACTGTGTTACCATTCTATGGGACTATCTAGTAATAAAAAATAACTGTGTTACCATTATATAATCTTAGTCTAGCATATTACAAGGAACTATGATTTAATACAGTTTGTACCTGGACTGTGTCAATGCCTCCTGCAATTATGAATCTCCTTTAACCCTCACACGTGTTATTCTCCTATCACTCATATTCTTATTTTTCACTTGGTGCTTTAGATAGTATGTGTCTTTTTCTTAAAACAGTACTTTTTACAATATAGTTTATTTTTAGTTTAATGTCAATTTCTCTTGATCTGAAACATCTCCATTCTATTGAAAATTTTTAAAAACCTCTGAACCTCTGAAAAAGTTAAAGTTTTAAACTAAGTTGTCATGCCTGGAACCTCTGATTAGAAATCATTTACCCTCAGCTTGTTGCCAAGAGAGCTCAAAGCCAAGAATTTTGCATGAATTCAGCAGAGTTTATTAATGATTGATAAGGGTTTATTAATAGTTGCTGATTGTTGAAAATGCTGTAATTGGCAGCAACTTGCAGGTTATCCTAAGAGCAACGCGACCTGCTATTAATGATATAAGGACCCATAACCTGCGCAGGTTGCTAGCTATATAAGTGTCATGATTCCGATATGACTGGACAATAAGCCCTAAATCATTACAGCGGGATGAGTAGAATCTGCTGATTATGACTCTGAGTTAATATCATTTGAGCGCCTTAGGATGAGGCAATATTGGGTTGGAAAAGGTAATATTAAGTAGCTTCAAAATAAGGAATAAGGCGTTGTTGATAAATGCAAATAATCATATGTTAACATTTGACAAAAATGAGAGTCCCCTCATACTAAGGCGATTGTGAATTTAGTAAGTGACTTACTCTACTGGGGCCAATAAGAAAAAACATAACTAAAAGTCTAAGCAAAAGGGTCAGTATCAACTGAAGTCGCCGAGATATAAGCAATATGAGAAGATTGAAGGGAAAAGGGTGTTAGTAAGAAAGTGAGAGTAGAGGATCAAGCATACACTTATAATATTAAGTTACCTAAATAAGTCTCACCGGAGCAATAGCTCCTTTTAAAATATCGTTTATTTTCATGTGTACTGAGGACCAACAATCCATATTGTTCATTATATTGTCAGTGGGCTAGGCTTTGTGCAAAACCCTTTGGTGTATCTTCTAAATATCACCAAAGCTATAACAGTGGTGCTCACTACAGGGAGCCCATTGATAAATCACAAAGAAATAAAAAATTCCAGTCACTAGCCATGTTTCATCAGGATTTCTATGACAAGAGACTCAAACATGCTGCACCATTTGAGTATGAAGAACTCAAACTTGCCTTGGACGTTGTTCTCAAAAGACATAGTGAGCTTCACTAGGAGGTTTGTGGTGATAAACTTCCTCTGTTCAATTGCAATAGGAATATTCTTAGGTTCTTTAAGAGATTTTGAGCTTATGACAGAAGGAGCCTCATATTGTCAGAAAGTGAAACTGTTAATATCTACCTTTTATATATGAATTGCCAACCAATTCACCTGTCATCTTCCAAACAGTACTGTTACATACTAAAAAGTGTTTATACTGTGCTGCGGTGTTTTGGAGGAACTTCAAAGATGTTGCAGCGGAAGGTTGAGTTCTTGACCATCTTGTTTCTTTAATGAGACCCTCATCAAGTTTGCAGATTGATTTATGGCAGAAGCCCATGTGTTTATTGGGGCAGGGACTTTTAACAAATTTGATGTGTGCATTGCAGTAACTTCTGTGGTGAAGCCATACCGTGAGCTTTACAATGTCATGACCCCAATGTTGGATGCCAATGTACCCCTGCTTAAAAATTGTTCAGTTTCTATGCCATCTATCTGCTATCTTACCCCTAAACAATACAGTGTGGAAACATACCCCATTGTCAGACCTTCTTATCTGGGGGAATTTTTCCGTCCAGTTCAGATTCTGCTGAGTTACCCCCAACAGTTCAACTTCCGTCCTTGATTTTCTTATTGTCAACAGCTTAACTACTGACCCAGTCTTAAATTATACTAATCGCCCACAATCAAATTATTATTGAGGCCCATCTTGCACTAATCAAAGATGTGGGCCCTACAGGGTAAATTCGTTTAGATGTGGCCACCCAGGTAACCTAGCATGAGGTTGTCCCAATTGTTGGGTCTATCATTGCAGCAGAAACAGTACTACCAGGAAAAGTCAGAGCGGAGTAAAGATGGGACTCTCTACCTCTGCTATCTCAACCCCAGACGTCCCACTTGAACCAAGTGTAGCCTTTCCAGCAGATGTACCTCCATATGATGACGTATTCCTAAACCAGCAGCTGGCTGGAAGGTGAATATATTAACACAAAAACAAGCTGAGGTTATGACGGAAGGAGGATCTCCAGAGCAACTGAAACCATACGCTTATCAAATTGGTTGACCAAGCTTCCCCTGACAAGCTGGACCCCTCCTCAGATGCATCTTCCCTGCATGAAAAAACGTCTCCTTCCAGTAGACACTATCATACAAGAATACCCCAAATTCAGTGGATGTATTATGAGCTTTTTTGGGAAAAGAGATCCGTTAAAAGTCAATGTTTTAAACAGTCAAGATTTCATCATATTTATTACGTAAGTACTGTGACATTGCAGTATCCAAGACCTGAGTCCACACTATAATAAATACAGGCGCTCAAATTAACATGGTGTTTACTAAGTTGTTTGCTAATTTGAAATTAAAATTTGATATTGAACATCAAATGGTGTATGGGATTGCTGGATCAGAAAACACAGTCTTTAAAGGGTACGTAAAGCGCTCTTCAACTGCAGTTCAAATTAATTGTCATATTAGCCCAAGCAATAGTATTACCAAATGATAATTATGATATGTTGATTTGAACCATGTTCATGCTACATTTATAGGATGTAGTTATGACAGCGGAGACCTTTGAGATGTTAAGCAGTGGATTCCATTTTTCACCTCCAGCGGAGTACACATGGATCTGGTGAATATGGGACATGTCAATCTTGCCTATAGTGATGGTGTAATTTCAGTGCGCCACAATCAATCAAAGAGGAAACCATGGGCCCTTTCTCAGCAGATATATGAGTATTAAGGGTCGCCTCTCAGAGCTACTGGGCCTTTATCTATCCCCTCTGGACATCAAATCACAGTAAACATTGAGTTATAGGTGGAAGTACTAGCTGGGCTCTATGGGGAGATCATAGGCCATCTCAGCAATTGCGGCAGGAGCCTCATGTGGCTCCAGGCATTATATTACTGGGCACGGAGAAATCAAGGCTTTACTAGTGAACCTACAAAATGAACCGCTTCAGATCCGCCAACACCAAATGATGGCATATTTGCACTGTTCCTCGTTAAAGAGTGTCTGCCATAGTCTTTTAGCTAAAGCGGGCGCCAGGCAAAAGTTTCCCCAAAGCTTCCTCACCTTCTGATATGGCTTCCTAGGCTGTTAGATGAGGGCTTGATTTATTTTTAAATTTATTACGGGGAAGGCCGACCATGGGATGGACACTTCTGAATATGACTTGGGAAAGTTAAACTTAGTACCAGGGGAGGCATCCCAGAGAAGCGATGCTATCTCTTGTTGCCAGCGGGAACGCCACTTATGGGAAGGGGAGGGAACGTGTGTAGGGGGCGTAGCCACTATTGAGCACGTGTGGAGGAAGGGGTCTGATTTGATGAAACAGACTGGGAACCAGGAGGAGACCAGCTGTCGGCGACGTGGTGGGAGATATCCAAACATCCACGCTTGAAAGTGATCCACCAAATGAGACCGGAATCTGTGGACAGCTTCTGGGAGGGTGGGGATGGAGCCAGCGATGGCATCCAAGACAATCGTGTGGATAGTCCACATGGCGATTGCAACCACCAGAGCATGGAGGGAGGGTGGAAGGGGGGAGGCCATTGATGAAGCAAACATATCTCTTGATAGACTGAAGGGATGCGTTTGATCCTGGCCTAGCAGACGTTGGACTTCGCGCCATATCACTTTAGAGGTGGGGCACTTCTCCAGGCGGTGGAACAGCGTTCCATACTGGCCACACACGACACAGGATGAGTGTAAAGCGTTAGAGCGCCCAGCTGTATGATACACCCGCCTCAGGCAGCGCCACGCATGGGAGCGGACTTGAGGCTGCAACAGAGAATGGTGTGCGTATTTCCAGATAGTCTTTTGGGTCTCAGTGGAATAAGGGATGTCCATCATGTCCAGGTAGTCCACCCTGGATAGGACTTGGGATCGAATGGGGATCACGCCATCATGGATGGGTAGCCCCTGTACCTCTTGTGTGAACTGAGGAGAGGGGCGGCCTCTTCGGGTTGTATGTCCACTAATACAGATTCTCCATTCTGCGCTTCACATGGAGAATAGGATACGTTTGTAGTGGGTTTTAGTCCCGTGAGGACCTGTGGCCGATGTGTGTGATGTGAGGTATCTCATCAGGGAGTGGGGGTTCAATGGATTGTTGAGGCCCAAGGCTCAGGAGAAGTTGGAGTGGGCTGCGCAAGACCAGTGTGGGATGGGAGTGTAGGAGCGGTGACAGCCGCGATCCAGGTGCCCAGGATCTTGGCAGCTTGGGCTTTGAAGTCAAGCAGGCCCATGCCATCTTGATGATGAGGGCCAAACATGACCTCCAGCCGTACTGGTGGAGGGCGGCCTGACCAAAGCCATCCTTGCAGCAAAGCATACAGGGAATTGAAGAAGCTTGGGGAGAAGGGGATGGCGTGGGCTCTGAACCAGACTTTGGATAGGAGCATAGAGTTGGCAAGAACAACCCTGCCAGTGAGGGTAGTAGGGTGGGCTCTGAGAGAGGCGATTCGCTTCGTCACATTGTCCAGTATATGGCACTCCATTACTGCTGACGCATATCCGCCTGCCTCCATCCATACGCCCAGATGGCGCACCAGTCCTATGGTAGGACGTGGCACGAAGAGGAGCACCAGTGGAGCGGTGTGTGTTGAGTTAGTAAGGCGTGGACGTGGGCGAGCAGATAGCCAGGTTGGGAACTAATTGCTGGGGCCCAGCAGTTCTGAAACCGACCAAGGAGGATGATTTCGGTTTTGGAGGCGTTCAGTGCCGCGTTGCTTACCCGGGAATATTCCTGGATGAGGGCTTCAAGCGCGCATGCATCTTTGTTATTGGACACCCCCACCACACAATCATCTGCAAATGCCATCATCTTGACTGGGGTTTGGCCTGGCACATGGACCCCAGTGAGTTGGGCATTCACATTTCGCAGTAGGGGTCAAGGCTGAAGTTGTATAAGAGTGGGCTGAGGGGGTCCCCTTGTCGCAGGCCCCTTTGAGGGCGGATTACTTCCGTTAGGAAGCCTGGGCCATGCACTGCCATTCTCGCAGATTCTGTGAGCAGCATCACCCTATTTATGAAATGGGGGGTAGGCGGAATTGATGGAGGCAGGCCCTAAGGTATTCCCAGTTTACTCTATCATAGGCCTTTTGTTGGTCCAAGAATACAAGTGCCCCAGAGGCTGTGGACTGACATACATTAGCCACAGAGTGCACGTTATCCCAAATTGACCTTCTGGGGATAAAACTGTTTTGTTCTGGGGAGATGGTGGCAGATGCTACAGTCCCTAAATGGTTAGCCATGATTTTTGTTAAAATTTTGGTGTCAGTGTTAGTTAGAGAAATGGGGTGCCAGTTGGCTAAGTCAAGCTTATCCCCTTTCTTGAAGAGTGTGACAGTAAAGGCCTCATGTCCTCCTGGTAGGAGGTGCGTTTCCAACAGGCTTTGGTTAAGTGAGGCTAGCAGCAATGGGGATATATATTTGAAATATTTTTTGTAGAACTCATATGGAATGCCATCTGGGCCTGAGCATTTTTGGTTTGGCGCACTGCAAATGGCTGTCCATAATTCATTCGGAGTATCTAAATTCATTATTTCCAGGTATTGGAAAATGGTGTGGATATGAGCTCGGTCAAGAAATTCCGCCATTTCAGCTGGCTGAATTGGTTTGGCTCAGTATAACTCAGAGTAATATTTTTGCATTTCGATTGCCACATCAGCTGGTGTGTCCACAATGCAATTATCTGATATTCGCACCTGTGTGCAGGCCATGCTCTGGCATGGTGCGAAAATTTTTAAAGAAGTATGCGGTGCACTTGTCACCTTTAGTGATGCGTGTGGCCCTGTATTGGACACAAACCCGATGTTTGAGTTGCCTTTTGAGTACGTTGAGGTGGGCGGCTGCCTCCGCCCACTTCTAGCCCCATGCAGGGCTATATTCTTTGGCTGGAATGCTGGACTCCAAGTGGGCCATTCTGCCAGAGCGCGTGAGATAACCGCCAATGTGGCTCGTGAGTGTCTGGAGGAGAGATGGCGATAGTGGCGGATGGTGTCCTCTTTGAAAGTTGCCATTGTGGAAATGGGGTCCACGCAATATGGTACAACAAATGATTTCACCAAAGTTGCCTCTTCCACCCACGTGGAAAATCCTGGCGACGTGAGCTTGGGGGGGCGGTTTTTGCACCAATGTGGGGCCTTTGCAACTGTGACGGGTAAGTGGTATGTTATCAAGACCAGTCGGTGGTTGGAGAATTCCATTTTCGTTGTTTTGAAGTAGAAGATGTGGGGTTCGAATTTCACCGGAGTTAGAATAAGGTCAATGTGGGTCATGGACCTTAATTGGCCATTGTGGATGTGGGGATGCATCATGTTTTTGAGCAATGGGGCATGTCGCGGCAGCATATCCATTAACCCAAGGGTGGCTTTTAGAATGCGTAGTTCTACATGACCCTGTGGGGCATGGGGTGAGGGCAGCAACCAGTCCGTTGCTGAGGTTAGCCAACAGTTCATGTCACCAACTAGGAAAGAATCTGGGGTAGTGGAAGGGATTTGACCGATGAGAAAAATTCCTGATGCTCGTGTGAACCATTTGGGGTGTAAATGTTGACAATTGTGTGCACAACATCGGCCCACAAGAAGGTGACAACTAGCACTCAGCCATTTAGGAATGTTTCTGAGGATGTGAATTTGAAAAAATTATTTTTCTGAATTAGCACCCCACAGTTCTTTGACCAAAAGGATAGGGATGGGAGGAGCATTGTTTTCCAAGCATCCTCAGAACCTCATGGACAGTGGGACTCCTGGATGGCCAGGATATCCACGGGTAAATTGTGTTGTAAAAAACTCAGTTTTCTAGCCCGGGATGGGGAGGCCTTGAGTCCGGTGATATTTAGCATCCCTAGAGTGAAGGTTTCCCCCATCGCAACTTAGGTGTGAGGGGGTGGGCCCCTGGGCCCACCAGCCTCTTCAAGGTCCCCATGGGCTTTCACAGCAGCGCGGGTGTTAGCAGCAATGCTATTGGGGTTTTTGTTAATTTTTGCAGAAAGAGTCGCGCTGGCTTTGGCCTTCGCTTTTTGTTTTCCTGACGTCAGATAAATTTTTTGCGGTGCAGATAAGTTTGGTGCACTGTTGAGCGGGGCAATAAAAATTTTTTTTCAGTTGGGATAGGTCCCAATTTGGTATTGACCGGAGCTTGGGTGCAGCAATTGGGTGAGATTGAATCTCCCATTGGATCCTCAGATTGAGTGGCCCACTCAGCATAGGCCTCCCAATCTGATTGGGTGGTGGATTCCCAAGTCACTTCGACCACGAAGGTCTCCATGTCCTCCTGGCGTTGTGAGTGTGGGATGGTTGTGGTGGCCTTGGCTGCTTCCTTGGCTGCGGCCCTACGGGCCTGCTTGGCCTTCTTCTGCTCCTGCGGGGAGATGGGCTTTACCAATAGGTAACAGCCTTGTGCTCCCCATGGGAAAGCCTCCTTGGTGCTTGCGGTTGGTTTGTAGTGCGCCTCTCCGCTGACCATGGCTGCTGAGGGGTGCTCTTGGATGTGACACCCTCCTTGATGTGGCATGCATGCACCTTATGGCTGAACGCATCACAGTGGGTGCAAATGGGGGGCGCGCTGTCCACAGTTACCTGGAATGGGTGGGTGGTATGCCCTGCGATGTCAATAAAGGTGGAGTACGGGATCTGGGTAAGGTCCTTCGTGCTCTCCTCAGTTGGGGTCAGAACTGCGATGGCTTTGCCGGTGCACAGGTGTGGCATCAGCATGAAACGTTGCATTTTGAAAGATTGTATTTCGCCATATATGGCGAGACCATCTTTCAGTTGTTGCTCCAAAATATCATGTTTTACCATAGTAGGCAAAAAGTCAAACGTGAGGAAAATTTGGTTTAATTTTGTCCATCTGGTGTGTTTGGTTTCAATGACCCGCTGCCCTTCAGGCAGGTCAATCACTATGTGCACCACTGCAGCCTCGTCTGCTGCTATTTTGTTTTCAAAACCTAGGTCTAGCCAACCGCGCGACATGGAGTGAGGTGCAACGTACACTGCGGTCAGGGAAAATTTTGTGTACATCTTCACAAAATTTTCCCATAAAACCGTTTTTGGACGTCCAGATACACACAGACTCCGAATTCCACCAACAAAAGTGGCTGGGAGTGTGGCGTGTTGATGTACTGGTTGCATCGTGCTTGCCACGCGAGTATCTCTGGGGAAATTGTGACCACCGGTTTTTTGAGATTTTTTTCTATTCTGCCAGATTCTCCAGGGCGTTTTTGAACGTTAGAGGCCGCGGGCCTTCCGCCTGCTCCTCCTGCCTTGCTTGCCCAACTGCTCCCAGACATGGGCGCAGACTAATCTCCTCTGTGAGATTATCAAATTAGATTTAGTCTTGAATTGAATAGGTTGCAAAAGTGTTTGCAACGAGAAAGAAAAGTCTGTTAGCTGAGGGGCTATATTAGGATTTTTTTATTTATGATAATCCCTTTGTATGGATAAATGCAAATAAAGATGTGTGGCAGCTCCCCCTTTTGGGTTGGGCACCATAAGTTCTAAAAAGAACCACATTGAGGAGGTCCTTCAGGTTCATGAGTTTGGCTCACTGGATGAAATCACTCTAGCCACCAAAGCACATCGTGACATAATGTCTGTGGTACTGCGCAATGATTTAATGGGGTTATTGGAAGTTCAGAAGGATCAAACAATAATTCTATTTATGATATATAAGGAGATTTTCACCGTCAATGACCATGATTTAGGTTGCACGCAGGGAAAGCCCATCAATTAGACACTGGAGATCATTCTTCCATCTGGTCATAACCAATCCAACAATCCAAAGAAGCTGAACAAATCATCAATGAGGAAATTAAAAATCTGCTGGAACAAGAGGGATGTTTGAACCTATAAAAAGTAATGGGCTTCACCCATCCTAATTGTTTAAAAAAGTATGTACCAACCAGGTAGTGATAGACTACAAGAAGCTCAACAGCATTACCTATAAGGATTCATAACCCTTCCCATAGATTGACAATGCTCTGGATCAGTTAGGCGGAGTTTGTTACTTCTTGGTGTTAATTTGATAATGAGATTGTGAAAAATCTGAGGATCGCTCACTTGATTATTGTTATCCTGCACATCTATTCAGGTCAAAGTTCCAGTGATTGATCCTTGATAGTGCCTGTAGTTTACGTTATTTTGGACCGTAAAAAACTCATTAGGCCTATTATAATTGCCCAATTCTTCCAGCCAATATTGGGCGTAATTTTCCCTTCATGTTCAGAAACTTCTTCCAAGGCAGGTAGAGATATAAGCTGTGTATTAGACACATCCATCTTATTGGCACTTTTCTCCAGAGAAAGGATTCAATGAGAAAACCAGCAAAGAGATGAAATAAATAATACTTTTATTATAAGCTATTAACTAGATAATTCATCATTAGGCCAGGTGCCAGTATTTATACCTCTAGGGCATCTCCTGGCCATATGCAAGCACAAAAATTCACCAGATATTTTAACACCTTAGTTCAGCCCTTGAACTGATATGACTGAAACCTTTTCTTAGGTTTATTAATGGCAAAATACTATCAAAATTGGGAGGATTTTAGGCACAAAAATGCAATAAAAGCATGCAAAATTGACCTAGGATCTTCTAAAATATGAGTTTCATCATAGAGCTGATGATATACACCTTCTTTGAAATATTGCCTCGATTAAAGAAAATGTTTACCCCTACTTGGAGCTTCATCAGGCCTCTCCCTTGATAGCACTATGTACTCCCTTTTGGGCAGTCCATTGCAAGTGCTATCGTGCTATTATGCGGATCAGCATACAAAGTTCGCCCTAAGGTGAAAAATTGATTACGTTTTTTCAACTGTCTGATGGTCCATGGGGTTTTTAGACGTTAACTTTGGGTCAGTCCCAAACGATTTTGCATACAAGTTGTTGATTGGGATTTTGATTATTGGGACCAATTGCTGAGATTTGATGCATAGGAAATTGGCCATAATATGCAAGTGTATTCAGCCCAAGCACTTTGATAAAGTACTTGATCTAATTGACACTGAGATATATGGACAATTTATATAATTACAATAGGCTTTGAGGTGAGAATATAGGTGTTAGCTCAAGCGTTGAAAGGGTAATCAGCCAAATCTGATGGTTGTTGAAGGCTTGTTTTCGAGTCAACCACCAGAATCTGACATTTCCCCCTCTTGACTTGGCATAAGCCCTAATAATTTTAATCAGCCTATGTTGGTCTGTTCTCATCAGCCCAAATGCCCAATATGCATAGAGTTGGATTTTCTATTTGCTAACTTTAGCCCAAATGCCCAATGAGTCTAAAATATGATCCTTTTATTGTTGATTTTGGCCCAAATGCTCGTCAAGTCTGAAAGTGGATCCTATCCCCTACCTTAAGTGTGAAATAAAGTATTAACTAGAATAAAACTATTATATATAAATATTTTAGGTTTTCTTTTTTTGTATTGTTTTGTTTTTGTTTTCTGTTTTTCAACTCTTTCTTTTCTTAATTGACCTGCTTATTAAACCTTATTAGGAATTTTGCATGGGCTCAGTTGTATATATGGCTGGTCCTAATATCCTTGAGTGTGTGTATATGAACTTAGACGTTTTCTCAATCACTTCAAATGACCTGACCAAGATGCAATCTAACTTATGCAATAGGCCTAATCCGTGGGTGTTACAAAATAGAACTTCATCATTAACTTCAAATTTGGTAGTGTGTAGCAATTCTCTAAGTCTTTTTGATGTCAGGCCTTATTCTCGGCAAAACTGTTGTCAAAGGCTTGAGCTTGTAGTTTGATTAAAGTATCTAAAAGCTTCTCAACGTACTGAGGGTAAGTGTTTTGCCAGGATCCTCTAGTGCCAAATATAGCAGCTTTGATAGGGCCGGGTGTCTACCATATAATACTTGAAAGGGGCATCCTGGTTGATGAATGATAGGTGATATTGTAGGAAAAGACTGCCAAACTTAGATCAGTACTCTATTCGGATTGTTTGGCTAAATTAATTTCATGATAATGTTCACCATCGTCCCATTTGCGGGCTCAACAGCCCCACTAGTTTCAGGGTGATAGGGAGCAGAAAGCACACCCTGTACTCCCATTAATTGGTTGAGCTTGGCAAGGACATTGGCGGTAAGTTTTGTTTCATTATTGGTTAGAATAACCTTAGGACATCCATGTTTGTGGATGATGTTTTCCAGTACAAACTTGGCGGTGGTTGCTGTTCTAGCTTCCTGAATGACTTGGCTTCAACCCATTTAATCAGGTGGTTAATGGCTACGATTATGTACTTGGCCTTAGTATTGCTTGTTGGAAGTAGTCCAACAATGTTGATAAATACAGTGTTCCAGGCAAAGTTGGGCAGAAAAATCTGGTAAGATGTGCTTTTTCAGAATAGGTTTCACCTTGGCACTCTGCACAGCATTCCAGCTTTTCTTGGATGTCAAAATGCATTGACTCCCAGTCGTAGAATTGCTTCACATGCTCTTTTGTCTTCTTGAATCCGCCATTCCCTATGGCCTTATGTGCTGCCATTATTAGGTCTGTTCAAGCCAATGGTATTAGGAAAATGTACTTTATGTCCTCAACGATCTTGTAAAGTGTCCCATTTTTGATGGTTGTATATTTTCGTAGATCCAATAATAATTTTTTGAAGGATTTGGGCTCACCTTGATACTCTTCGCTTATCATTATCATAAACTACTCATTGGCAGCCCAACTAAGTGTTGCAATAGTGGGTAGTCTGGATAGACGGTTGGCGTTTTGGTGTTTTTCCCCATCTTGATGCTAAATGGTATAATCATAAGCTTGAAGCTTTAATGCCCAGCGGGATAATCAGCCCTCAGGTTCTCTTAGGTTGTTTAACCATCTTAGGGAAGTATAATTGGTAATAACTTTGAGATGAGGCCATGAAGCTAGATCCAGAATTGCTTGCAAGCATATATGATGGTTAAGCAGTCTCATTCCGTCACCGTGTAGTTCATTTTGTGACCGTTTATGGTCTGACTAGAAAAGGCAACTGGATGTTCTTCACCAACTTCTCCAACTTGGGATAACATGGCCACCAATGCTGTTTGGGATGCATCTGTTTAAACGATTAATTTGTGATCAAAGTCCAGGTATCAAAAATAGCCGCACTTTATAGGGACAATTGGAGTAGTCAAATGCATCCTGGCAGGCTGGAGTCCAGTCAAATGGGACCTATCTTTAAGCAGACAAAAAGCGGCTCTAAGTTGTGCAAAGTCGGTGATAAATCAGCAATAGTACCTGATCATGCCTAAGAATATTTGAATATTGTGCTTGGATTTAGGCTGTTCCTTTTGGAGATGGCATACAGCTTATAGAGTTGGGGCCAAAGACCCACTTTATCAATCACAGATCTGAGGTATTCCAGTTGGTCTTTGAAAAACTGACATTTTCTGGGCTTGATCTTAAGTTTGCAGCAGCTAGCCTTCTGAAAACCTCCTCTAGGTCTTCCAGGTGGTCGTCAAAAGTGCATCTGAAAACATTGATATCATCAAGGTACACTAGTACACTTGACAAGTTCAACTCTCCCAAAATTGTGTCCATTGCCCGTTGGAATGTAGTCAGGGCATTGCAGAGTTCTTGAGGCATTCTCATCAGCTGGAATAGGCCCTCTTGGGTTATGATTGCACATTTCTCACGCTCCTCTTTGGGAAGATCTATTTGCCAATATCCACTAATAGATACATTGCCAAGAAGAACTTCGTGCCCTCTAGCTTATCCAAGGCGTCATTAATTTATGGAGTGGGTATGAGTCCTTATTTGTGATGTTGTTTAACTTCTGATAGTCGATGACTACTCAGTTGCTTCCATCCTTCTTCTTTACTATTAAAATTGGTGCTGCCCATGGACTTTTTTAAGGGACTAGCATGCCACTATTGAGAAGTTCCTTAATCTCCTTGAATATTGCCTCTTCTGATAATTTCAAATGTCTAATTGGGTGTAATCAAATTGGTTTATGATATCCAGTATTTGTTTTATGGGTGACAACATTAGCACATCCCAAGTCAAAATCATCTTGTGCAAATATTTCCCAATATTTAGAGTAACTCCTGAGCTTAGCCTTTCTCAGAGTTGGTCAGGTTGCTTAAATCGGCCACAGGGACAACATTATTTATACTGAGTTGGTCCTTATTGGGGAGCCTTAATTCCACAAAAGTTCCAAATTCATGGAATGCTTGAATTTCCATTGTAGGGAACAGATGCAGAAAAACGATTTTTTGATGTCACCTGATGGATATGGGCTGATTTTGCAGGTTTGCACATAAGATATTTATCTCTCTGATGCCCGGAATGATAATACCAGGGGCAATGTTTGGTTTAAATTGAGATTTAGACCATGGATGATACATTTCACCATAAAGTCTTTCTATGATATTAATTATTAGTCCCTTTGGGTCGATTACTTTTTCTCCAGATGGTATAGTGACGGTCTTATTTGATCAAAGTGGAATGGCATTCGACTCATCAATCTGTGTGGGTAGTGGTTTTATTTTTGACTATGCTTTGAAATACTCAATTGGGACGACTCCATCTTTGTAGGCCAGATTTATGACTAGGCACAGTTTCTTTTTCTCAACTGCCTTATCACGGTTATAGTAAAGTGGAATATCCTTTCCAAGAATGATGAGATTATCATCCTAATAATTGGTAATGAATCCGTATCTTCTTAGGAAATCAGTCCTAATTAGGATATCTTAGTTTGTATTTGGCAACACTATGGCAGGTACTGTTACTATAATGGATCCAAATCTGAGTGGTAGGGTACTGTATGCGCCCAAAAATTTGGTTGTATGCGCTCCAGCTGTTCCATATTCCTGACAGTGGGCAACATCGGGCGCTATTTTACATTTTTAACCAACTTTGTGCTGACTATATTGATAGGAGAACCTCTAGCAATGGTGGCCCAAACTCGTACCTTGTTTACCATTATGTTCACATAAGTACATTCAAAGTAGTTTTCAGGGTATTTATTGTATGAATGCTGTGATTGCTGCCCAATTCCAGGTGTAATTTCAGGCTTGAGAAAATATCTGGGAAGTTATCTGCTAAGGTCTTCATGGGAATGGCTACTTGAACGTTGTTATACTTAGGTAGGTCGGTCAAAATCTGGGTTGGTGGTCTAAACCCTGATCAATAATCTGCTTTGCATATGGTTTTGGTACTTCATCTTGGGCTTCTTTGGTAATTTTCAAGGGTTAGTTGCTTTTGCTGTGGCCCAAGTAGTGACCAGCATGACATCATTAGCCATGATATGGTGGAGGTTATCTTTAGCAATGTCTTCGGCCCTAAAGAGCTCATCAGGGTCAGGTGGAATGGGTTGAAAATCGATGGAGTTAGAGTATTCCGCCTCTACTCCACCTGATCTTTTTCCGCCTCATTGTCACTGTTGATTTCTAGAGCAAAGTTGACCCCAGGCTTTTTGTTGGACCATGTGTAGCAATGTCTAGCAAAATGCCCCTGTTGACCACAATTGTGGCAAGTAATCGGCTCTGTTTGCTGCTTTTGCTCGAATTTGTGGTTTATATTTTCATTATTTCTCCCCTGGTTGGACATCATGTTGCTTTTTGGACCCAAAAATAGGATTTTTGCCAATATTTGGCCCGATTGAGAGTATTGAAATTACGAAAACATCTTCTCAAGTAATTGTTAAGCTCTTAGATTTCAAGTTTCCATTGAATGCAGGCAGCATGACATTGTGCAGTTCATGGAAGGGCATAATCATGTGCTCCATTGCAATCTTGGCGTCAAATTATCTATTACATTGCGCCCATGCAGAACTTGTGCCTCATGGAAGAATCTATCCGCAAATTCCTTAATAGTCTCATTTTGTTTGAATTAAATATTAAGAAGCTCTCTTTTTCTTATTTATAGTTTCACAAGCACTCCAAACTGTTTTCTTATTGCAATTTTGGCATCCATATAGGATAATCGTCGCCCAAATAGGGAATAATGAGGTCACAGCTATGGGAATCAAGTGAGTTAATCAGTGCCAATCCTTTTTCATGGTCTGATACTCCTCTCATTGCCTTTTCAAATACTTGAGGAAAGAGTGAATATTTCCTTCCTTATAAGTTAGGTAAATTTAGTGGTTTAGAGTCATTTCGCCCTAAATTTTTGGGTATAGGGGTTGTACTTCTTCTTGAACACCTTGGTGTATCATCGCCCATCTCAGCCCTCTTTCCCGTTGGGAAGTATCTGGAGTCAGTATTAATGCTAGGACTCTAGGTATAGAACAAATATTCAAAATATCAGTTTCTGCATCGGTGTCAACTTCTGCTGATTCAAATTCATGATATTGCTCCAAATTACTGGATTCTGACGCCTGAATTCAGCCTTTAGCTACCTTTCCAGGTTGTTTTTTGGCCGTTTAAGAAGAGCTTTTTACTATTTCTTTTTTGTCAAAGATGAGCGAGCACTGGCACCCTTGCTTTTTGAGGGATTCAAATTTTTTTTAAGGTTGTCATACTCCTCTTTGAATAAAGCTTGGTTGGTTGTTATGCTTTTTATATCTTTGTCCATACTGTCTCATTGGGAATTTGAAGTTAATAGCTGCATTCTGAGTTCCAATTTTCCTGAGTAATTTCAGTATTTCTGGACTGCAATCTTGATACCACAGTCCAAAGTTTAGAAAATTCCTCTTTGATCTGGGCATCCTCTTCATCCCTATTCGGGACAGTTGATTTTTTTAATGTCTTAAAGTTTTGTTGATAGTATCCAGCTCAGCTAAACATACTCTTAAAAGTCATCACCTTTTGCATTTATCTCCAGGTGATCTCTTTGGCCTGAAGTGGCATGTATGTTAAGTCGTTCTGATTGAGACAATAGGTAGTCCAAATGGTTTTCCAGTTTTTGGCAGCGGTTATTCATTGTTTAATACCCATTCTTGTGATAGCCCATGGTGGGCCAGAACTTCTACGACTATCTTTGGGACTCCTTTGTTCAGAAGTTCCTCAAGGGTGTTTAATCTCCCATGAGCTTCACTGGCAATTCCCATATTATCAACAATTGCCTTTCAGACTTCAAAAAAGCTAGAATTTAGCTTTTCCAGTAGGGTATTTTGGGAAGTTTGTTTATCCCCTTGCACATGGTAGATTAACATGATTTCCAGACTTTGTCTAGCAATGATTGCTGTCTATTATTAATTTAGGGGTTATACAAAGTTAACCAGGAATTCGTTAGTTGCTTGGCTGTCTGTGAGATGTCTGGCAAGAGATGCAATTTTTGCGTCATGGTACTTCATATATATTTCCATCTTAAGTGCCTGATACTTAAGATAGTAGAACAGGCTATAGGAGGGATTGATTTGTGAAGTGTCAATCCTAAAAACCTGATATGGGGTATCCAGCATAGCTTTTACGCTTGAAGATGTAAGATCAATTGGGCTGGTTGTATCTTCATGAGCTCCCCCACTGTGATAAGATCCAGGGAGTAGGAGGTACCCACTTCAGAGCCTTGGCGGCTGGCATTAAAACAATCCAAGATTTCTTTGTCACTAGTTTTATCTCATTGTCACTTACTCATCTGGCTTATTCTGCCAGGAATTGGTTATGGGAATCCTTTTTGGAGATTGCAATCAGTTTGAGTGAGCACTAGTTTTGAAAATTCTGAAAATCGCTCCCTTGTTTATTGTTATCCTTCATGTCTATTTTGGTTGAAGTTCCAGCGATTGATCCTTTATAGTTCCTGTATTTTATGGTATTCAGACCATTCAAAAACTCACTAGACCTACTATAATTGCCCCGACTCTTCCAAAATATTTTGGGCGTAATTTTCCCTTCATGTTCAGGAACATCTTCCAAGGCAGATAGATATACAAGCTGTAATTTAGACACATCCATCTTGTTGGCACTTTTCTCCAGAGAAAGGATTCAATGAGAAAACCAGTAAAGAGATGAAATAAATATTTCTTTTATTATAAGCTATTCACTAGATAATTCATCTTTAGGCCAGGTGCCAGTAATTATACCTCTAGGGCATCTCCTGGCCATACGCAAGCACAAAATTTTAACAGATATTTTAACACCTCAGTTCAGCTCTTGAACTGATATGACTGAAACCTTTTCTTAGGTTTATTAATGGCAAAATACTCTCAAAATTTGGAGGATTTAAGGCACAAAAATTGCGACTAAATCTCACAAAATTGTTCTAGGATCTTTTTGATTTGAGTTTCATCATACTGCTGATGATATATAACTTCTGTGAAATATTGCCTCGATTAAAGTAAATGTTTACCCCTAATTGAGACTTCAGCAGGCCTCTCCCTTGATAGCACTAGGTACTCCTTTTTGGGTAGTCCATTGCAAGTGTTATCATGCTGATTATGCGGATCAGCATATGAATCTTGCCCTGGGGCAAAAATTGATTACGTTTTTCATTCATCTGATGGTCCATGGGATGTTTAGACGTTATTTTCGTGTCAGTCACATATAATTTTGTATACAAGTTGTTGATTGGGATTTTGATAATCAGGACCAATTGCCGAGATTTGATGCATAGGAAACTGTCCATAATATGCTAGCTATTCAGCCTGAGAACTTTGATAAAGTATTTGATCAAATTTGACACTGAGGTATTCGTCCCAATTTACATAATTGCAATAGGCTTTGAGGTGAGAATATAGGAGTTAGCTCAAGCGTTGAAAGGGTAATCAGCCCAATCTGATGGTTGTCAAAGGTTTAATTTTGAGTCAACCACCAGAATCTGACAGAGAAACTTTAGATTGAGTTGCTTGCGATAGAACATTAGAAATACGCCATTATCATGCCCCAAGGGCTTTTTCAAACAACCCATATGCCACAAGTGCTGTGTAACGCCCCAGCCACGTTTCAATGAGCCATGGATACCATTATTGGTGATTTGAAGCTGTCATGCATTCTTGTGTACCTTGATGATATCAATGTTTTTTGCGCACGTTTCCAAGCACCTTACCCATCTGGAGGAGATATTACCATCTTACCAAGGCCAAAATCAAGATTAAGCCCCTCAAATATTACTTCTTCAGAGACAAACTGAAATACCTAGGGTTTGTAGTAGATGAAAAGGGGATACAACCTCAACTGGTCAAGTGAAAGCTATTCATAAAATGACCCCACCGTGCAGAAATGCAATGTACAGGTTTTTTGGGGATGATCAATTACTACTAACGGTATATCCCCAACTTCAGCTGTATTGAAGGACCGTTGCTTAAGTAGATTAAAAATAATGTCGCATTAATATGGATGGAACGTTGCCAATGTTCCTTTGATACACTACGAATAGCATCAATAAGCACGCCAATGCTACATTATCTAAATTTTGAAATAGAGTTTATTGTTCATATAGATGTGTCACTTTCTGCCGTGGGGGCAGTTCTATGCCAAAAAGATTACATGGGGAGGATCATCCGGTTGCATACTGCAGTCATAGCTTGAACTGCCACAAATGCAATTACACCATGACCGAGTGGGAGTACTTAGCAGTGATCTACGCATACAAGCAATTCAGGGTATATCTACGTGGGGTATAGTTTAAAGTTGTAATGGATCATGTGTCGTTATGCTGGTTGCAGAACCTCAGAGATCCTGAAGCGCGTCTAGACCAATGGGCTCTAAAGTTGCTGGCTTATGCCTTTGAAATCCTTCACTAACCTAAAGCAAAAAACAGTAAACGCCAATTGCTTTTTCAATTTTCCAACCATTGCTATTATGGTAGATCTCAGCGTTGCAATGTTTGACAAGATGCTCAACAGGAAATATAATGGCAAAACTGCACCAAGTTATCAAGGTTCTAGATGAAATAAGCGCCAATACGTTCCAGAAGAAAAATTGAGTTGTACAAATGGATAAGTACACTACCATGAATATCCCCAGACCTTCTTCATGACCAAATATTATTAAGGGTGCACACTTGGAAGTCAGACATGGTGGAATATTCAAGATTTTGGAAATGTTGAAAATGCCGTGCTACTGGGAAAGCATGCAATTTGACATGCTTGAAATGATCTCCTGCTTCCATCAGTGCCAAGTGAAGAAACTATTCCGTCGAAAAACTACATACCAGTTAGTGAAAACTCACTTTGTTTGGCATAAGGTTTCTATAAAGGAGGTGGGGCCTCTGCCAACTGGAGCAAATCAGTACAGTATATTTTGGTGGCAATTGATCACTCTACCAGGTGGGTCGAGACATGGCAATATGTGATCTGAGTGAGATCACTGTGGCTAAGTTTGTGATGCAGTATATAATCCATTTACTTGGCTGTTCTCAGTTCATTCTTACTAATAATGGGACTAACTTCATCTCGCACATTTTACCCTAATCTTAACGAGCATATGGCCATCTACAGGGCTCTAACGACCCCTTATCACCCAGAATCCAATGGTATGGTTGAAAGAGTCAATGGGATACTGGTGAATATACTCCAGAAGCTGGTAATGGATAGACTATCTTATCGGAGTACTCTCCTTTCCACCGCTGTCTTTGCTTACAATATCAGTTATTTCTCGGCTTTGGGGAAGCGTCCTTTCCAGTAACTATTTGGGTGGAACCCAGCTTTACCTACAATGATCTATGCCTGTATGGAAGATACCATTGTGAGGGATCCTCATCGCTACTTAACCTAATGATTATATGGATTAGGCTGCAAAACTGAAGCGTACTCATTTGGCTTAGCCAAGAAGATAAAGAATCAGGCTGTTGATAAGGTACGGCATAATGAGATAGCTCAGTTCAAAGATGGTGACATGGTTCTATTCCATGATCATCATGTTTTTAGGTGGAAGCACAAGTTGGTCAGCATCTGGATTGGGCTATTCAAAATAAATGAAAAACTGGTGTGGATGCTTATACTATCAAGGAGCTTGCGAGCATTCTGATTAGCACCTGAGTGCACGTGAAGTTCCTCAGAGCATATAAGCAATAGGAGCCTTATTGTCCAGTAAAGGAGGATTAATGTTATGATTCTGATATGACTGGATGATAAGCCCTAAGTCATTATGGCGGAATGAGTAGAATCCACTAATCATGATTTCAATTTACATTTTATTTGACAGCCTTAGGATGAGGCGATATTGGGCTGAGAAGGATAATATTGGATCGCCTCCAAAATAAGGTGATAAGGAAATTTTGACATATGAAAATTAATGAGATGTCAATGTATGTTAAAAAATGAGGGGATCGCCTCAAATTAAGTCAAGCGTGAATTTTGTAAATGATGAACTCTTTCAGAACTAATAAAAATATGTTGGAACATATAATTTAAGCAGAATAGTCAATATCAATTGAAGTTGATGAGATATAAACAATATGAGAATATTGAAGGGAGGAGATTGTTAGTAAGAAAGTGAGAGCAGAGCAGCAAGCATCCACTGAAAATATAAAGTTAGATAAAGAAGTGTTATCAGAGCACTAGCTCACATTCTCTATTTTATTTATTTTTGTTGTGCTGAGGACCAACAATATCAATATTGTACATTCTATTGCTCAGTGGGCTAACCCTGCTCAAAGCCCTTTGGAGTATCTTCTAAATATTGCAAAAGTTATAACAATAAGGTTAATCCACTGGTGTTGTATGAAAGCGTTAGAACTCGAATTCACTAAATCCAACCCAGGATAATTTCAATCTTATAGGCGGTGGATACTGACTAAGTTGATGAATGAACAGGGTCATATTCATTGGTGGTGCAATTTTAAAGGGCTAAACTCATCATCGATGGATGCTGTTCCCAATGAAGCGCCAACAGATGAGTTGGGCGCCAAATTCCCTTATATGAATCCCTTTATATTATGGTATAAAGAAAGCACATTTAAAGCACATTTTTTAAAATAGTATAACAATTATTTTATTGTTTACTAATAAAGTTTGAGGGATAGCTTCCCTTGATTGATTGCCTTGGGCTTTAAGACCTCTTGCGCCAAGGGTGGAAAGAAGTTTATCCCTTGTATTCAAGATTTTACCAACTATTGGGATTAGAGTTGAAGTGATAGCTTTCCCTTGTTATTTGGGTTTTTATAGCCCTAGGTGTGTTGAAGGAAAGTTACCAGTACCTTTCCATAGGAAAAACCCTGAGCAGAATTAACATATTTTGGTTGTGAAAACTCAGCTGGATTCTAGTATTTATACTATTATCTGTGACTCATATATATTATGAAGATATATTAATCAACAAGCTTTTTCATTGTACACTCCAAACCTGTGCAGTATGCCTGAAAAGCTTACAGTCCGAAATGCAGTGAGCAGTTCTGCTTTTTCAATATGTATCAGGTTAAAGGCGCTCAAGTAATCAAACATGAAAAAGATGGTAGCCTTCTCCAGACAGTGAGCAATCTGTGCCTCTATTAAAATGGAATGGAATGTAAATCAGGGATGGTGACATTACTTGAGCTACCATAAATCACGCATGGGCGTAGATTGCTATCTCCTTTTTCCACAAAGGATAGTGGTGAGCATACCATAAAAGTATGCTAAAAATGGCTCTTTTTGCAATTTGCTTGGTGGCCCTAACATCTATTGATGCCTCTTCCTGGTAAGACAAATGGCAGATTGGGGAGATAATATGACCCAGGTCAACTGTGAGCTTGAAGCCACAATCAAAATCTGAATGATCAGGTAAGGTTTTGAAGCTGCACTAAATAAATAATCTAATTTTCTAAACAGGGGAAATAAAGATTCTGAAGTGGGCATTAGAGGCGCTGAATTAAGCTCATTTACATTGTCCACTGCGGCAAGTTACTCTTAGTGATAATTTCTGACATGATAATTAATGATTTCAACTATCCTCCAAAAATGTTAGGGTATTGGCCTTCAAATCGGTTAAAGTCCCAAACTTTGACCACCAGCTAAAAACCCAAGATAATTGGATACAGCAAATTTTTAACTGCCTAGAAGTGGTTAGCCATGTGATGTGTACCAAATTGATAATATATCAGACCCTGAACCTTTATAGTGTAAATACCCCGAGAAGGACCTGCCCTAACCATACCACCAGGTAAGTAGTTTAAATCAAGATAGTCAGATAGATCTTGGTTAAAAAACCTCTCAGATGCATCAGTATCCACTATGCTTCTTGTCTAAAACTTCTTTGAGGTGAAAGAGAAAGTAGCAGAAAGCATAAAATAACCATATTAGCCTCTTTAATAAATGACAGTTCCAACTGTTCAACAAAAGGGTCTTTATTAGGCATAATCATACCACCAGGATAGGATTTCTCATCAAGAATAGCAAAAATAGAAACCTCGCCACTGAGGATACATACCCACAGTGCCTTCTGCAGTAGCATACTTATTGGCATATTATAATCTTGAATTTTTCTACACCTTTGAGTTTGGCAAATCTTGTGGGGTCAGCTGAGGATTCTCAGAAGTTTTGTAATAAACTGAAATCAGAACCAAGTTGAATCTACAAGAGTTTCTGAAAGGCTCAATTTACTTTGAAGTTTTATTAAAAAGCGTTTTCAGGTTGCACAGGCATAAAATTAAATTCAACGGCCATTTGAGCATCATTACTAATACCAAGAGAGAGAAATTCTTTTCCAAATAGGGTTCCCATTGTTCTGGGGAGTGGAGTTCCAAAATATGAAGTTAATCAGATGAATATCTAATAAAGACGTTGAGGCTGGACCCCTGCTGAGCCTCAAGTTTCCCTGAGAGCTAAGGCTTGGCTTAGATGATGCCGTCATTTATATGCTGAAACTTAGGCTCTCCAATGCTGGTATTATAGGGGTGATTGCAGGTGAACATCCACGGCTAAAATAAAACATTTATTTAATAACTTAAAAAAAAGCCCTACCAACTCTTAAGATTCCCTAGAGCAAATACCCAATTATTGAAAGAATATTTATAAAAGAAAATTTAGCCTTACAGTAGTGGTATTTAAGGTGTGACCGCTATTGTGACCTTCTTGGTCAAATAATTGAAATAGTCTTTAATATCTTAGCGTCTAACCCTGCCAACCCTCTGGTGCTTCCAAAAAGAAGATAGAGACGAAAGAAGGTTCTTTTTATGAAGTTTTGTCTCATTGCTGGTATTTATAAGTTTATCCACCTGTGAAACACTTATGGCCACATTACTTTATCCCCTTGATTTGGGCATGTAATTACCAAAGAAGAGCACCAATTAAAGTCCAAGGTTCCAAGTCTAGCTCGCTCTGCCTATGTGTTGACTGACTGATTACACTTTGTTGGGACAATGACGTTCTGATGTTATCAAACCAGAGCATGACCTGGGCCTACCCATCACATGCATATAAATAGGACTTACCATAACGTCCCCTGTTTGGGTGCAAAACCCCAATGGAAGGTTTGAAAAGTACAGAACATGGGTTGTCCCACTTTGTAAAGGCTTTCAAAACCTTCTATCACCCTACCAACCATGGACAGGATTTTAAAAACAAATATACCTAGCCAGAGGCACTAGTTAAAACATATGCAGCAACTCAATGCCAAGAAAGGGAGATCTATGGCTGCTTTTATTAATATGACAGAAGCTTTATAAAATTTAGAAAGGCGCTGGGAAACTTTTCTTGCTGCATGATCCCACTTTTGAGTGATTTTAGTGTAAAAAGGCTAATTTTAACCTCTTTGGCTTTTTGCAGCACCATTTCCAGCCGATGCCCTCATCTCCACCGCCTGCCACTCCAATGTGGGGCAATGGCGCTCCACCTGCTAGCATTTAACGCTGTAGAATCCAGCTTTTTTGTTCTCTTTGGTGCTAACGCTGATGGATCCCACCAACGTTGTGATAAAATTATAAAATACTTACTAATAAAAATTTGGCTTTTTTATAAGGTTTTTATTATAAGCGCAGGGTAGTAAAGGAAAAAAAAGATCACCTCAATATCTGACCAATCCATATTTATACCATATTAAGGGTCAGAGGGAATTTACTAGTAAGTTCAGTATGGCTTGTTACTATCTTAAATAAGAAAATATTATACAGCAGCCTATCATAACTCATAATGCTCTAGTCATTATGGCTGAATGATAGAAGGGAAACTACTTTTGCTAAAACATATCTGTGAGGTAATGACTAATAAACTTCAGCCAATCCTAGTTTGCAAAATCTTTTGTACCTTGAGGGACCCCTGCCAAGCATATAAAAGGGGGTGGTCCCCATATAGGTGTTTTGAAGGACCTGGTTGAGGCTGTGGGAGTACCGCCCAATAGATGCCCCATGGTCCATCGCATGATCAGAGTAAATATGACCGCTCAATTTTATGGTTGCTGCACGATTATCATTCAAAATTGTGTTATCTGATTTGTGGGCTTCCACCAAGAATTGACCAGGGTCTCTTGGTCAATTATAGTGTTATTTTAAAAAAATTGCGTTTAAGTTTATCGCAAACTTGTAAATGACCAACATTTTCCAGTTTAAACTGATTTTGACCCAGGACATACTTCCTTTGCAGCTGAGAGGGCAAATGTCTGACAACCGCCAAGTAAGCAAATGTGTTCAGACTAGCTCATCCAGTTTACCAAATAGATCTTGACACTTTGTCCCTCCAAGGGACTTAGCACTCCACCTCATGCAAGTCCACCCAACCCACCCCCATCCCCTAGCCCTACCTTGTTCCACTATCCACATTTGCCTGAGCATCAAAAATGGTCATCTCTTTCCATATGCTGACAAATCATTATTTGAGCTGGAAACAGTTACCTTTGCACCGGCAGGATTTATAGATTTCCACCCTTACAAGGGATGTTTTGATATAGGCTTTCCCACTGAAGATAACGCGGCCACTGTGGCAGCAACGCCCTCAATATACAAAACACACACACACATCATCACCACCAAAACACATCTCTTCAATAGTACCAACTTTGTGGTGACCTTTGCACACCACCCTCACACCTTCCCCCCAAACACTCTATGAGTAGTTGATGTCAGGGCTTTCCACTTATGGCAAAGACCTCATCCTCAAATTCATTGTCTCAAGTGGTGCCAAGCGCCTAGCGGCACCTCAGGTGATGGCCACCCTTACCCCCACCAGCTAACCATGACCCAGCACATCCCACTGCGTGCCTATATCCCATCCTCACCTGACCATTTCTTTTAGGCTCACATCGATAATGAGTTGCACAATTTGCCCCCTCTACTATGAGTTGGACTATACAAAAAATCATGTTAATACAATTCAAACCCTGAAAACACTGCCAACCCCACCCATGAGGCCACATCAACAGCATTTGAGTGGGTATTTTGGCTGCCCCACCCCCAGGCCATGAACTCAATGAATCTGAAGCAAAATTTAGCAACCTAAACCCAAGAAGGCCAATTACACTCATGACAACAAACGAGAGCAGGTTTAAACCCATATCCAATCCAAAAACCGTCTGCCCCAAAACTTATTCAATCACAGCCACCTATCACCGAATCAATCCAAGTCAACCTAAATCCCTTGGATTTATTGGATGAAGTTTCCAAATCTGGGGTCTTTGTACCACCTCTGGCTAAATCCAACAATACAAAACCTTATCTTAAGCCAGACTTTGATGCCCCACTCCAGACCAAACAATATGCCCTCAAACCCAATTCTACCTCTTACCTAAGCAACCACCAGCTTACCAAGGCCATGGTGGCCTCACCCAAATGTCACCATCTCTGTGAATCCATGGAAAAATCTGTCGCTGAATTTAAAGAAGGGGTACATGTCACCATGTTTCCCCCCAATTTCCCTGCTATTGAAAAAAATGAAACAAACGCCTCATTGAAGCTGCCACCACCTCTGTCAAAAATGTCGCTGAACTGGCTGATATTGCCCCATCCACACGAGTCACCAGAGCCATTATTGCAAATTTAACCCAGCTCCCTGATGCCCACATCCAAGCTAGACACTACGTGCCAAACTAATATAGGCTATTCTTTAGGCCCAAATTATCAATTTCAGCAAATATCTGCTTTTCTTTGACCCTCATCCTGCAAACGCCCCAACCCCTTTGCTATCAGTATTAGTCCGCCTCTTCAATGCTGAAGTCAATGATCCGCCTTATCCTCCTCCCCTTCCGCCATGGTTGGATAAGCGGCTTGTCACTGTGACACCTGTTAGGTTGTTTTCTCATTTTTTTTGTGTCCTACTGCTCGTTTGTGAGGTTTATTCATGTTTTTGGTTTGTTTAGTTTTGGAGTTTCTGTTTTGGTAATGTCTATCCCCTGGTCGGCATACCTTGAATAAATTTAAATTTATAAAAATTAGAAGCACATGAAGCGGGGACTTGAAAGGTCCACAACCACCAAGTATGTTCAGGAAGGATAAGTACCCTTTGACAAACAAAATAGGAATGCTGAGCTGAACAACAACCCATATGCACTCTAATGCCATTTAAGAAGAGCCTGTGATTGTGGCACCCAACAAACTCATTCTTAAATGCTAAGAGGCATTAAAATGGAAAACATACCACATGTAAAACCAAAATTGTTGGTCGTCTAATGTAGAGTAATGTTTATAATTCACCATAAATTGACTAATAAATCTTAGAAAAGGACTCCACTATCAAAAGGAAATCTTTACATATCTTATAACTATAAACTTGGATGCCTCCAGGAGGAAGTGAATGGTAAGGTTAGTAAAAGGTATCATATGGTAAAGATTCTAATAATAGTTCTATTAAAAGAAATAGAGATGATCAACAGAGAAATTTTAGAGAAAAATAATTTATGGAAAACTGAATATAAGGGCATTGATCATTTTTTAGGGCTTAGAATTAACTCTGGCTAATAAAAAACCCACTGATGGAAGTTTATAGCCCTAGTAATCATGGACTTATGACTTTAATACCAATGCGCACTGCCATTATTAGTAATGGTATTTTTAAAAATTAATTAACTTTTCATTCTTATATTTTAAAGTAACAAACTGTCATCATTTACACTATAACAGAAAATCTTCAACCAAGTCAATGTAACATCTGGGATCCTATCACGCGCTTACTGGGGATTAAAATTTGCTTACTTAGACTTAACCCAGCGTTTTCTCACATGTATCCGAGGTCAGGGAGAGTAACCAACTTGACCCCTTTGGCCTTACTCATTTCCTACTTGTCTTGGAGAAAAACCAGAAATCATATCATGTGACATGACACTGCCATAGAGCAAACCTTTTTGCCTGACTTTCTAGGAAGCACCCCGCGCTTCCTCAATTTTAATTTTGTGTAAATTAAGAAAATGCGAATATTAATAGATAATAAGAGAAGGTGAGCCAGACTTTAATTAAACTACAGAGTGGAGCATACTCTAATGCGCTTTCTCAGAAAGTAAGTTCTTGCAAGAACAATAACAGACTGGCGGTCCTTACTATAATTTGTAGTTGGAAGTTAGTTTTTTTACTAGATAAACATGTGTTCTGATGTACTACAAACTAGAGTACATATGGAAATGCCTTTTGAGATAATAAAGAAAGAAACCTACAAATGTCTATGCTTTAGGGTTCCATTGAAGCGCATCTTATTAAACAGGTACAATCTAATTTTCTGAAGATTTATCTGTTTTGTTCTAGCCTATTAGGCCCTAACTCTCAATAATTTAGTCGACCCCACTCATCATTGTTCCCTGATGTTTGGTCAATTATGAAAAATGTTGTAATAAGTTTGATCTAAAATCAGTTATATCATATTAATAGTTACTTAATTCTGTATAATAACTAATGATTAGATAGAGGGTTTGATTAATTCTATAACTTATCTCACCTTAGGGCCCCTTAAGTTTAAGTAATAGCCAAAAGATGTAATAAATACTTTTGGTAAATCTTCCAAGCCCTTCATTCATTATATACTAGTAGAATACCCATTTGTTGCTATGGTGTTTATGAATTAACAGATGATTCTAAATTAGTTTAGTTTTTATATTGGTAGATAGCTATCAATAAGTTCAGAAATTATTTAACCTATTAAAAATTCCAACCTCCAACCACTTAGCCAATATTAATATATAAGCTTACCAGATTATTTAAGCCATCATTGAAAATCTAATACTATTGAGCCTATCAAATCAACCAAAAATAAACCACCACTCAGCAAAAACCACTTATTGAACTTAAAAAACAGTCAGAAACTACCAATTACTTATCAAAACCTATAATAAATAGAATTAAATGATCATAAAAAACTCAGGCAAATTGCTATATAATTACCATTATAATTATATGTTTTAGATCTTGTATAAAATTTATATAAAAATTTAAATGATTACACTAAAAAATTACATATTAGCATTCCATTACTTAACCTTATTGAATACTTGTGCCAAGTTAGTGATTTTTGGTTTTTTTTCATGAAAATAATGCATCCTATATTTAAACAAATAAGCATAATAATACTTTTAAAAAAGTTAAAGCAAATCCTAGTTGATACTCAGTTAACAGATTTGTTTTTTGGGCTCAGAGTTTACCAGATGATCCTAATAAATTCTTTCTTATATTGGTAGATGGCTACCAATAAATTTAAGAAATCAAAATATATTGATTAAATACAAAAATATTAAATACTCAACCAAACCAATTAAACGTATAAAAAATAACTAAAACGTCAACCACTTACCTAACCATTGAGCATGTTGAAACAATCATAGTCATCAACTTCTTACCAAAACCAAATAACTTATTTAATCAACTAATTACTAACTGCTTTATCTAACTTTTTTTGCTTATTAATCAACCCAAAACCACAACCACTCGCCAAACATTACTAAACTATTAATCAACTATATAAATCTTCTAGGACTAACAATAAACCAATTTCCATAAAATATATTAAATTTTACTTCTTACATATAAAACTTCTTACTTACTAAAACAATTAAAAATACTTATTTATTCTAATCTACAGTATCTAGTGAATATCTATGTAAAGTTTCATTTTTATAGGCCTTCTCATTGTTGAATACAGTGATTATGAGTGAGTGAATGGGCTTTACAAATATATTATAGTTTTCAACGGTGGATCAATTTTTTAATTCCTGCTGGTGCAACTTTTGCTTCCATAATTTATTAATCATTGGAGCATGTGGCCTCATTTGTCATATTGCCCTTTATATCACTTTAATCTTTTACCTAACTTGCCATGCTGGCATAAAAAAATTGGTGATAGGGCCCTATTATCTTAATGGACATCTATTTGCATCTCAATTGCTATTTGGCTTATTGCTCTTTTTATGGAAAGGTCCTGAGCCCCAATCAATTACTCACCTGGCCTAATTTAGTAATTGAGCCTCTAGTTTTCAAGTCTTAAGTGCTTCATGGTATCTTAAAAATTACACCAATAAGAATTTTGGAATGAGATGAGCATATCCTAGCAGGATAATCATCTGAAAGGGGATCATTTTTTGATGTAGATGATCAAAATTAACCAAAGATTACTTTAGTAAGCCCCTGAGTCACAGAAAAAACTCTCTTTAGCTTCAATATCCAAAAAGAGAAGCCAAATTTGAAATAAAAAACAGCTTCTTGATCAAGCCAAACTTACCAATGTTGATGCTGTTGACACCTGCTGCCCCAGTATGGGGTGGTAGTGCACCACCCACTGCCATTTTTTGGCCACCGCCAAAGTGCTCCCAGGCTAGTTCTGCTAGCCCCCTAATGCTACTGGGTGTTATGTCTCCCCTCAGGACTTGGCCACCACCTTGAAAACTCGGGTGGTGCTCTGGAGCCCGTTGATGCTCCCCAGAGTAATTTGCATTTCATTATTTGGTCAATAATGAGAATCTCTTCCCATATGCAAGTGTAGACATCATTGAGATTGTCACAGCGGTTTTTAAATCTACCTGATTTTATCAATTTTCGCCCCTTTAAGGGGTTTTTTGACCTAAGCTTCCATTATGAAGCAAATGCATTGGCAGCAGCAAATCTGCCATTAATTTTAAAAAATTCCGCTTCCCACGGTTTGTACCTGGCTCCCAGATGAGGCCACTTTGGTGTTCCAGTTTTCTGGGTTGCCTTCCCATCTATCCCCTGAGTGCCTCCACCATGAACTCATTGAGGGTTTGGCCATTTATGGGGCAGACGCCCGTGCTACAGTTTGTGGTGCCCAATGGGGCAGATTGTTTGGCAGGTCCTCAAGCCTTTGCAATGATCCGCCCTTTCCATCATGATACTCATCTCATGATTCCCACTCATACAGCGATCAGATCATGCCAGATCTCCCCTTTTGGGCGCAGTTCAAGAACCTCCGCATAGTTTGCCCCTTGTGCTTTGAATTTGATCATTTAAAGTGAAAGTGCACTGCAGTTTCCACCTCCCCCTCTACTGCACCTCCTTCTGGCATCGGCCCAGCTGCGGCCATGCCAAAATTCTTTAAATGGGGTATGATTCTCCAACCCCCAACCTCAGGTAATTCTGGCACTGCTTTGAAATCAGTAGCAAAAAAATTTAAAAAAATTAAAAAAAAATTAAAAATTAAAATAGTTTGACTGGGTTATTAAATATTGAGTCAATGGCTGAAACAGTTTCAGCTGGGCTGCCATGGTCAACAGCACATGGCCAATCAACTCCTGCCACTGCTCCAATTCTGGTGGCTGACCCATTCTAGATGAATCCAATCCATTGGATGCTCTTAAATGGATTAATGAGGATGAACAGCTGTACCATGTGAAACCAGATTTTGATTTGGAGGAGTTCTTTGTTTGCCCTCCTAATTTGCATCCCCACCATTTTCATCCTAGAAATAATTTTCCAATTTACAGAAGTATCAATAAATGGGCAGTTGAGTCTACAGATGCCCCTAACAACACCCTACTTTTCCAGAAACTTCATTGGATGATAGATCCTTTGTTGAGGGTATTCCTATCCCCAATTTTCACCACGATTTTGAGGAATATGCAAAGTATGAAATTGATAAGATTGTTTTTATTGTGGGCTGCGCTTGCATAAATGCAGCAAAACTTCTCTTTTTATTCCAATTATCCCAAAAACTGCCGAAACATAAATTTATTCACTTGTGTGCCTGCTCTCATCACTTTAGCTGAGCATTAACTTGCTCAATATGTTGATACTATGGACACTGCCATCCTCTTAAACGAAGGAAACTCACAATTATACCTCCTTATGCCTCATGTCGCTGATGCTCCTACCCCAATGTTGTCTTTCATGGTCCGCCAGCTAAATTGGGTACCGGACAAAAGTTGTTCCAAAGCTTCCTAACCTTCTGATATGGTTTCCTAGGCTGGTATCTGAGGTGCCATATTAAGATTTTTTTACCTCTAATAAACCCTCTGTTTGGCCTATTTGCATTTAAAGATGCATGGTGGCTTCCCCTTTTGGGTTGGGCAACACTAGCTTTAAAAAAACAAGCCCCTGAGTCACTGTTAGTATTAGATACTACAGTGCGCTCCTTTATCTATTGTTAATTTTGAGCCCTTTTTTGTAAAGAAGGTTTTTTATTTTGGGAGTTTTTATCATGTTTACTGTCCTAAACAGTGCCTTGTAGTTTTGGGTGTTCACAACCTATGTACTTAAAATATGACGCCCCATTGCCGATTTCAACAGAAATAAAGTTAATCCTACAAATATACAATGATAATCACTAAGGTTTTTAGTCCAAAAAATGCCAATAAAATGTCATTAATGTCAAGCCTATCAATTCTATAAACCTACAACTACCTATAGGTTGGTTAATCCTGATATTCTTTCATACATTGTCTATAAAAATCATAGGCCTTTTTTCACCAGTGTAAACTATTCAGAAGATTTAGAGTATCAATTATTAATCTCAACTAATGTGTTAAAGCTTGAGCAATTAAATTTCTTAGAGACTAAGATTGCTAATTTACTATGGAACAGGTAATTTAACAATATGAGTGTCTTAAGGTTACCCGCAATTACAATTAAACTATTTCAAATCTTTCTGTCATTCCCAAGCTAAATGAGTTAATGGTGGTCCAAGGGGTTGTTACTATCATCTACCATCCAAAAACTAATGGGATTGTGGAACGTGCCAATTGTACCTTATTATAAGCTATATGACTATTACAAAGCTTATTTTTCTCAATGGGGTATACATGTGGACTCAACCATTTTTACTTGCAATATCAGTTGCCACGGTGGTACAGGAGTTTCACCCTTCAGCTTTTTGTACAGTCAAAAACCTGCCTACAGCTCTTATTACATTTATTTATTACTAATAAGAAATATTTTGACCATCTGAATACTTTAATTGGCTAGCGAATTTCCTGATTTAGATACATACAAAGCTTATTGAGCATCTCTGACAAGAGAATTACCTCAAAAAGAGAGATGATATACATAGATCTCAGCGATGAGCTTTGCAGCTAGTGATCAATCTTTTAATGCAATACTTCTGGATTTGGAGAATGGATAAGCTAGTTACCTTATGAAAGAGACCTTACATTGTGCTTAAATGGGTTGTCAGAAAACAATACTGTTTGAAGCTTAATTGATGGAAAAATAGTTATATAAGCTCATGGAAAGTTTCTCTGGCTTCAATACAAATCTGACGACCATCCTATCAATGATTAGAAAGTAACTTGAGTCAAGTAAGGGGAAATGTTAAAATTCATTACTTGTTTCCTGTTTTGTAAAAAAAGTTGTGATATAATACCAATTCCAATATTTATATTTACCTAGATTGGGATACATTGTATCCACCCAAATAACGCCCTATTAAAATCCTTATTCTAATGAATTAACTTTCCTAAAGAATTGATAATTTACTATAGTTAGTGATCTTCATAATGATAGATCTTATTAATCTAGAATAAAGTCTTTTTTTAGTACTAGATGGTAGAATGAAGTCTTTTGGCTATAATATTGCAGATATACTAAATTAAGGATCGTTCTTATTGTTTAGGTTTTTGTTTCCTTGTTAGATTTTTTGGGTTTAGACTTTTATACCAAATATTATTTTAGCTTACTGAAATGATGTTCTATACAGTAAGCTGAGAATTAGCTTAAGCCAACTATTGGCCTGTACATGTAGCACTTAAAGGGACCACATGCTATACAACTCTATAAGATTCTGCAGTTGCTGGCCTTTGAGAGTGGTATCTTAATATCCATGATATCTTGAGATACACATGGTTATCTGGGTCCTTCCTATGATTGATCTATATATTAGTTCATCATTATCATGAACTTAATCAAATTGACAAAAAATTTCAATTGTATTGAGCTTCAGGATGCTTTTGTTGTGCTGACTTGGTTCAAATGCTACATGGGCTTGGTGGCAGAAATGGGGTGGCGGATAAGACGCCTACACTGATAAGAGCAAGATACTCCTGAGAGGGATGCTCCAGATAATTTGATGCGCAGGAACCTAGACAGATTAAGTGTTTGTATGCTCCTTATCCACAAGAGAATAATGAAGTTGGTGTACTGTAATGGCATATAGTGATATTTTTGTGGTGAACCAGTAGTGGACCAGTGAGAAAAATCCTGATTGTGTTCATGTGTGGTGTGTACAGCGGATTGGCGAACGCTTTAAGGGTATAGATTCTCAGGAACTTACCAACAGCATTCTGGGTGGCCAAAATAATAGAATGGATGTCCCACTTAATCATTATTGTTAACATGCAAATGGTGGCGTGATTCACTGGATCAATAGAAAAAAATTTGGAAAGGGTGCAGCAAATAGCACTTACAGAGAAGAAAATCTGGAAGTATTTTATATGATAAAAAATTGGGTAGCAAAAAAACTGATAAGTAATCCTATGAGGTGCTGTTGCCTTTATAGTGGGATGAAAGGAAGAATTAGAGAGGGGCCTAAACTGGGATGGTCCTGGGGCACCAGAAAACACATTTAAATTTGTCAGGCTAGAAAAAAAGATATGGGTTGTAGAGTCAACAAAAGCTTTGGATTAGATTGTAAAAAATTGATACCAATCTTCTCATATGGGACACTTTACTTTAATAAAACCAAATTGACACAGATTCATCCAGATTAGTACATTTGCTCATCCATTTTCAAGAATACGTTATAGCTGTTCAAACTATTGGGTTAGCCTCAAAGGAGGATAGTGGTGTCCAGGGGTAGTTCCATGACTAATTATTATTACTGGCCCAGTTCAACTTTCCTCACTTGTTACAGGTTTATTAGAATTAGGGTGATTTTGACCTTTATTCTGGGAAAATTTGAGTAACTAGGATGGGAGTGGGATGTGCGCTAGGGTCATGGTGGAAGGCCCATGACTGCACTACCACTCTTCAAACCTCCTCCATCTTTTTAACAATAAGGAGAGGAAATTGAGATATTGAGTAAAGTTTTATGATTCTAGGAAAATAACCAATCACTAATCTACCACGTGAGCTAGCCTATTCAACTGGGATATGGGTTCACTGGAACATTAGGTCCCCTTTTTTGCCTATGTGAATGCTAAATGATCTAAACAGAGGGGCTGTGAATCAAGACTTAAGATGGTTTAACAAAAGGGGGATAATGTAGGGCATTTTTTACAATATAACAATTTAAATTTATACATAAAAATATGTATTTAACAAAAATATAATGGTTATAAATTCATCCTAAAAATTCAGCAAGTTACTTTAGTGATTAACAATTATATTACTTAGTTACTACAAAAACTATGCGTTTGCAAGTACTATTAGAATTCTGACTATATTGATCTTAAAGCTGCATTTGAATATCCTTTAAAAGCCCAAGTTCATGAGGTCTTTAGACAAATCTATGAGACTTAGAAATGTATAAAACAAGAAATTTGGTCGTTGTTTAAGGTACCTTAATATATAGTAGTTTACAAAAGAATCCTATGTGATGAAAAGTAGGGAATTTTATGCATAGTTTGTAAGTCCTGGGGAGCAACCACTTCTCTTTAATCAGGAGTAGAAACCTCATAAGGCTATGAAGGAATTAAAAGGCTGCTCACCCCCTCACCAACCAGGGCAGCTCATGGGTTTATGAGTAGTGGGTTAAGGCCTACTCCTTAAGGTTCTTTCTTTAACCACTCTACTTACCAACAAGGAGTTGGTGAATAATATTAAAGGGGCATTACAGGAGGTGGTAGTGGCAAGAAGACATCATCAGCATGAAGCTCACGGCCTCCAGCCCTAAAAGGAGGCATCCTCACCTAGGTTGACTTTTATTAGTAGTAGTAAGTCAATAATAAGAAAAATAAAAATAATTCAGTTGCTCTCAGATTTGAAAATAAATTGTCTTATTCCCCCCCATCGCCAGTGAAGATGAGCTCGTTTTCAACAAGTTCAGGAATGACAAACCCACTTGATACAAATGTTAGCCCCTATCTAACCTGGCCTTGGACAATTTCTGTCAGCCATTGCATGAATTGTCATCAGCTTGCTAGGTAGAATCATGTCACCAAGAATTGTAAAGAATTTGTTATCGATCAGGCTGGCCAGGTCAGATCCAGATCAACCTTATATAAAGTTTAGCGTGATGATCTGCCAAAAATAAGCGTGATTGTTCCTACTAGAGTACATGTTCTCTTTCCCTATTATTTGAGTAGATAGCTCTTAAGACAGCAGGCCCCATTATGTGCTGTTGTCTTTCTATTTTTTTCTTTTTGTGGTCAAAGCAAAAGTTTTTCAGAAGTATATATTTTGAATTTTTCTTGTTACCAGTTTTCACAAAACCCTTTAGTTGCCTTATTTCCCAATAGTATAATTAATGGGCATAGTGGCCATTGCAAAAACTCTGTTTCTTTTCCGGTGGAGTGAGGGTACTGATATGGGGACCACTTGGGATTATCCCTCATTTTGGATGACTTGCTGAATCACAAACTTGCCCTGCCTTTGAGGTGATTTCTAACAAAGTTTGCCAAGCTTTGCAGCACCTCCATGTGTGCCGTCGCGCCTGATACCGAGGTTTCTCACCCTCATACAGTGCCCAAACCAGCTGGCTCCTTGGAATCAGCGGCTTCTTCCCTGACTAAAATTTGGTTACTTGTAAAGGTACTAATAATGTTTTTATGTATTAACAACCATCAGTTAAACCATTTTTGATTAAATATAGAGACTTCTAGGAGATACACCCTTGGTATTTTAACTTGTGTTTTTGCCTACTATTCCAGACTGGAAGGCCAGTCTTACCATTATTAACCAGTGCCATTACATAAAAGAATGACTTTAGTTTCTGCTCTCTCCACCCTTCTTTAAAGTAGATGATGAAATGTTTTATACCAAATGAACCTACACATATTCTTAAATATAAAGTTCTTTGTATATTCAGTTTTTAGGTTTGTTTGAAGATTCTGCGCGGTGGCGGTAGAGTTTGTCCTGACTCAAAACCTTATCTCCGTGATTTAAATACAGTTTTACCTCATACAATGGGAGTGAGCTCATCTTTACCTTCCTCAGAAATGTATAATTAAGTTTTGAATGACTTGGTAGAGATTCTGGTTCAATTCTCACCAAATACTGCATCTTCCTCCTCCATTAAGGATTCCCAACAAAGTTTATCTCTCCTTGATGCTGTGTAATGAGATGCTTGATGTCAGGTACTAGTGTTTTACTGACTAGCTGGTGGTAGCTAACCATGAGATAGCATAAACAAAGGGTTAGATCCAGTATGACAAGAATAATAGAGGCATTCAGGTGTATGAAATGGTGGGTATATTGGTATAGGAGTAGCCTAAAGATATGGTTTTAAGAGGTGAAGAGTGGAAGAGAGTTACTTGTAGGTTGGGTAGTAGATTGATATTAATTACACATTAGGAAAAAAACTATAATAGTGTTTTCAGAGGTTAAAATAATTTTATTGACCGCAAAGATTAACCATATTAATGCTTTAGTTATATTTTCCATCCAGCTTTCTGGGCTTACCTAAGATAACATAATTCTCTGAAGTAGTACTAAATTATTCTGAGCTTCTGGAATTGTGATGTGCATATAATTTTGAAAGGTAGTGGGTTTCATCTCAGTCTCATTGAAAATAAGCTTTTTGCAATTAGTTGACTCAAAATCATCGCAATTAAGTTAAGATAAACGATTAACAAACCAATCCCGTTGCAATTATGATTTGGTATGTAATTAATTGATCAACCTTCAACTCATATTTTCTCGATCTGGTTAACAGTATATGAAATCTCAGGAATCTTTTTCATGTCGGCTATACCCTGACATCATCCCCTACAAGGTCATAAGCTACCAGCCAGGCCTTCTTCTCACATTTCTTTATCAGCTTGCTTGTATTCTTCAAGCTCTCCTCAGGCTCACATGTGCTCTCTTCTGCGGAATAACCAGCCCACTTAACCAGAAATTTACATTTTCCCACAATGTTTACGTCTTCCATTGATAGCCTCTATATCATACTATTTATCTGGATCATCATCCAGAGGGGGAACGCGCGTTTTTCTTTATGATGGGGCAAGGAACTCCCATCTTATTTTACAAGGGTGATCTATGAATAAAATAATGAATCTTCTTTCAGGTATAGCAGATCAATAAGCAACCTTACCAATGATCTCTTTTACTAGAAATGGTCCTACACGCCGATGGGCAAGTTTTCAGCATGGTACATCCAAAGGAGCATTACGTGCATCCAGATAAACCTCACTTCCAGATTCTAATAATTTCCCAGGTACTCTTTTTTAATCCGCAAAATCTTTGTAAGTCTGCACTGCTAGAGTTACGTTTGCTAGATATAATGTATTAGTATGGTGGATTTTCTTCAAAAAATCTCTTCTTGATTAATTATCTGCTTGCTGTTGTTAGTAGCGAGTTCCAATTCACATCGTAGACATAGTTTGCCATAAATGGTGACATTCCAATTGAGGAATGATCTAGAATGTTATAACAGAACTGGCCATAGCAGCAACTCAACCAGTTGTTCTGCTCCGCATTAACATACCATCTCAGGTACTTCACCGCCACCTGATTAACTCTCTCTGTCTGTATATCAGTCTGTTGATTGTATGCGAGTGGATAAACATCTCTTAATTCCAAGGTTTGCAAGGAGCTGTTTTCAAAAGTTTGATGTGAACTGAGGCCCTATGTTTGAAATCACCTCAATAAGAGTACCATGATGCAGGAATACATTTCTTAAAAAAGATTAGATATCCTTTAGCCGTGACATTGGTAGTAGGTAGTATAAGATAAAAACATTTTAGTGGATCTATCTACAACAAATTAATACTGCTTTAAATCCTTAAGAACGGGTATCTCTACTATAAAGTCCATTCATTGACTTCATGGCTTTTGTGCTATTGATAATGGCTGAAATTGTTTTTTAAGAAGTCCTCTACAAGCCTCTGTGCGCACACAGTCCTCTCATCCTGACACATATCTTAAGGTGTCTTCTCAAAGACCAGGTCATTGGTAAGTTCTTTAAATAAGTTGTATACTTTTATTCTTTCCAGAATGTCCCTCCATGCCTACATCATGGTGCTCGCTTATGACTTCCAATCTTAAAGGTGCTTTGATACATAAAAACAACCTTTCTAGAACAATGACTGACCCTTCAACGAGTAACCCTTTTTGTATCAAACACTAAGTTTTAATGTGATAATTTTTACTTCCTGGCAGATAGCATAATCATTCTGAACATCCAAAATCTCACCTATACGGCCCACTAGTAAAAGATGAGATAATAATGTAGTATGATCTTTGGTCTTCAAAAGCACCAGTTTATTAAACTTAGTAATTCCCTTATGCAGGTATCATGTCAGGACGACGGCTTAGGGAATCTAGAAACACATTAATTTTCTCAGGTTTATAACCAATGACAAGTCAAAATCTGCCAGAGTAAGTGCCCATTGGTCCTGATGCTGGTTTAATTGCCGTGGAGTGCAAAAGTAATTTAAGCTCTTATGGTCTGTCAAAACCTTCACTGTGTACTTTGCTAACACAGTTACTGGCGCCAAACTTTAGACATTGAGCAATGGCCAACATAACCTTGTCATAGATGAAATAGTTGCATTCCACTGGGATGAATTTCTTGGACTAGTAGGATATGGAATGCAGCCTACTATCATCCCCCTACTGCAACAGACCCAGAGCATATCTTGGAGCATCATTATCAACTATGAAGGGCTTTTCATAGTTGGGCATTGATAACACTGGTGCAGAAACAAATGGTATCTTTCAAGTCAGAAAAGGATTTTTACGCCTCCTGGAACCATTTATATGGAACGATTTTTGATTTAAGCTGGGTTAAGGGTAACGCATTAGAAGAAAAGCTTTGATAAAATCCCTGAAAAAGTTTACCAAGCCTAAGAAACTACGAACATCCTTCTGGATATCAGGTCTATGCCAAGATATGATGACATCCACTTTGAGATGTGCCATGGTGAACCCATTCCTGCTCACAACATAGCCAAGGAATTCATCTTCTTCCTGCATGACTCACATTTTGATAGCTTTATATGCAAGAGTACTTTATAGCTGCTCAAAGACCAGTTCAAGTGCAGTAAGTGTTCCTCCTGCGTCTTGCTTTTAATAAAAATGTCATCAAGGTAGCTACTCAGGAGTGTCCATGTAGCCACCCAAAACCGTATTAAGTATTTGTTGAAAGGTTCTAGGTGCGTTGAACTATCCATTAGCATCGCCAGAAATTTAAATAGCCTAAATTGAAACTTAAACGCTACTTTACACTCATAGCCTTCTTTTATCCATCTCTGGTTGAAAGCGTCAATAAAGTCAAATTTGGAAACGTTGTAGCTACAGACAATTGGTCACTCAAGTGATCAGCATAGGGTAAAAGATACCGGTTCTTCATGATTATATCATTGAGCTTCTGGTATTGGTACATGGCCATAGTCCAACTTCCTTCTTACTATCAAACAATAAAGGTGATGACCAATGAGCGGGACTTTTATATGAATCGCCTATCAAGCATTGTGTCCAGGTCTTCTCTCAAGACAATTTGTTCTCTCTGATTGCAACTGTAAATAGGTCCATTAGTGGGCTGCTTCACAACTAGTAAATCAAGCGCTTAATCAAAGAATCCTTGAGCTAGTAGTTGCTTGGCCTCCTCCTCTCCAAACAGTGAAGCTCATCTTAAGAGATACTCATAAATCTTCGCTTAGCAAGGCTCCAATGGGCCACCTTGAGAAGCTTTACTGGCATGTCTAAATTTTTATACCCTTCTAACGCACATAGTTTATCCTTCAGATTAATTTTGATAGAGTTTCTTCCATAATTGTGCTGGAGTTCAACCTGTGTCCACCAAGGATACCCAAGAATTACAGGATGAGGTGAACTACGCAGGACCCTAAAGCTCAACTTGCATATCTCTTACCCTAAAATCTAAATTACTGTGACGTGAAAAGCTGTAAGCTAGAAACTTTTCACCATTTCCTAAGGTTACATTCATCAATGGTTTATTTTTATGCAAGACCAGAATTTCCAATGTATGCTCTGAGACGAAATTCTGCGAGGCCCCACTGTTTAGAAAATCCATAGTTTATAACTTTCTCTTTCCAGCATTTAAATTCACACTTAGTACTGGATAAGACTTCAAATTATTTTTTTCTGAGAAAAGAGCGTTTGAGGTATTCCCTTGTGGTACTTCTGAGCCCATCATTCTTTGTCTCTATTACCCACTATTAGACTCTGGGTGACAACGATAACTTTGTTTAAGGGTAGCATGATGGGGTGGTATCTGATTTAATCTGCTAAGTAAACTCCTAACCCTTGCCTGAAAAAAAGCGCTCCCATTTAATCATCTAATTCAGACCTTTAAAAGTTAATTAAGATCCTATGAGTTTATTCATTAATGGTTTGACCTTCCTATTGAAGGTTTATCAAGGCAATCCGCGCCTGTAACCTGTTACCTGTGGTGGTCACTTCAGCTAACAATTGGCCTCTTAGTACTTCATAATCTTCACAAAAGATATTCTCTTCTAAGGCCCTTATAAACCAATCCAGAGTATCACCAGTGAGTTGTGAGCCCACTACCATAAATTTTCATGCGTCATCTGAATAAATATCAAGAAAAGTTTTGAAATAAACCCCCAACAGCATAAGACTTATTTTACTTCAGCTAATGTTAGTTCCTTAGGCAAGGGGACTGTAGGGTTTCATAGGTGTGTAGTTGGCAAAACTCATTGTTTGCATCTGAGTGGATCCTATGCTTCCTATAAGTTTTTTTCATATTGCTTTACTGATGAAACCATTTGCACCTGTAATTGGTATCTTTTCATCAACAAAGAAAATATGAACCTCCCAATAAAGAACGCTGTGAGATATTCATTATTAATATTGCCGGTCAAATTGTTAGGGACTAGTGTACTTCTGACTAGCTGGTGGTAGATAACCATGAGATAGCATAAACAAGGGGTTATATCTAGTATGAAAAGGATGCTAGAGACATCCATGTATATGAAATGGTGAGTATATTGGTATGAGAGATGAATAAAGATATGGTTTTAAGAGGTGAGGAGTGGAAGAGAGTTACTTGTAGGTTGGGGTAGTAGATTGGTATTATAACACTTTTTAATCAACCATGATTGTGTTTTCAGAGTTTAAAATAGCTTTATTGACCGCAAAGATTAACCATATGAATGCTTTAATTATATATTCTATCCAGCTTTCTGGGCTTACCTAAGATAAAATAATTCTCTGAGGTAGTACTAACCTCTTCTGAGCTTCTGGTATTGTACTGTGAATATAATGTAAAAAAGATAGTGGGAATCGTCTCAGTCTTATTGAAAATACGATTTTTGTGATTAATTAAAACATTATCATCATAATTAAGGTAAGATAAATGATTAACGAACCAATCCCGTTGCAATTACAATTTGGTATGCATTTAACTGATTTAATTTCAACACATTTTTTCTTGATCTGGTGAACAATATATGCAATTTCAAAGGATCATATTTTTGTCAGGCTTTACCCTAACACTTGTCAATGTAGCGTGGAATTTTGCGTTTAGTTAACCAATCTGAAGTATATACTACTTAAATCACTTTGGTGTCATTAGTGGTCAAACCCCAGTGTCAAATTTACCCACCTCTTATGCATTTTCACTCTAAACGCGTATTCCATATATCTGCCTTCTTTCACTAGGCTTTCCTGATCCAAGTTCCGGGATTAGCCTCCCTTTGGAGGTATCTATTGCTGGTTTTGAGCATTTATGAATCCTGTTTTGGATAATCACCCCTCTTGAGTATCCCAGCTGGTCCCTTTGGAGCAGGTGGTTGCTATGGCTACCTCCATTGGTGCTACACTTTGGTGTCACAAATGGAGGTAGGAAGTTTAGCAAGAGTTGTTTTCATAGAGGCCGTGTTGGGTGGATTAAGCATTAACCAAGGTGGCGCTCATTTTTCTTTCCTCAAACTGTAAGCTCAAACATAGTCTCAGGATTGGCGTCTTGCTCCACCATGATGTCTTTCCCACCTTCGCTCCCAGTCTCCCTCAGTTCAGATTGCCAGTTCCCTTTGGTTAAGTCTGATTTTAAAAAGAAATAGGTACCCATGGACTTTCTGATGCCTGTGATATCCACGTTGCCTCAAGTTACAATTGAGAAGATTCTCCTTTATAATAAATTTTGCTCCCCTCTCAGATCCCTGTCCCGCCATGTCATGGTGTTTACCTCCTCTCAGCCATTCATGTCCCGTGCTGTTGTAGATAAAAAGGACATGCCTACTTTTTGTTGCTTTTTAAGAGAATTTGGGTTCTAATAAGGTGTCAATTGAGCTCTTGTGGATACTGGAGAGGCGGGTAAAGTTTATTGGGTTAAAAATGGCATAGGATCTTAATAGACCTTACAATGAGTTCATTGGTGTTGGGTCATCCTATGCGGCCTAGGATTGCTATGAACTAAGGCGCCTCATACCTTTTTTTGTACACAAGTTCTTCTTAAGTGATTGATTTCTTTCAGTGCTAAGTCTGCTGTTCCCAGCTTTTTCTTAGCGTGAGTTGGTGGCGCCAGAAACTGGTCAATATCAATAAAGCTCAACATATTATTTCCTTGAGAATACCCAGGTATTGGAGAGCTATCTCTCATTGATACGCTAGCAGGTGAAGAGGGGGTGGGTTCCATCACTTATATACCTTCTATAATGGAGCTTCCTCCTGACTTTTCCTCTGAACTTGTGGCATATAAAGATATCTTTGATATTGAGAAAACCAATTGTATTCCACTCTATTATGAGTATGACTTGGCTTACCGTTTAGCAGTGGATCTGGTGAATATCAATTTACTATTATAAATCTATACTGAACAGGAGTCTAAGGCGCTGGATGTTTGGTTAGAGGATACTTTAAAGAGGATTGTATAATCTGAAAGTCCCCCCATTACATCCCCTATTGTTTTTTCACAAAAAGCTAATGGTATGCTGCATTATTGCATGGGCTACGGCCATTTAAATAACATACCGTGCATGACCCTTACCACCTTCCCCTTGATCATACATTAGCTAAGAAATTGCAAATTACTGGGTGTTTTAGAAACTTACACATGAACGCCTTCAATCATGTCTGGGTAGCAAGGTACAGGAGTGTCTTAAAGTCATTTGTACATAAAGGATTACACTTTAGTCTCATGTAATGCCCTTTAATCCGAAGAACGAGCCTGACACATTTCAGCTTATGATTAATGACGTTCATGGAGATCTTCATTTCACTTTTGTGGTGAAATACATTGATGTCATCCTCTTGCATTCTCTCAGTCATGAACAGTGTGAAAAGGACCTGGAGGCGGATCCAGCTGTAATGATAAAAGGTTGAGTTTTACTGAAGCTTAAATGTGTGAGGATTTAGTGAGATTTTATTTATTTGAGTAGCCTGGTCTTAAAGAACGGTTATACCATTTCACCCAAGTTGGAGGCCAATCTCTCATGGCCCACATCCACCATGCAGAAGCAGATGCAAAGTTTACTGGGCACCATCATTTTTTGAACCTTTTTCCTGCGTGCTCTCAGTTTGAAGCGCCACTTCATCCTTTGACATGGAAGAATGATCCCCAAAAATGGAGGCAATAATGCTAATGTGCGTTTGATGCAAAAAGGAAATGTTTAAGGCACCCCAGTTCTAAAGCATGCTGGCCTATCCTGGCCTTTTATAGTGGCAGATGATGTCTCTGCGTCTGAAGTGGGGCTGTTCTGCTTCAGGAACATGATGGGGTGGAACATCCTGTCGCCAAATTTTTGCACAAGTTCTCCTCAATGGAGCAATACTGGCCATATATGACAAGGAGCTTGCTGCCGTACTATTATCGCTTGCACACTGCTAGTACTTATCCAACGAGCACGGCATTAACTAGTAGTCAGGACGGACCATCAGGCACTAATGTATTTCAGGAAGCCACAAAAATTGGTGTATCATCTGGCATAAAGGTATTGTAAACTGTGTAGCCTTAACTATAAAATAAAATTTCATGAAGTGGGCCCTGAATGCCCCATGATTGTGTAAGCTGTAAACCTTCAATCCCTATGGATGAGGATGCTAAGGAGTCAGCTACGGTGATCCCCCCAGCCTAAATCTAAGCTATTGCTTTTCCAACAATTACTGTGGCGGACTTGTCCTGATGACATCCTTGGTTTTATAGATTTTAACTGGCTAGACATCATTCCTGAAGGGGCTGGAGTTGGTAAACCTGCTGATCCTTATAGAACTTAAGAAGACCTTTATTCATTGATAAAGGGGACAATTTTAAGAGAAAAGTTTGGGTGTTCCTCAACTTCTTAGAGAGGTAATCTGCGCTTAAAGACCAACCAGCAGTGGGAAACCCAGGTAAAAAACTTGCTTATTCTGGCGAATCAGGCATTTACCTGGCTGGGATACTCCAAAGATACACCAGTTTAAAATTATTATTTTGTAACGTGGGTACAAGACTTGTCTGATAGGTCAGGTAAGAATGGTCTCCCCAATCCCCTGCAGCAGGCACGATGACCGTGTATCTCAGTATATTAACTTCATTGTTTTGCTACCAAGTTCCAATGGGTTTACCACAATTATAGTGGTTGTAAACAATTTTACTAAGTTTTCCCTTTTTATCCCCTGTCTTTGATTCATTATGTTATGTTTTCAGCCGATGGTGCAAGCTAAAATGATTTAACAATGAATTTGAGGATAAAAACTCGATTTTCAAATAAATCTCCTGCTCATAATCGGGAAGTAGATTCTCTGATAATTCTCAATAATAGCCAAGTAACTCTGGTACGCTCACCGTTCTTAAGGCTACTGGCAACAACAATTATGAGACCATCTGTCTTTGTACAAAGTTGGGAAATTATTTCTCTATAATAAGGACTACTTCTCCAGCAGGTAACTGAGTATTTCTCTTAAAGGAAGTATCAACACAAAACTATCCAATAAAGTTGTAAAAGCAATGGATACGAATATCAGACAGATGACAGATGGACAACAATAATTAATAAACTAAGTGACAGTAGTTATTAATGATCAATATTTAAGTGATAAATGATGATGTTTTATTAATCAGCCAGGCGCCGGTATTATATACCTCTTGGGCATCTCCTGGCCAAACTCATCTATTAGATGAGTTTATTCATATTATGACAATCCTCTGCTGGTCATGGCAATAATCATGAAATATCACCAAGTCTATTCAGCCCATGAATTATCTAAAAATAACAATCATTTCATCATAATTGAAGGCAATTTTACTCTCATAATCTGGAAGATTTTAGTTGTGAACTCAACATCAAAATTTTCCCTATTAGAGCTATGTCATAACTCAACGAATAAAAAAATGGGGCTTAATATTTATATGAATGATAAAGATGACACACCCCTAATTGGGACGTTGGCAGGCCTCTCAATAGTACTAAGTACGCCCTTAATTGGGACATCTATGTTTAAGTGCTTAATAAATTAATTTATTAATTGAACCCAAAATTCCGCCTTAGTGAATTAAGATTAGTGCACTAATTTAGGAGGTGCAATTCAGTTAATGCCGTGAGACCACTTTTCACCCAAGTGGACCCTTAATTGGCCATAATATGATTATATCATAGCTATTCTTAGCTACAATAATTGGGTTACTTCAGATGCAATCAGAGCGGTTATGAGGTGAATCTGTTTTCAGATTATGCAGATGAATTGGGAAGGATCAAAGGATCCATAAATTGGAGTAATCTATCAGCATTGATGGTTTCAAAAGGTTTATTTTTGAGTCAACCATCAAATTTAACAAATTATTTTTGAAAAAATAGCCAAGATATTCATTCACCATGTTTCTCAATGTTTGGCCTCGCAAAGGAGATGGTGATTGACCATGCTCTAGTTTATTGCGTTTTTTGGACCGCCTTATTGGTTATTTTGAAAATTAAGATGACATTCCACCAAGTACCATCCTCAGTCTGACGGTCAGATGAAGAGGCTCAACCAGATCCTCAGGCAGGTTCTTTGCTGCTATGCTTCTGCCACTCAGAGATCTGGCCACCAATATTCCTCTTGTGCAGTTTACATACAAAACTCCATCCGCTTGTCAACCAGCTTCTTCCTCTATAAAGCCATCATGGGGTATAACCCTTATTTCTAATTGGCCCCTGCCTTCAATCAGAGGTAACTGCCGCTGACTTAACATTTGCACAAATCCTGAGTACTTTATTCCTGATTTTGGGAATACTTTCCCAAGGCTATTGGTGATACGAGTGGTTTGCAGATTGCAAACATCTCCTCACCAATGAGATCACGATAGTACATGTATGATGCTTGATATGCGGCACCTGCATATGAAGGTACTCTCCAATAATGTTACTAGCAAGCAATCTGGACACCACTTGTTGGAGAGAGATTTAGGAAATGGGGCTTTTCAGTTTCCTAACGGCTCATTGTAAGCAGCATCTCATCTTTCATGCTTCCCAGCTGTCCCCCTTTAAGAGGGAAGCCTCCCTTAAAGGCTGAGCCCTTCCTGTTAAAAGATTCAGAAGAGGCTGAGTATGATGCAATTTTGGCATCCCAGAAATCTTGCCGTTTGGTGCATTTCTTAGTAGCCTGTAAGGGATTCCAATCCTATGAGAACAGCTTGGCTAGTGCCTGCAATTATTCCCAATGCCGCGAGTTAGTAGAGGTCTTCCATGTATCACATCCTGACACCCCTAGCCCTCCCCAGAAGTACATAACCATTCTGGCCATCATGTTACCAAAGAACCATAAGAACTTCTCACTCACATAAGTTTCTGGTGGTGGTGCTTAACCTGTCTAAAGAGGGATGGATGATGTAAGTCCTGGAAAGCGCCCCCTGAACCTTAACTGGGAGGAGAGACCTTTTAGGGCCAAGAAGAGGCAAAACATGCTGCTCACCCTCACACCAACCGGGAGACTTAGCCATTATAATTAATAAGAGATGGGTGCAAGACTAACTTGAAAGATTGTTTCTTTATCCCCTCCTCTTAACTCCAAAGAGTTGGTAAAGAAGATTAAAGGTCTGTGTCAGGAGGAGGTGGTGATTGTTAGGAACCATCACCAGAAGGTAGATTGCATCATTTCACCTGCCATGAGGCATTCCCACCTACTTTGAGTTTGTTAGTGGTAGTAAGTAAATACTTAGCTAAATTGAATCATTCAAATTGGTATTATATTAGAAAATACATTTGTCTTCCCCCACCACCAGTAAAGATGAGCCCATCCCACAGGTTTAGGCATGCCAAACCCATTTGATTCAAAATGAAAAACTCTACTTGCTCTGGGCCTTGGGCATACCCTCTTAGCCGTCACTATAATTTTTACCAGCTCACCAGGAAAATTGTACCACTAAATTTTTTGTAAAAATTGATACTAATCTGGTCAGCCAGGGTAGATCCAAATCAATATCAGTAACACTTTAGTGTGTTTTTTAGTACTAGTAGTGCCCAACCTGAAAGGGGGAGCCACCACGCATCTTTATTTGCAAATGGGCCAAACAAAGGATTATCATTAATTAAAAAATTCCTAATATAGCCCCTAGCTTATTAGCCTAGGAAGCCATATCAGATGGCAAGGAGGCTTTGGGGAAACTTTTGTCCAGCGCCCACTTTAGCTGGCGGACCATGGTGGACAGCATTAGGGTGGCAGCATCAGTGACATGGGGCATAAGGAAAAATAGTTGGGTGTTTTCTTTGTTAATGAGGCTGGCGGTGTCCATCGCCTCAACATATTGAGCAAGTTGATGCTCAGCAAAAAATGATGAGAAATGGTACACAAGTAAATGACTTGATGCGCCGGTGGGATTTGGGATAATTGGGGTCAAAAAGAGATTTTTTGCTGCAATGATGCAAGCGTGGCCCGCACCAAAAGCAAGCTCCTCAATTTTGTACCTTACATCTTCCTCAAAATCATGAGGAAAATTGGGGATAGGAATACCCTTGACAAGGGGCTCCATTGCCCCATGAATTTGCTGGTGGAGGAGGGTGCTGGATGGAGCAGCTGCAGAAGCAACTGCCATTTTGATAATATTTTTATAAAAAGGAAACCCGTTTTTTGGATGAAAACAGTGGAAATGCGATACAGGAGGGTCAATGAAGAGCTCCTCCAAAGCAAATCCAGTTTCATGTGGCACAGCTGTTCATCCTCCTTGTTGGGAAGTTGATATGACTGGATGTTTTACTACCCATATCAGTGGATCACAGGGGAATTGAGATGAGTCTCGAGATATATAAAAAAGGGATACCCAAATTATAATTGAGCAAAATGAGAACATTTGGAAAATTGAGAGGAATCATGACAAGATTCGATACAAATGAGAGCAACTTGAAAAAGGAAGAAGAATAGAAGTTACCAAGCTGAGGATGCATCTAGCTGGAGAATCGAGGTATAAAGAGTGTGATGGAAGATTAAAAGGGGATAGTCTTTTATGAGAAAAGAGGGAGCGCAGAACAGTCTGCGAGATATTTAAAATAAAAAGTAGAAATAAAGGGTAATAGCTCCATATATATTTTATCCAGTTTTATAAGAATTGCCGATCCTCATATTGTTCAATTGGGTTGCTCAGTGGCTATACCCTGTGCAAATCAAACTCAGTGACAGTGGACCCAGACACCGAGAAATGAACAGTGGTGCTCACTACAGGGGGCCACTTAACAACTATAGCGGGGAAATTTTGTGACAAATCCTCATTTGTTCCAACCTAACTGATTGGGTTCTGAGCACGGTATGCTGAAGAAGCTTGGGAGACACCTAACTTAGAATCAACATCGTTTACTGTTACCAAACCAGGGGATGATGAAATTATGATTACTATGCAATTTGAGAATTTCTTGGAGCTGATGACTAACCAACATGGATGCTCTACAAATGTGACTTCACAACAACTAAGAATTATTATGGAATGGTTGTTGCATGGGTATCGCTTAATGAGGATGATAGTGGGGAAAATGCTGTATGTTTGTTTTATAACCAACGCGATCAAGAAAATCAATATGCGCTGTACATGTCTTATTTGGATGCCACTACTATGGGGTTAACTCGCCACCTTGGTACTCACGGAATTGAGGAATACTTAGTCACTTATATGCAACCTTTGATTCATCAGCTACTATGTGTCCTGGCTTGCCATAACATTTAAATTGGAGATGTGTTGCGGTTCACTCAAGCACAACAGCATGATACTAACCTCCTGCTTGACCACTAATATTTTTCATTCTCAGAAATATAAGGGGCGCTGGCACAGATTGATCATCATGTTGGGGATGTTCGCCGTCGATTGGACCTTCTAGTACCACAGTTAAAATCAGAATTACCTCAAGTAATAAGAGAACTACTGGAACAACATGGCCTAACCGTGGAGTGGGTTTAGGACATGACCACCTTGGGGAATAATACTGAGCACATTATGAGGGAGCTAGCCAAATGGGCGGAAGCTCTTGAAGCTGTGATTGCTCAGCTAAAGGAAAGAATGACCCTGATGGAACTACAATTGGCAGCCCAAGTCAGCTCTCTATTGAAAGAATTATATCAACTCCATATTGAATGGCATACCCAATGAATATCTGATAATGCGCTTATTCTTAGGTCAACATCTACCGAGTATCTCCAACTCATTCGTTGAGTTACACAACTGGAAGTCGTTAGTCAGAGCGGAATGCCAAATGAGCCTCCCCTCTCCCTATCAGTGAGACAAGTGAGTATGCGGACATGCAAGACCACATTGATACCTATTGATGGGCCAATGAGGAATCAGTGCGTGAACTATCTTTCCTTGTTAACCAAGTAAACAACGCCAACCAGCAAGCAGAAAACACAAGACAACAACAAACCAGCCTGTAGAATAAATTGAGGAATTGCTTTTGAAATTACAAACTATGGAACAAAGACTGAATGAGGAAAAGGAATTCCGCCAAGGATTGCAACAGCAATATAACACACTGCAACAAGAATGGCAGGATGGATGGTGTAGATGTGCTTCAGTTAAAATGGAACAGCTGATTAGTGAACAGTTCATGGGGCATACCGGAGCTGGGTGAAATAGGGCAGTTAGTGGCGACTTGGGGGAAGAATGTTATGAATCTGCAAACAAGTATCCATCAGGCGGTACAATGGACCCCCCACGTGATGATACTTCTTCTGACTCCGCTTTGACGAGTTCAAGCTCATTTGGATGGCAGCATGATAACACACCAAACGATGGTTCCCATAGTCACTTAAAAACCAATTCGCCTGCCTCTTGCAGCAGAACCTGAGAGCTGAGTTAATTTGTCTGGATTGAAAAGTTACCTCCTTTCAGTCATAATGGAAACCTACACGGGTATTTTAAACGTTTCAAATTTGCTGTGGAAGGGGCTACTGATCAACGAAAAGTGAAGTTGTTAATGTCCGCTTTAAATGTGGAAAGCTCTGACCAAGTGACCTGCTATCTTCCAAATAGCTGGTGTCTTATGCAAAAAGTAAAAGCGATAGTTATCCAGCTGTTTGGAGGCGCTAACAAGATGTCTCAACGGAAATCCAAATTTATGATTATACAATTTTAACCAAAATGAGACCTTGTTAGAATTCACCAAGCAGTTTTCAGCAGAAGCTCACGTTTTACTTGGGGCTAATATTTTAACCACTGAGGATGTAGGTATAGCGATGACGGCGGCAGTCAAACCATATTGGGAACTATATAATGCTATGTCCCATGTGTTGGATGGGGATACCAGCCTCATTTGAATTTTGAATGCCTTACGTTGACTCTCTGCCATGAGCGGCGCCCCCAATGTAGCCTGAAAACCCTCCATTGCCCTCGCTCCATCCTTTTCCAAATATTAGGTGCAGCTACTGGGTTATCAGCCGCTGGAATGTAATTGTCACTCACATGAGTCAGTAGATTCTTTCCATCCCATGTACACTTCACCAGTTTGACCGCGACCATGGAACCTTACCAGCAGTTCTCAACCTAGTCCTTCCAGCCCAAATTATATACGTGCACCTTTTATGAACACTTGCATCCAGTGCGGACAAAGAGGGTATTATGCAGCCAATTGCCCTAGCAAACCCCAAGTGTACGCAATGCCAACTATGATAACTGAGCAGGGAAAAGCTTCAGCGGAGTAGAGATGGGATGCTCTACCTCCGCTAAACTCAATTCACTTGTCCCTAATACCTGCCAAACAACTTTATGAGTAGAAATTGAACCTCAATCGGATGATTTGTTATACCAGCAGCTTTCACTGGATACACCTGCTTCCGCTTCTGAGAGTAAGAGTTCACCCAATCAGGCTGAGTTCCGCCAAGATGTGCAGAAACCATATGCGTGGCAGATACTGGAACAGACTGGCACCAGCAATGCAGATTCTTCGCTGAACGTCGCTCCTTTAATGGGGGTTAACATAGCTATTCCAGTGGAAAAATTGCTAGTGAATATCCTCAGGTCATCAAGGGTATTTCTTCCTTTTTAAGTAACACAAGGCCCTTGAACGTACAAGTAATAAACACTGATGTTTCTTCTTACTCAGAATGTACTTATTGCGACATATTCGTTCAAAACACAAAAATCCGCGCGATCATAGACAAGGGAGCGCCTGTGAACATAGTCTCCACCCAGTTAGTGGCTAAACTTATGTTGAAACTGGATGTGGACCATTGAGTAGTATACGGAATGGCAGGAACGCATAGCACTGTGTCATAAGGAGCATATAGCGCGTTGCCTCTATGATTCAGGTCAGTTCAGGTGTCTGATCAAGTGGTGGTCTTGCTAAATAACCACTATGATATGTTAATCGGCACAGCTTTCATGAGGAAATTTGGCGTTGTGATAGATATGGCAGATGAAACCCTTACTTGTTTCAGCTAACAGATTCCAGTATATTTTTCCTCTGGTGGAATACCAACGGATCCAGTCCACTCCAGTCAGGTCAATCTAGCATACAGTGATGGAGTGATCCCTGTTCACTATCAGCGACTGAGTTGGTGGACCAAGATCCTCCCCAACCAGATATATGAGTATAAAGGAATCCCGCTTCAAGCAACGCGCCCTTTAAACTTACCATTTGGACACCAGTGCATAATAGGGACTGGGCTCAAAATCGAAGTCCCTAAGGGACTGTATGGAGAAATCCTGGCGCTCCATCAGCACTTGCAGCTCTAACCACACATGGCTCTGAGGTTATTGTTTCTTGGGAATGGGGAGGTGAAGGTGCTGCTCACAAACCTATAGAAGGAGACAATAATTATTAGGCAGCACCAAGTGGTGGCTTACCTACACTTCATCCCTATTGGGGAAATTTGATGTATTCATGACTTTGGCTCATGGGAAGATCTTGGACTACCAGCTCACGCCTCTTTAGGCGTACTGACTGTAGTTCCATGGGAAGCACTCATGGGACTATTGGCGGATCAGCAAGATAAGGCTATGGCATTATTTGAAAAGTATCGGGATAATTTTGCAAGTAACAATCATGATTTGGGGTGCGCTCAAGGAGTGGTATATTGGATTGATATGAGGATCACCCTCCCATTTGTTCACGTCCTATTAGATGTTCTAGAGCAGTGGAAGAGGTTGTCTCTGAATAAGTGGATAAAATTATCAAACAAGGAATGCTAGAGCCATCAAACAGTCCCTGGGCATCACCTGTGCTCATTGTAAAGAAGAAGGATGGTTTTAATCAGGCGGTTATTGACTATCATAAACTCAATAATGTCACAAAGAAGGATTCTTAACCTCTTCCACAAATTGACAATGAGTTAGACCAATTGGGTGGGGTGAACTATTTTTCCGCCATGGATCTGATCTTGGGGTACTATCATATCAAATTGCCACCAATGGAACGGGAGAAATGTGCGATCATCACCTCAAGAGGGTTGTTCCAGCCAACGCGCATGCCGCAAGGATTGTGTAACGCTCTGGCTACATTCCAGCGTGCCATGGATACAGTTTTAGGTGATTTAAAGCTGTCCTGGTCTTAGTTTACCTTGACAACATCAATGTGTTTTTGCGAATGCTCATAGAGCATCTGGCCCACTTGGAGCAAGTGTTTCAGCGCCTCGCTGCCACTAATATCAAAATTAAGCCTTGGAAGTGCCATTTTTAAAAGAGCAATTGGAATATCTCAGTTTTGTTTTGGATTCAAATGGGCTTAAACTGCAGCTGGCTAAAGTGGAAGAAATAGGCAGGATGACTCAGCCAGAAAATAAGCGGGACATTCAGGTGTTTCTAGGAATGGTTGGGTATTATCAATGGTTCATTCCCAATTTCAGTTGTATTGGGGCACCGCTTTTTGAGCTATTAAAGAAAAACGCTCCTTTTGATTGGACAGAATGATGTCAGAACACTTTCGATGTATTGTGTACCATGTTAACAAGTGCACCATATTGCAATGCCCCAACTTTAATAAGCCGTTCATAGTACAAACAGATGAATCCTTAGCTGCTATTGGGGCAGTATTATCCCAGAAGGATGATGATGGTGAGGAACATCCTGTCGCCTTCTGTAGTTGGAGTTAGAACTGTCATGGACAAAACTACACCATAACTGAGCGGGTGTGTTTAGCTGTGATCTATGCTTATAAATAATTTTGGGTATATTTGCATGGGGTAAGATTTCAAGTAGTGACAGATCACGCTTCCTTGCGCTGGCTACAGAATTTGCATGAACTGGAAGGACAGCTCAAACGTTGGGCTCTGAAGCTTCAAGCTTACAGTTTTAAGATTTTACATCGACCTGGGGAAAAACATCAAAACGTGGATTGTCTATCTCAATTGCCCACGGTCACTATCACAGCAGATCTAGCAGATATATGTATGAAAAAATTATGGTGAACAAATACCAGGATGAGCTGCCACAAGTGATTAAGGTGTTATATGGACTCAGGGAGGGTACCTTTGTGCGAGGGAGAGAATTATACAAGTGGATTGGAGATTTGACGCTGAATTTTCCTAAGCCTTCAAATAGACCCTCAATAATTATGGATGCTCATTGGGCTGTAGGCCATGGAGGCTTGCGGAAGATGATGGAGTTTTTGCGACCCCAATACTTCTGGGAAAGCATGCATTATGACGTACTGGAAACTATTAGCTGTTGCCACAAAGTCAAGTTGAAAAACCTTTCCATAAGGAAACCACCTATCAATTAGTGAAGCCCCAGTTCACATGGCACACCATTACCATTTATTTTAGTGGGACCTCTGCCAACTAGTGCCAATCAATCCAAGTATATAATTGTTGCCATCAATCATTTGACCCAATGGATGGAGGTCAGGGCTATTAGCGACTTGGGCGCGGTCACCACTGCCAATTTATTATGGAATGTTTTATACAGCGGCATGGCTGCCCACAGTTCATCCTGACGCACAACGGAACCAACTTTACTTCACATATCCTGCCAAAGATAAATGAGTTGATGGCAATTCGCAGGGTTTTGACCACCCCCTATCATCCAGAATCAAATGGGATGATGGAGCGAGTTAATGGAACCCTAGTAAACATACTCCACAAATTGATAACAGACCGGCCCTCAGAACGGAGTGCTCTTCTACCTACCACTGTGTTCACTTATAATATCAGCTATAATTCTGCCACTGGTAAGAGTCCCTTTCAACTGCTGTATGAATGACATCTGGCTCTGCCTGCCTTGCTATATCCGTGTGTAGAGGTCACTGGTGGTGTGAATCCTCAGCGATATCTGAGGCAACTCACAGATACATTGATCATGTTATAAACTGAAGCCTACTCTACCAGTTTGGCTAAGAAAATTCGTGATTAGGAAGCTGACCAGAAGCGCGGAGCAGACTTCTGTTTTTTGTTGAAAGGGATTATGTGTTATTCCATGACCAGCGTGGATTTGGATGAAAGAATAAGCTCTCCAATATTAAGGTCGCCCCCTTTGAGATTATTGGGAAGACTGGTATGGATGTCTACACAATCAAGGAAGCTGCTGGTGGTTTGGATTATTAACCAAGTCCATTTGAAGATCCTTCGAACATACAAACAGTAAGAGCCTATCATCCAGTCAAAGGGGGGTAATGTCATGAAGTTATATGACTGGATGATATGCTACCCATATCAGCGGATCACAGGGGAATCAATATGAGTCTCAAGATTTATGAAAAGGGGATACCTGAATTATAATCGAGCAAAATGAGAACAACTGAAAAATTGAGAGGAATCACACCAAGATTTAATATGAATGAGAGTAACTCAAAAAAGGAAGAAGAATAGAAAATACCAAGCTGAGGATGCATCTGTTTGAGGAATTGAGGTATAAAGAGCCTGATGGAAGATTAAAAGGGGATAGCCTTTTACAAGAAAAGGGGGAGTGCAGAACGGTCTGCGAGATATTTAAAATAAAAGGTAGAAATAAGGGGTAATAGCTCCATATATATTTTATCCAGTTTTATTATAAGAATCGGCGATCCTCATATTGTTCAATTGGGTTGCTCAGTGGCTATACCCTGTGCAAATCCAACTCGGTGACAGCAGACCCAGACGCTTAGAAATTAACACTCCTCAATCCATTTGAGAGCCTCAAATGGATTGGATTTTGCCAGCACTGGGACAGCCACACAAATTGGGGCTGTGGCCAGAGCTGATTGGCCGTGTGCTGTCAACTATGGCAGCTCAGCTGAAACTGGTTCAGCCATCAACTTAGGATTCTGTAATCTAGTTGAATTTTCAAAATTTTTACATTTTTTAAATTTTGATTGGCCACCACTTTGGAAGAAGCACCAGAATTCCCTGACTTTTGGGGGCAGGAGGATCGAGTCCCATTCAAAAAATTGGGGTGAGGCAGCTGCTGGGTGACTCCCAAGCCCTGAGTGCCAGATGCGGTGAAAGCAGCAATATGGGGCACTTGAGCTTTAATTGGTCAAGCTCAAAGCACAAAGGGCAAATGATGCAGCTGTTTTTGATGCGCGCCCAGAATGGGTGATCAAGGGCAGATCTGATCATGGTGTGGGGAGGAATTGCAAGGTGAGAGTCCTGATGAAATGGGTGGATCACTACAAAGGCGCGAGGCCCTGCCAACCAATCCGCCCCATTGGGAACCACAAACTGTAACACAAGGTCTGCGCCATAAATGGCCAAACCCTCCGTGAGCTCATAATGTGGTGTTTGGGGTAAAGGAAAGAGGGCAACCTGGCGAACTGGACCACCAAAGTGGCCTCATCTGGGAGCCAGGTGCAAATGGTGGTCAATGGAATTTTTTTTATAAATTAATGGCAGCTTGGCTGCAGCTGCTACATCAGCTTCAGAGCAGAAGCTGAGGTTGAAGTACCCTTAAAGGGGCAGAAGTCAATATAGCCGATGGGTTTGAAAACTTCCATGGCCATCTTGATGATGGCCGCGCTTGCATATGGGAAGAGATTCCCTTATTCAACCCGGAGGTCAAAATAAAAATTGTTCCATGGGAGCACCAAAGGTCTCTGGAACACCACCTGAGAGCTGGCAAGGTGGTGGGCCAAGTCCTGAGGGGGGACATAACGCATGGTAGCGTTGGGAGGGCTTGCAGAGCCAGCACAGGCGCGCTTCAGTGGCAGCTGAAAGACACCAGATGGTGACATACCACCACCCCAAGCCAGGCAGCAGGCATTGATTGCATCAACATCAGTAAGTTTTGGCTTGATCGAGCGGTTCTTTTTTGTATTTTTTAAAAATCCAAATTTTGCTTCAATTTAGGTATTGAAGCTAAAGAAAGATTAACAGTTTAGTGTGTTGATCCACTGAAATAAGCGCAATTGTGCCTATTGAGCTTAATGCATACTTTCCCTATTCCCCAAGATTAAAGCCTTAAAATGATGGGCCCCAACAGATGCTGTTATAAATCTATTTTTTCCCTTTGACACTAGTTGAACAAGAGCTGAATCAGGGCATTAATTTTTAATTGTTCTTTTTACCAATTGTTGAAATACATTTCAAGTTGCCAGGTATCCTGGTCTGATTTTATTAGCCTTAGTAACCATTATAACTACGCTGTTGCATTCCCTGCTGGAGTGAGGTACAATTATGGGGCCTTTTGGGCTTGACCCTTATTTTGGATGCCCTATGGTATCACGATCTTGCCCTTCTCTTTGTGGTGTTTCAATCTCAGTTTGCCAAGGTTTACGGCACCTCCATGAGTGCTGATGCACCTAATACCAAGGATTCTACCCCCTCATGCATTTACTAAACCAGAAGCCTCCTCGGAATCAGTGGCTCTTTTCCCTGACTATTGTTTAGATTTTGATAGATACTGATATATAGTTGTTGTGCATTTCCAGCCCTCATTTCTTCCCCTGCCTATCAGATACAGAGTTTTCTGGGCAACTATACCCCTGGTATTCTGGATTGTGTTGGGTGTCGCTTCTCCCAAACTTACAGGCTAGTCTTACATTTTATGTTGCCATGATATATTATTTTTTAAATATATAATAAATTTTGGTGCTGCAAAAATAGACCAATAGAAACCATATTGCTTAATTAAATAGTCAAGTTGTACGCTTCATTAAAGTAACATATGTTTTACCCTTACTTAATATTTCTGATTTAAAATTAATGATCTTGTTTTTCTCAGTATCACTTGTGAATGATAATTCAGTTCCAATTATGGACAAAAGGTCTCATAAATATAGTAAAGTTAAACCCAATAAATTGGGGTAGCCTATTTTTAGGTAGGATCAGAGTTTAAACCTGAATATTATCTATGAGTTGACAACATCCAATAAGATATATAGAAGACATTATTCAGATTACTGATAATGCAGTACATTATTTAGTTGTAGTTAATTAACCATTCTGTTGTATACTAACTATATAGATCTAATTTAAAAACAAAACTATTGCCAATGACAACTTTAAATCCTAAAAAGTGACTAATAAAAAGCTGAATTTGCAGTGAAGATTGAATTAAAGTTTAACATTCAACTAAGAGGTATAACAGGTTTGATACATGATTTTAATCTGTATATGTTTTCATTTATAAGCTAAATTAGTAACATTTAAGGTAGGATTGACTATACAATAATAAAAGATTCCTTTAAAATGCTCTATAGACTGCTAATATGATCCTGAGCAGTTTGGATAGATGGTAAATACTGATAGGTTTTTAAAAGTTGAGATTCTAATGAATAACTTTTATACTAGATTACATAAATTAATAATCTAATAAGATATAACTCACTTTTTAAGATTTTAAATTATTAATTATCTAATTATATAAAGTTCATAACTTGCCTTTCTACCTATATAAGGAATTCAAAGATGCTTTTATCAGATTTGAGGTGCATCTAATTAGCTACAAAAATTCTACTTACAAAAATATAATTAATTACTCCTGGCTTGGGTATTAAATGAAGTAAGGAAGAATGTAACCATTAATTCCACACCCAGTTTTTTTTCACGTGAATAAATTTAATGTAGAATGTTATTAAAGTTTAAATAAAATTACAGGCAAATTTAACAGTAAGAACATTGCCTCCCAATTTTGATCCCAGTAGATGAACTTTGGGTAAGGGACGATTTATGACTGTATTTGCGTTGCTCACCAATGCCCTGAACCAAGATAGAAAATAGCAAGGCTGACCATGGAGTTGCTGGCCTATTAGAATGCTGCGCATGGAGGTTTACTGGTATTTATACTTTTTTATCATTGATATTGATTTCCCCATTAATTGGTGCGGTATTATCATAAGGTCTGCTTACCCTGCATAAATAAAAATTTATTAGTAATAAAAATGCCAGTTTCAACCGGTTCTGTTTAAATATAGAATCATTATTCTTTTCCTCATGTGACAAATGATGAAGTTCTATATATGTCACTTATTACCTTATTGATTTATAAGGTTTGCTTCCTAAATTATTATATAAAAGCATATAGAGTAATCCCCTTGTTATTCTCTCTTGGATTAGACCCACTAGAACAAATAAAACACCTAAAAAGTTTAGCTTAACACCATGACATTGTCTTTCTAGTATTTTAATCCACAATACTAATAAATCAATCCATTACATAAAAACCTCTAGTCTATATAATTTTATGTTTAAAAGTAAACAAGGTGGGTCGACCTTGGTACAAATAACACACTGAGTTTTTTAGCCTGTGCTGGTTTCAAACCTGTTTTAATCAAAACTTGACCCAGAGTGGAGCAGGAACCACCCCATTATTCTATCAACTTTTCATAATTGCTTAATTTGAAATAATGTTTGAGATTCATCTTAAATTAAAACGTATAATTAAACTTACACTTATAACTCCATAATAAAAAACTTTCTAAACGCTTTGCATGAAATTATTCAGCTTTTTTTATATAAAAAGGTTTAAAGTAAATTTTAAAAGTTTTATTTATAATTCAAACATAGCCAAATCAGTAATAGCTATAACTTAATGTTAATAATTATGATAAAGTTATCATTTGTTTTATCCTCAATCTTAATAGCAATAGTTTGTCAGTACATATCATCTAGTACTAAAAAAATAGTTTGTCAGTACAAATAACCTCATTATCTAAATATAAAAGACACTATAAATTAAGGTTTTTCTAAAAACACAATGTTTAAGGATTTAAAATTTGGCATGGAGGTTTTTCTTATGATTTAAAGTTTTTTTTTCTAAAAAACCATTGATTTTATTATTTTTTAATTAAAAAGAAGCTTTTATCTTTATCTTAATAAATTTTATATAAAATAAATCAAATTTGAAATAATCATATTTAGAGAAGTATTCTAAAAACCAAGAAACATATATTCATGAGATTTAATATGTTTATGTAGCTTGGGCGTTGGAATATCAAGCATGAAAGGGAATTTCTTAAATTTTATTTTTCAACAAAAATACAAAACTATATATATCTCTTATAGAAGTATAAAAATTACTTCTCCTGTAAAAAATAGCCCATGTATGCAGAACTAGGTATGCATGTGCCTCTTATTCGTTTAGTTCTCAAATATATAATGGTTTTTGAATTTACAATATGTGGCTACAAGGAGTAAAAAAACTTTACAATATATATATCTACTTATACAAAAATCTCTTACAAAAAAGCTAGAGATTTAATTTTACATAAAAGTTTAGTTTAAAACTTGTAGTTTTATTATAAACAGATTAATACTAGGATTTTCCTAATATGTTAAAATCAGTTTTAATTTTTCTCAATAAATTTCTATTGTACCTTATCCATATTTGAAATTTACTTAAAAATATATTAAAACTCCAAAAACCCTACATTTATAACTTTTGGTATTTAATACCCTTAGGTACAGATATTTTGAGTTGGTAATGTAATTTATAAACTTCATTTAACTACCAAAATTAAAATAATTTGTGGACTTTATAAATAAAAGGTGGCGCTAGGCTATTAAAGATGGTGTACTGGGTGTAGTTGCTTTACCTATAAGAATAGCTAAGGTGGGGTAAAAATAATATAATTTGTTCAAAGCATGTTTTATCTAGGATAAACATTGTTTCATCCACCTCATACCATTATTTATTAATGATATGAAGTTAAAAAGGAATATATAAGATGGTTGTCATGCAGGGGAATTCCTGCTACTGCTTAACCTTTTTTAAAAAAATTTGATATTGGTGTTATTTTATTGCCCCTCATGATGCAAGTTCAAATATGGCCTTGGTAGAAATTTAAATATTCTGTTCTAAGAGGAAAATTTACATGAGGAGTTGCGCACCATGCCTCAATCCTGCCATGTGAATCAGTAAAGCTAGATCATGTAATCTAGGCCTAATAGATAAAGTGCAGGAAGACTTTACCCACAATACTTGGGGTTTGTCCTCCATTCCTATATTTTCACTTCTATACCAAGTTAATGTGGCAATATGTATCAAGGTCAACCCACCTGGAATACATTATATAATTTAAATAAATAAGCTGATTTGCATACTATCTCCTAAACCACATTAGCTTGTAATTTAAAATCTTAAGATACCAGTAGATAAACCTTATGTAAGTCAAGATTTATGATTTTGTTAGAAATATTTTCTCTTTATTAGTTTTATCACTTATTTAACTAAATTCAAAATTTTAAATATAATTTACTCTCAACCAACTTTTTGCCCTCACTGCTATTCCTATGTTAACTCGATTGATGCATGCTGCCCCTACATGGGGCAGAAGTGCACCACTTCCTGGCGTTTATTAGCCGCTGCCAAAACTTCTCAGGGCTGGCCCAGCTACCTACACAAACACTTTCAGTTGCTACGTCCTGCCTCAGGACTTAGCCCATCACCTCTCAATCTCCCAGGCTGTGCATAGAAGCCCCCTGGTGCTCCCTCAGAGCAACCTGCATTTCAGCCTATGGCCCAAGTATGGGAACCTCTTCCCCTACATTAGCATGACCATCATCGAGATGGCTATGGTGGTATATAAACCCGCCATATTTATAGGTTTCCGCCCTTTTAAATGGTACTTTGACCTTGGCTTATCATTTGAAGCCCATGCCATGGCAGCAGCAAAGCGCAATTAATTTATAAAAGTACCCCCTTTCTAAACATCCAAACTGGATTTCTGGATAAGGCCACAATTTAGTCCATTTCGCCAGCTTTCCTTCACACTTTTCCACCAAACGCTTCTGTCATGAGCTCACATAGGGCTTGGCTGCCTATAGAGCCAACTCCATGATGCAGTTCTTGGTCCCCAATTGCGCCAATCATATTGCTAGCATCATGAATTCACTACAATACACCCCTTATGTCATAATGCCCACCTCATGATAACCTCATGCCATGATCAGATCTACCCTTGATCATCCCTTATGGGCATGCATCAAAACTTGCTGTTACATTTGTCCCTGGTGCTTTGCCCTCGGCCATTCAGAGCACAAGTGTCTAGTATTTGCCGCTGAAGCAGCTTCTACCACTCCTTTCTTTGATGTAAGCCCCACTACTAATTTTACTAATTTTACTAATTTTTTTGAATGGGAATTGGTCCTCGCTCTTCAGTTCTTGACCAGCAGCAGCGCTGCTCCCACCACTCCACCCAACCAAGGTTCAACTGCCTGATTCATTCCTGAGCAGATGGCAGATCATGCGCCAGTGGATTTGCCATGGTCCACTGTGCCTGGCTAATGATCATCTACCACCCAACCAGCTCCTGTTGCTGGCATAGTACTGGCATTAGAGTATCCTTTTGTTGCCCTCAAATGAATCATGATGCTGAACATGCCTAAGAAATTAAACCCACCTTTGAATGGTTTTAATTCTTCAAAAAACCCATTATTCAATTTTCCACCACCGTTTCCATCCTCATGTTGGACCCTCAGATTACAAAAACATATATCAAAAAGCGGTTGATGCAGCCACTGCTTCTATCAACTCCTTTCTTTGACAAGCCAACTATACAGTTATCATGCTGCTTTGTGCTGGTTTTCCAATACCTAACTTCCTTATAGATTTCCTTAGGATGTCAAATTTGATATTGAAAAACTAGCATTCACAGCTGGCGCACGTGCGTCAATGCATAGAGATCATAGTTATATGACCTCATCTACTTCAAAACCCACCAAAGCATTAAATTATTCACTTGTGTGCCCAAAATTATAACCTTTGCCAAATACAACTTGTTCAATATGTCAGTGATGCACACTGCTGGCCTCATTGATGAGGAGAACCCTCACCTCTTTCTCACTCTACCACACACCTCTGATGTCCAACCCCCTCTGTCTGCCTTTGCCCCACCTGAGATATCAGCGCCATAAAAAAATCCCACTGACACCTCTTTCACTCTAATATGGATGCTTAGGCTACGCCGTGGCACCATGTTAGATAAATTTTTATTATCTAATAAGCCTTTTGTTTGGCACAAAGCAAACTAAGATGCACGGAGGATCTTTGCTCTTGGGTTAGACAGCACTAGTACTAAAAAGAGTTGACCAAGACCTATGGGTGCCTGTAACCCTCTCTAAAAGGGACCTTAGGCCACTTCAAGGGCATTAACTATTTAGCATGGCAGGCACAGATTACCAGAGGCAGGCGTGGCGTGATTGGCCACCATACTTCAGCCCACGTTAGAATTAAAGTTAGTTATATACCATTTTAGTGCAGATAAGTGAAGCCCACTGGGTGACAGAGGCTGTAGCATCAAACGCCCACCGCACCTTAGCATATATTGTGTATATTTGTGCTGTTTTGATTTGCATGTAATATTTAGGGAACTCTCTAACTTTGCGAATTCAATATTACCTTTTTGGTAGTGTTAGTGCTGTATATTTTGGGATTTTTTATCTAACTGTTCCACTGATCAATTAAGAAATTTCTTTTGCCTTAGGTTTACAATTTGTGAGTTGGTAATTGAGGTCTAGCGATTTTCATCCAAAAAATTTTGCCCTAGTGTACATGGAAACTCTTTTGTGAGCGTTGACAACTTTATGTGCAGGAGAAAAGACTTCAGTTTGAGCAAGGTCCTTGCTAAAAAAGTATAGCTTTTGTCACAAGTGTTAGTCCTTGCTGATAAGGCCTCTTTTTAATTGCCTTGGGACAGAATGTGTGTAAAGCTCATATCCACGTCCATCAAGTTGGACTGTACATTAAAATTCTACTAATATATGATGATACTAGTCCATGAGCCTTACCACTATCCAAAATTGAGGACATGAGCCACCATCCGCTAGAAGCACTGGGTGGCCGCTGCCCCTACAGGCTTAACTTACCCACAACCATAAGAGATTAACTATTTAAAACCCTCAGTTATCATGGAGCTAGAATAGTATAATCTGGATACAATGAAGAGAACCTGTCAGGAGTTATTAAGTATTATCAATGGTAAGAGGAAAAGTGAGCTATCAGGTAAGCAAATATGGCTGACTGGAGGTGTTAATGATCAATAAATTCTCACAACGATCCAACTCGCTTGAAAGTAATGAACAAAAATATTTAGAAAAATATATATGGTGCATTCAACTAGGTCTTTAAGTGGTAAGGTAGCTTATGCAATTCTGATGGATAAAATGCTTATTAGTTTTTTGAGATTAAAAATGGTTCAATCATCATGCTTAAATGAATTAGAACTGGTAAACCTATTGTGCTTAATCAAATTTTTTAAAACCTCCCACAAACTCTATGTCTAGATACCCATCACCCTCTTAACTGTAGTGCGATGGGTTATTTTTTGCTTACTTTCAGATAGATTATAAACAAAGAGTATGTTTTTCATTTATCTTTTTATAAGACTTCATCTCCTGATACAACGATGCTTGTGCCTATTGACGGCTACACTCAATTGTGTCAGTGGTTGTGATGGCTTCCTCTTTGTTAATCACTTATTATCCACTACTTGCGGTGAAGCCCAATAGGTAAGCATAAGAATCTGTAATGGTATGGCTTAGTTCCAATAGTTGACAAAAGCGTTGGGTAACCACCCAGGTATTCGTCCACAACCTTTTAAGTAACCCAGATAGAAAACTTAATGCCCGCATACCACTACTTTGAGATTAAATCAGACCTTAAATAGGTTTATGATTATACTTAGACCTAATGGCGCCCCTTAACCCAAAAAAGGGCAAAGAGTTATTCCACCAAGCAAATAATTTATTCTCTTAGCTCATGGTAAAGTCATTCTTAAGATTATCCTGTCAAACAAGAATATGAATGTAAGGCTTTTTTAGTAGATTTTTTTGGCAGTAACCGCGTAAATTAACATAAATGAAAGAGAAATATCTTGCCTTACAATGTTAAGCCTGATTTCGCCTTAGAGATATTTTTTGCAAATCCCCTTGATTCACAGCCCCATTATTTTGATCTAAAAAAATGTTTTTCTGCTTATGAAAAGATAAACAAAATGGCGGTAGAAGCAGCAGCTGCTCATGCCAACACCCTCTTCCGCCAACATCTTCATGGGGTGATGGAACCCCTTGTTGAGAAAATTCCCATCTCATATATTCCCTCATGATTTTGATGAGGATGCAAAATATGAAATTGAGGAGCTCGCTTTTGGTGCAAGTCATGCCTGCATCAATTCTGAAAAAAACTCACTTTTTGACCCCAACAATCCTCAAACCCACTAGCGCATCAAGACTTTCACTTGTGTGCCTGCTCTCATCACTTTCGCTGAGTATCAACTTGCTCAATATGTTGAGGCAATGGACACCGCCGGCCTATTAAATGAAGAAAATCCACGCTTATACTTTCCTTATGCCACATTTCGCTGATTCCCCAACCCCTATGCTGTCCGCCATGGTCTGCCAGCTAAAGTGGGCGCAGTACAAAAATTTTCTTTAAAGCTTCTTCACCTTCTGATATGGCTTCCTAAGCTAATAACTTAGTGGCTATATTAGGAATTTTTGTAGTTCTAGTAATCCATTTATTTTGGCTCATTTGCAAATAAAGTTGCGTGGCGGCTCCCCCTTCTGGGTTGGGCACCACTGGTGCTAAAAAAAGGGAGAAATCTCTTTATTCTTTTTTTTGTGTCATAATAGCTAGACTTGTTTTGTCAATTATTTTAACTAAATAAAGTTTTAAGCTTAATAGATTAAAAAATAAGAAAAAAATTGCCATACACATAATTCCAGAAGACCTATTTTTAATCATGATCTTCCAGTTTTGATTGGTTAATAGTTAATGATAAGGATAATGCTCCTTTTCCAGTTTCATTATATATGAAGGTTTTTGAATGCAAAATAGATGAATAATCCATTTATGTCCAAATTCTGCCATTCTGGAACCCCTATTTATGGGGCGACCCCTCAATCACTTCAGCTGGGATAATTTAGTTTTATCATTGTATCGTTTAAATAACATAACTGCCAGATTTTTGCTCCTCAGATCGGTTGGATCTTTTAAAGATATTACAGGGCCTCCATCCCTGCTAAAATGGACGCCAATTCCATAAAGCTCCCTAAGATGAATTTATTATTTTTAATTTCTTATTATTATCTCTGATAAAATATTATGATGGTCAGGAATATCCTGTACTGTCACATCACTCCTCTTTAAAATCAAGAACTCCTTGATTTTCTCTTGACAACGACAGCAATCCTCAGCTGTTTGCCAGGTGGATTCCTCAATAGGGTAATATCTCCATCTTACCAGATATTTAAGTTGACCACATACAATATTTCTGTCCACTATCTCATTGACCTCATATTTAGGTGATTTAAAATTGCAGTCTTATTTGAAAAAGGTCTTCTTTGGAAGTGGCCTTGTATACAACTTGAGTTGGGAAATATGGATAGGGGGGTGTGTCTCAGTCCTTTTGGTAAGAATAACTCAAAGGCCATTGGATTGACTTGGCCGATCACCTTGTATGATCTAAATAATACAGGGCAAGTTTGTTTTGTGGATTCTTAGTAATGTGTTTCTGAGAGTGTATCAAATATAGCTTCTCAACTTTATTCCAGGATTTTCACGCCTCTTCTTGTCCACCTTCCATTTATGAGAAATCTACTGCACGACTAAACGTTGCTTCAAAAGTTTTACACTCCTTGGAATTCTTTACAATTTCATCCTATGTAAGGTTCTGCCCTCCCACTAAGAGGTCTCAGTGGTCTGGATGATACCCGTACTTTGAAAAGAAAGGAGATATTACAGCTGATTGATGTACTAAGCTGTTATATAAATACTGGCTAATCTTAAATAATCCTCCATTCTGTTGACAATCTGACGCATAGCAACAAAGTTATTGTTCAAGCACCTGATTTACTTTCTCTGTCTGGCCATTTGAGTGGAATGGCATGCAGATGATTGACAGGGTTTATTTGTAATCTTTACAGCAGATGGTTAAAAACTTTCTTACAAACTGGTGTCCACGATCAAATCTAATCCCCTAGCACATTATGGGGTAAGAAGATTTCCTCTAAAGCAACGCTGCCGCTCCTTTGAAGTGATCTGTGAGGAGCATGGAATTAATTCCATGTACTTAGTTAGCTGGTCAACAACAATTATGATGGAATTGTTCCTCTGGGATTAGTAAGGGAAAAGATAAAATCCTCACTAATAGATGTCCATGGCTTGTTGGGTCTCTGAAGGGCATCAACTTCCCTTAGGGACTTTGCATTGAGGCTTAATATGAGCAAATTTCAGACATTGGCTCACATACCTCTTAACTCTTTACTGACCTAGGCGACAAAAAGTGCTTTATGATTAGTATCTTGGTTATTATGACTCTACGTTGTCCAGCCAGCGGGTGGTTGTGGCAGTTCTTTAAAATTCCCTTTGTATTATCCCGGTTTGAACCCAAATCTTCCTGCAGCAATGAACTCCATTATTCTCTTGGAAGAACTTCTGAGATGTTCTGAAGCTCCATTCATCTCAGCTCCTTTTTAAAGCATCTTCCCATATTTAGTTCTTTTTTGGGTATCCTGAATCCTATTGTTAATCCATCTAGCACCATATTTAGTTAAAGAAAATACGCCAGGAGGAAAACAGGTGGTAGTTTCATATTATCTAGCTCAGGGTTAGTATAAGCTAACCCAATGTCCTGACTTAAAAGATCAGAGTGCAAGTTCTGCTTGCCTGGCGGTATACAATATTGAAAGCAAAATTGTAAAACTCCAGATGCCTATGAGGTTGACTTTGATTCATCCAAATAGGTTCTTATATAATTCAAGAGCTTTATGATCAGTAAGGATAGTGATTAGCCAACGTGCATACATTAGGTGGTGCTGCCATTCCTGGAGGGACGCCAATATTACAACAAGTCATTATCATAGATGTGTTAGTTGATCTCCTCAGACTGCATCTTATGAATGAAGTAGCAGATGAGATGTTCTATCACATCATCACTTTGTTTAATAAATGACAGCACTGATGGCACAATTGGATGTTTCAGTTTCTAGTACAGATAGTTTCTTTGTGTCAGCGGGAGCCAAAACAGGGTTCTCAATAAGTTATCTATTTATCCTTGGAAGGCTACTTCTTTTGCACCCCATCAGAAGGACACTTTCTCATTAACCTAATTTGAGGTACAGCCACCGTGGAAAGGCTCTTAGAGAACCATCTTATGAAGTTGACAATTCCTTAAAAAATGCTTACAACAGTTTGAACAGTTAAGGCCTTCCATTCCTTGATGGCCTTAAGCTTGTCAGGGAATAAAACTAGCTTTCCCCTAAACACTAAGTTCCTTAAAAACGTAGCAAAGACTTATGGAACACGCATTTGAGAGTTTTAGTTTAAGCCTCATACATGGATGTCTTTGGGACATATTTGACGTCCTTTAAGTGTTGTTTTCAGACTTAGAGAACAATTTCACAACGTTTATAGACGCGATGCAACAACGTCTTAACAATTTTGGATCATATGATCTATTAACCGTTGGAAAACAGTAGGGGAGTTTCTTAAATCAAAGGGCATGCCCTAATACTCAGATATTTCCTAGGTGGCACTGAATGATGTGAATCTCTGATGATAAGTTCACTGTTACTGAATGAAACGCCTCTTTAAGATTCAACTTGGTAAACCAAGTTCTTCCTTAGATCATGACAAGATGTTTTCAAAGAGTGGTAGAGGGTAAGAGTCTCATTCAGTCACCTCCTCTAGTTTGCAGAATTTTACACATTGGCGGATCTTCTACTGGCCTTAGGTACCAGCAGGATGGGGAGACCATGGAAGATTTATAGGATACAATTGATCCAGATTTCAGCATGTAATCAATGTACTTCTCTATCGCTTCGTTTGATCTTCAGTTAAAGCATAGATTGGATATCCTTAGGATTTTCAGAGTCTCACTTGAACTAAAATTGGGAGAGAATGTACCACAAGAATCAAATTTAGGGAGTTTAGGAGCTTCAAACACACCGTCAATCTCAGCATATTCCCTAGGAAGGGCGCTTTTGGTGGCTTCTCTAGATAGAATCTCAAGCTTAGCTGAGGTAGACTTGCAGGTTGTGAACTTCCACTGGGTTCTTAGGAAACAGCCAGGTGAATAGTAACCTCCTTGATCAACATATTGAACTGAGGGATGTGTAGGTGCCATTATTTCATTCCCAGTACCACAGTGTAGGAAAAATGGTTAATATTGCAGAAGTTTTAATCAAGCAACTTTCCCCCTAAGCCAATCCAAGATGTTCGCTAACCATTAAAGTAACCGTTTAGGTAAAATCATCTAAATACAGCTTACCTGGTTCCTTCAGAATAGAATCCATTTTTGCAAGTTGAATTTGTATGTAGTTCTCGTTAACCTGGTGTTTATTAATGTTTTCACCTTTTCTTGGTTTTGGCAATAGACTATTTTAAGCAGTAAAGTAAATAGGTAAAATGAGCAGAGGTTCCTTTATTGTTAAATATTTTTCTTTTAAGAGCTAAAGATGCATGTTCTCTGGATCATTCTGTAAAAATCCTTGGGGGTTCACTATTGTAGAAAATTCATGGCCTTCTTCAGAGCGCACCGATTGTTTGGCTTGAGATTGCTTGGTTAAATAGGGGCTCAGACTCACCAAGGCAAAAGACCTTCACTTTACCGCTCTTGTACCCCTTGACATACATAAGGTACCATTTAGTTTTTGCAATTTTAAGCTGGTGTTCTAAATTCATGGCACATCCTATCTCGTCCTCCAAGTTCCCAACTAGGCGCGTTGCCAACAATCTGAGAGAAGGTCTGTGTGGAGTTTTGTCTTAACATTCATGGAAGTTGTGAGGGAGTAACCTTAGATGCATGAGCAAGTAGGTGAAATAAATAGACATATTCCTCTACTAAACTTTTCTCTTAAGTCTTCACCTATAAAGCTGACCAGGCTGCATCTTGGCCCTCATTTGTTTAAAACAACTCACCAATCATTTGGAGACACTTATCAAGGGTCTTGCAGAGTGTTTGTTTATCCAGGAAATTCCTCACCCAAGTGGAAGTTTTATCAAGTAATTTATTTAAAACTTGAGAGATCTAATCAGTGACCGTCGGAGTCTCTCACACCACCTTAGGTTAGGCGGCCTGAAATAAAACTTGTCAAAAACCCCATGGAATTTTTCTAAAGCCATGGTTCCAAGGAGGGGCTGAATAAAACTAACTCTTACAAAAGCGGAATCATGGTTAAGAGGCACAGACAGTAGCCCTTTATTATCCAATAAATATAACGTTGCAGGAACACCCATGAAAAGATGATCATTAGAAAAGTAGTATGATATTGATACCAAAGTGGGTAAAAGGACGCAAATAGGCACCTCCTTTAAAGCTCTCCACATGAACTAAAAGGTGTGTGAATTTTTTGTAATGTAACAGACTAGCTCTTTCCAGTAATTGAAGAAAGCGTTATTATAACACCTTTCAGTTAATATGCCGCAATTCAGAAAGCAGCTCAGATAGAACTCTTGATGCCTGAATATTACTATTTTCATAAGTTATCAGACCTTGAAATAGGGCTAAGGTGGTACCTAGCCCTAACAGCGCCCTTTTCTCAAGAAAGGGAAAAGTGGGACTCTATTAAGCGATTGATTTTAGTCTCTTGGATCAGGGTAAAGGCGTATATTGTATATCCTGTCAAAAAGGAATAGGAAATTAAGGCTTTTTTAGAAATTTGATAAGAACCGTGAAATTACACAGAATTAAGAGATAATAACTGTCCAGTTTCTATTATTATGCTTTTAGAAACGCATCAGATTTGTTTAGGTCTATTATATTAGATATGCTTCAAGGTTTAAGCTTAGTAAATTAAAATATACACAAGTTTGGCGTCCATGCCAATTTTGGAAGCCCTATTTAAAGCATGATCCTTTAGGTTTGATTAAGTATAGTTTATGATGAAAGGAGCATATTCCCAGTTTCCTTATAAATGAGGGTTTGCAAGTCCAATTCAGATTAAATACTTTAAATGCAAAAAAATTATTTCAATTTGGATTTTCTATCTATAGGGCACCCCTTGATTCCTTCAACTAAGCTAAATTAGCATTATCATCGTACATTTAATGATATAACCACCAGAACTTTAAACCCTGGATTGGGAAAGAAAATTCTAAGGCTATAATAGAGCCTCTGTTCCTGCTAGGTTAGACACTACTCCAGAAGCTTTCTAGATGAAATCAGAGTTTTATTTTCTATAATTATTATCTCTAAGAGTAATGTGATGCCTAGGAATATCCTGTACATCACAGAAACCCTCATACTAAGATTTTATTACTGACAAATTTCTTTTTGTTAAGACTATAAATTCTATTATGAACCAAGTATTCTAAACGTGACTATGAGTACTTTGAAGAGGAATTTAAAGTTAGGTACAAGCCAAGGTTAATAAGCAGAAGATCAATATAAGAAAGTCACAATGAGCTCCTCCCATTAAAAAGATGAGATATATCACTTATCAGTACTAAAATATGGACCAGGTATATCTACAAAAGCAAAAAACACCATTTAGAAACACATTAACGCTCATTTACAGAAGACATAGGCAAGTAGCTTATATAATCAAGCAAAATGTCTAAGAGGGTACAATTTTTTTACGAATAATTCCCCTACCTTCACATAGTGTGTCCTATTCACTTATTAGTAAATATCATATCCTTATGGGCTTTAAATGCTGTTGTGAGTACTAAAGTACCAACAATGGAAACCAAGCCTTTCCTTGGCAAATTATATTAGACATTGTGTTTATATTGATAGCTAGGGTTATCTTACTTTACAGCGTGGAAACAAGAGGGGGCTGCACCTGTTGCTCTCAGTAGGTTTGCTATCAAATTTGATAGATTATTTTGAGGGATCTGAGAGGAAGGGTCACAGGAGGACTGGGACAGAGAATGGAAATGCTTAAAATATTCTTATACCAATAATGTTCATTTTTGGAGACATAGTAACTTGGACTAAGCTACAATAAGGACTTATAAGGGGGTCATAGATCGATTAAATAAGTAAACATATTTCCCATAAAAGAGGGTGACCCTGTTTGTTAATTAAAAAGTTTCTCTAACGGAGCTGCTAGGTTGTAAGGTAAGATAAGTTGAAGATAGCACGTCTAGTTGTTCATTTAATAGTTGGGTAACACCAGCTGCATTTTGGTAGCACTTTTTGTAGACGGAGGCAGGAAAGAGTGAACAGTAAAAATTTACCTTTGTGAATATCAAATGAGTCAATGGCTATCAATTTAGACGGAATGGATGATGTGGGATAGTTGAAGTGTAGTTTTAAACCAATATTGACCCTCAAATAGTAAAAAGAAGAATAAATATTACCCCTTTACCACAGTATTAGTAACGGTGTACAGGAAAGGAGGTTCATAGGTTTAATTGTTTTATATGACATGTAGGAACATAGGACAAAAATAATATTTTTAATGCCACCTTACAATTACATCATGTGCTATGCTAAGCTATCATGGTAATATCCCCACCCACATGCACATGTAACAAAAATGTATAGAATTAGGTATGGCCACTAATAAACATAAATACATGTTAAGTATGAAACTGTTGGAGAAGTATAAAAGATGCTCAACAGCAGTAGTGCTAGTTTCCAAGGTTTCAAAAAAATGCACAAACTGCAGCATTTGTGGCTTCTTAAGAGTGTGGTAAGACATACTAAATAAAACATGACAAAAGTGAATTTTATAAGGCTTTTATAAGAAGAGATAAGAAACTAGTGACTTTTTATAAGGGTAACAACTAATAAGCCAACTCATAAAAAAAGGAACATCTGGGATCTTTAGTGTCATATTTGCTTACCAATATAAAAACTATATCTTTACTTATCATCTTATATTATTCTTGATCCTTTGAGAATTTTATACTGGTTTTATAAGTCCATTCAAACAATGAGGCTTTTATTATTTTTATAGGCACATTCAAATTAATAGCTTACTTTCTAATTTTTGGGTATATTCAAATCAAGAGCCTTGGCTTATTAAGTATAGAGGTCTATTTGAGATTGAGGCTTAGTTTTTGGTTTTTAAGTTTTGGATTCAAGTTAGTATACATTTATGAACTTTAGTAATGTCGTGTCCAGGGAAAGCCATAACCTTGATAACCTTTAGGACTCAACTTCATGCACATCCAAGTGGGAGTGAGGTTTTCACCACTAGACTAACCATAATTATAGCCTATTTCAACTACTTTTAACATTAGTTTACATTCCTTTAGGATTCAGTAAAAAAGGGCCATCCAAGTGAATTTTTGAAGCTTATAAAATATTAAATAAAGTAAAAAAACTATATTTGAACACGGGTTATATATATATAACCTATTGTCTTTTATTGAAATGCTATAATTTTCAAGATCTTATGCATGAAGTATATTTCAGGCTAAAATTAGATATTAATGGCAACTTATGATATGAATGACTTTCATCAATAAATACATGAGACAGGCGTAAAATCATACTTATCTTTTATTTATACCAGTAATAATTTATATTTTTTAATCCCTTGAGGGAATTACCGCTCCACTTTGCATGCACCCACCTAATCAATTCCACTATCTCACCACATCAGTAAGATAATTGGTTTTGTCACCGAGTCAACTATGAGAGAGTTATAATCATAAGCCAGCAGTGCAATAGTTTGTCACTGCATCTTTCACGCCAGTAGGAAAAATCAACTGACCATTTAAGGGCTATTTCAACTTTAATTTCTCACTGAAGAGGATGATGCCGCATGGAGATAAACAGAATTATATTATATATATACTACCATCCCTACAACTCATACTTGTAGCCCACCATCTCCACAATGGTGGTGAGTTCTACCGACCTCCCATCTCACTCCCACCTCAGGTTTAATGAGTATTAATGTTGGGACTCTCAGCCTAAGGATTAAGCCCAATCCTCCACTTCATTTTTAATTAGAAGCGCTAAGCGCCTTGTTGCTCCCCATGCTACTGCTACTATCGCCCTTTTCCAATTGGTTAAAGACAGACAGATCTTCCCCACAGTCCCACGTTGCATCAGCACCTGACCATCTCTTTTGTGCGTGGTGATAATGGATGCCAGATTTGCCAAGTTTGTTTTACTAAGCACCACTAAACAAAATGTCATTTTCACCACAAATGCTTCTGACGCCAACTATGATGCCACAAAAGTTTTCAGCAGGATATTTTTGGCACCTTACTGTCAGTTCCCCTACCAATTGTTCAGTCATCAGGCCAGCACCCCAATATCCTCACCACCATCCCAACCAGCATCAATTATCAGTTCACACTTCAAGCCAATAATGCAGATGCTGGACCAGAATTTACTCCTAAACACCTTTCTCATTTGCCCACCAAGCCTACCCTTATGCTGAGACCTCTATCCTAATTAACTATAATCCCTGGGCCTATTGATTAAGGTTTCTGAATTTTTGGCTCCCATTGAACTGTCTGAACTTCAGCACTAATAGTATTTGGAATTTTGATTATTATGCCAATCATCTTTCTGACCTAAGCTCACTTAACTTGTAAGAATGGCTTGCCTCTCATGGGATCTCTTTGGCACAGATTAGGCAACAGTCAACTATTAGAGGGTCATAATCATCTTCATTGAGCAAATTTTATACTGATGCTACCCGTTGTAGCATCAATATTTTAGTTAGATTTTCGTGCCCAAGGCTTAACTCTTGTTAGAGCTCTGACATTTTCTCTTTACGTTGGCCCTTGTGATACAAAGAATCCAATCAACCTTTCCCTTTGTAACTTGTCTCCAAGGTACTCGCATAAACAAGTGTCTTATTTAAAAAAACAGATTTCATATTGTTTACTTTATAATACTAAATTTCTAATACATACTGGCTACTTGCAATTATATCACTTAAATCTCTATGAAAGAAACAAAAAGGATAAGTTGAGACTGTGGAATGTTTATTATAGTTTAAATTTAAAGTACTATATACTTCTGGATAAAATCAATATATAAAAAAGAATGTACTTTTGAGTAATTGGGAATCAGGGTAGCAATATTGGGGTCTTTCATGATCCTCTAGTAGGTGGTATCTGATTGTCACTTTAGCTGCTTTGTCCATTTGTTGTAATTCTTGCATCTGAGAGCTCCTTCTTGCATTATTTACCCCTGAGCCTGGCTTTCCAGGAGCCCCTACTTCAGTCTTATCTTTAGGTTGTGGGCTCAAACTTCTCCTTGGGTTATTGCTTTGATACCTGATTTGGTTATATGGTTCCTAACTTCAGGTTCGTGTGATGGCACGCCTTTTATGCACCTTATATCAGGTTTTTGTATGGCTCTCAAAACTAGGTAATGATATTTTATTAATAATGGACAAGGGCCTCACTTGTTCCTTTATGGGTAATTCAGTTGTTCACCACATCACTATTTTAATTTTTCAAATTATTTCGCTCCCTTACAGGTATAAAAGGGTCAATTCTTATCTTTTTTTGACAACGTTCTTATCTTCATTATATAGCTTTATTGGAGTGTCAGGTAATAATTTACTTTGTATGACGTCATCTGAGTGTTTGGAAAAACTCTTAGCTTTATGATCTATAAAAGTGATTCTAATAACTCCATCTGCGGTAGGTTTGCTTCCACACTTATTCTGGTATAAGATTGAACTCTTTAAAGTACAATAGTCGATTTTTGATCTGCTGGTGCCCTTGTGTCCTTATTTGTAACACTTACCCTTCCAAGACAAGACTGGGAGAATGACCTTAGGTGCCTTGCATATATTCTATTAAGCACTAAGTTAGTATCTTTATTCTGGATACGGTATTAAGCTCCACGCTTTACCTTGACAATTGCGGGTCCAGTGCAGATGGCATTCAGATTCACTGGCTGTCCTCCCCGTAGGAGATAAAACAGTACTTTATCTCCTAGGCTGAACTCTGGTAGCTTGGTTCATCTTTCACTTTCATATTGGCTTGAGGGATAGTCGCCTCTATGTTGTTTGAGGACTCCAATTGCATTTTAACAAGATCATCCGCTAAATCTTTCTGATAGCATCCAGGCAGAAGGTTCTTCTAGTCTGTCAGGCAAACAGAAAGTTAAAATTAGACTGGCCTGCCAGCTTAGATGCTGAAGCCTCCAAACGGCAAACCTGAATGCCAGTGGCACTGCTGCTGGTATGACGGTTATGGAACTAGATTGAAATTCTGGCAGTAAGTACCCATGAGCCATAAGCATGTGTAGGCACCTAGAAAAATACCAGGTGAATATAGCCATAAACCCCAAGGGTTGTTGGAATATAGGTGGAAAGGGCGGTTTAGTTTCTAACATAAAAACTGAAACTTAGGTAAAGGTATTTTATTGGAAAGATAAATGAAGAAAATTGACCAACAATACTCTCAGTGCAATACAACTGATTAAATAGTGTTTGATTGGTAGTGGGTCAAAGCAGGGTTAGTGATTCATAAATTCGACCTAACCTGGCGAATTTTTAGGGGAGGGGGCGGATAATCCTATTTTGGAACTGACATCGAAGAATTTTGGTAGCAGACCAAGCCGTTATTGGTTCAGCTGCAAACACCTGGGCTGAGGCTCAACTGCGTTTTCATCGGTTGGCATGATGGCATCTGGCCCAATGAGCAACAGGAATTCCCAGGGCCACCCCACATAGGGCCAGTCCCAATTGGTTGGAAATGGGTTCAGGATGCCCAACCTGCTGATGCCCGGTCCCTGGGGAATTTGTTTGACCAAATGAGTTATGTCAGCCGCTACGCTCAATAGATTAGATAAAGGTTTTTAATCATCTGCAAATGTCTTCAAAGGTTCCATCTGTTCATTAGGAATCATCCCTGACTTTTTGAGGAGTGTTTAGCATCAGCAATCATAATGCTACCTGAGTCAAAACCATCATCGATTCTAGCTGATAATTCAATACTTGTCCCTTTTTGACTATATGTTTTCCGATTGTTGGGCTTTATTCCCATCAGTTTTGGACTTAAAACTTTGATTCAGTAAACTCAGTGTATATTTTCTAAATTTGGCGGACAAGTTCAGATGAGGTGAGCGAGGGTACTGTGGGAGGAAACTTTCGAGGGAGTAATGTTACCCAGCGCTCATCTACCATGTGGGCGAAATCGCCCTGGGTGACGAGGGGTACAGCCACCCTCTTTGGACCTTATTGTTTGGGAATCTGAAAATCGCCCAATCTATGCAAAGGGGACGTTCCCCTGGACTTACATAGTCCATGATAATAATCAGTGCTAACAGGGTCAGCAGTGCTGCATCTCGCCCATACAGGGCCTTGAAAGGGGACATCCCAATCACTCAATAGTGGCTAATCTTGTAAATCAAAAGCATGGAGGGAAGAAACTGAACCCATATTGACTTTTAATTGAGGGCCATATTCTAAAGTATCCCTCATAAGGTTCCATTTACCCTCTTAACACTTCCATTTTGAAGATGGGTTGTAAGGTAGTTTGGTTTTATTGCTTCACTCCTACTAAGCCATCATTTTCTCATGACATTTAGTAAGAAATTTCTCTCAATATCTGAATCAATACTTTGAGCATCCATACCAGGTTATAACGTGGTTGCAGATGAATAGAGTAATTGAGTTCATGGTGTACATCTTGACTGCAGAGGCTTTAACCCACTTTCTAAAGGGATCAATTGCTACAAGTATAAGCTTTGATTACAGAAGCAGTTAAAAGTAGCCCCACCGTGTCAATAGACCCTCTATTTAAATGCTTCTGTAAGTGGGACTTGGTGAAAACTCAAAGTGTTTCTCCAGAAGTCAGAAACTCGCACAAGGTATACATAGTCTTTAAAGCCTGGTGAACTTCATTAAACATGTAATCCCAGTAGAACTGCTCCTTCAGGTAGGCCAAAGTTTTTTTTAAATCGCCCATGACTAATGTGCTTGTGTGCTTCCATCACAAGTTTCATCAAGTTGCTGGGTCATATTTATGGGTACTATTTGTTTTAAACTTTGTCTGTAGGTTTTCATTAACATGCCAGGTGTCTTTGGAGCACTTGCTCAGAATGGTCTTCACTTCATCCGTTTTTCCTACCAAGATTTTTCTGGTAACTCAATTATTTCATATAGTCGTCCCTCTTTGTAACTTGTAAGTGTAACACTGGCGATTAAAATAGTCTGTCAGATTTGAGGTTTCTTTCTTCTGTTTTGTGTATGATCTCAAATCATTTCTCTGGAGCAGTACTGACCATCAGCTAAGGCACCTGTCAAGATCCTTCATATTCTGCAACCAACAAAATTACATATGATCCATCATGGCCATAAAATGTGCCCTACACAGGTGATGCCAGTAATGCTTTACTGCTTATATCAATACCAGGAACTCTCTCTGTGACATTAGTTCTTCTCAGCTTTGATTAACACTTTATAAATATACTTGATTGAGTAATCCACCCCTACTTCATCCAGTTGTGCCAATATTACACCAAGTCCAATGTCACTCGCATTGGTGTAAAGTTAAAAAGGCTTTCTGAAAGCTGGGTAATTTTTGGGTTTTGTTATTTTGTTAAAGGCTGAGATCTTCAAAGGCTACTTGATTATTATTCAAGTGTAGCTCAAGCGGGGATCTCTTGAGGCTCCTGTATTTAATTTAGTCGCTCAACATACACGTCATTAGGGTAATCTCTGTTTTCTTTAAACAGGCAGGATCTATGTATAAATACAAAAAAATCTCTAGTGGTAGAAACTGGGAAAATGAAAATATCTTTATTGATAAAAACTCATGAATATTTTAGGGCCATGTGAGATTTGGGATTTTATAGGATAAACCTTGTGAGAGAAAATGGATCAAGTTGGGTATAGAGATTACCAAATTGTTGTGGAAGAACGCAAAGGCTTTGGTTTACTTGGCCTTCTAGGTTATGGCGGTGGCTTCCAATGACCTTTGAAAGGCAAGATCATTGCAAGAGAATAAACGCCTTTTTCAGGTAAATTGGCGGATTCAGGATAGGTTTGGGATTTTCTACGCTCTTTTAAGAGCTCATTATTCTTATTGATTAAAATATACTTGAATTGGTAGAGCTCCACTGGACATGTTGCAAAGTGATATGTGAAAGAATCTCATCCATACTAGAGAGATTCCCATTATTTTTGACAATGCCCATTAAGATCTTGCCGTTGAGTACATGATTTAAGAGAAAGCTGGAATGAACTCGATTTATGACAAAGACTGATTTGACAGAGGCAATTTAATATTATGATCTCGTTGATAGATCACTTTTTAAGGGCCTGACCACAGAGTGTCAAGCTTGTGGCCCATCTCCAGGTCAGTGATGCTAGAATATGATGATGTCTCCTAATAGATATTCTGGCATAAACAGTTTATGGGCATTGCTGAATTCAGCTTTCTATCTGGTTATGGTCACCATGAACCTAGCAGCTAAGGCTTTTAGTCTGAACCATTCTTCAGACAACCTTTGCATTGTAAGATCAGTAGTGTCAGATGTAGAGGCCTCTATATGGGCTGTATGCTTGAGAGTAAAATTGGCTCTCATCTGTAAAGAGCTTAAAAAAGTCATTTTAAAAATAATGGTAACTAATATGGTATGCTAGTAACGCCATTGGCAGTTATTCATTCCATCTTAAAGGCCAGATTGAGCCATATATTAGAGGATGGAAACTAGTTTACCAGTTGCTTGTTCTACAACACCATTATTTGAAGGACGTTAGGGGTGCCATAAAAGAGTGATAAGTTCCCATCAGCGAATTGAGATCAGAGACTGCTTTAAAAGTGAAGTTGATACCATTTTCAGAGAGCAGCACCTTGGGACTACTGTGGTGAGTAAAGACATGTTTTAGTAAGAATGACGCGGTTGATTTAGAGGTGTGATAGGCAATGGAGATGGCCTCGACCCATTGTAAAGTGATCAACCACTAAGATTATGTAACGATGGCCATATATCACCATAGGCAAGGGGGCAATAACATTGATACTAACTGTGGTGAATGGGGTCATGGGACGCGTGACCAGGTGTTGATATATTGGATTTGGAGGCTTCTGGTTAGCACATATGAAGCATTTATCAATGAAATCTTGGATTACCTCGGTCATCCCATCTCAGTAACAACATTCCTTCAGCAATTGATGGGTATTTCTTGATGTGACATGATTCATGGTTATAAGGGCCTCCAGAGCGGACTTAATTCTAGCGGATGGTCAGACATATGGCAGCCATGAAGTCACAATTTGCTTATAAAAAGTCCAATTCAATATGAGTCTACTCGGCCATTTCCTTTAGTCGCTGCCGTATCACTGGGGGTTTCTTAGCTCCACTCCTCAGGTTTTGCAATAAGTTTGTAGGTCTGATCCTCGTCTGAAGTATATAGTGTCATTATGGGTAGCTGGGATAATTGATGGCGTTTTAACACCATTTTTTCATGGTGAGCAATTAAAGATTCATAATTCTGAAGTTTAAGTGACTATTGGGCTATTTTTCTGTTAGGATCTTTCATTTGTTGTAGCCACTATAGTTAGGCAAGATCCATCATTACGTTGAAATGGTACTTATACAGGAAGAGACTAAAATGTTGATGGCCTGCAGGACAGCCAGGCACTCACTTTCAGTTATGCTGTAGATTCTTTTCTCCCAAGTTAAAACTCTACTGAAGTATGCTATAAGGGTTTTCAACTCGATTTTCATCAAGTTGAGACATAATGGCTCCCACAGCCACGTCGCTTACATTGGTGAAAAGGGTGAAAGATTTGTCAAACTCAGGCTGCACTAATACAGGAGTGGGTAGTAAGAGCCTTCCGCAGAACATAAAGGCCATCTTTTGGGTTTCTTTTCATTGGAATGGGATTTTCTTATGAAGCAAAATTGGTTTTGATTTAGAAAGTTAAGTGTAGAAGAGGAATAAATTGTCATTAATAACTGACTAATCCAAAAAAGAGCTTTATATCTTGTAAACTGAACGGCAAGTCATCTTTTAATACCAACCACTTTGTTGGGTAGTGGTGAGATTACCTCTTAGGTAAACTTATGCTTGAGGATTTTATTTCAGTCTGAAAAAACCAACATTTGGTGGGCTTCAACTTCAGTGAAGCAGAGCAAAGATGTTTGAACACCTCCTTTAGATGATCTAGATGTTGATCAAAAGTATGGGAAAATACTGTCACATCATTTAAATAAACCAGGCACACGACATCTTTAAGTCCTCCAGTGATTATTATCTCCCTCTGAAACGTGGCTGTGGCGTTGCATACCCCTTGAGGCATGCGCGTGGGCTCCGATAAATCCTTCACTCGCTATATGAGCACATTTCTCTCTATCATCAGGCGCAAGCTCAATCTACAACTACCCACTGGTGAAATCCATTACCAATAAAAGCTAATTACTGCATTGAGTCGCAATGAATCATTGATTCAGAGTATTGGGTAGCTACCCTTTTGAGTGATGGCATTAAGCTGGCGGTAACCCATTACCACCTGATGTCCTCCTTCCTTCTTTCTCACAAGTAGCAAATGCGAGGCCCAGGGACTTTGCGATGGTTTCACCAATCCAGCGTCCAGGAGTTGCTTTAGTTCTCTCATAACCTGGGCTTCTTTCAACAACTACTTTTATAGGTCAAGTGTAGATTGAAGAAACTTCGGTTTAAGCACCCTGTGCTGAGCCCCCTCCATCATATCAAAAATCGTCTGGCCCCATGGAAAAATATCAGCATACTCCATAATCAAAACATATCCTGTCACTGTTGCTTGGAGGAGAGGGATCACCTATCTCTACTTTAACTCAGGCTATAAAAGTACTTTCATCAATTTCTTAAATCATGCAACGTTCCACACCCATGCATGGACTCGACTTGATAAGAGGGTAGAGTTCTGACATATGTAACAGGTTGGCCATAAGAGAACTGCAATAGTTTATCATTAAAGTTAGTCATAAAGATAGTTAAATGACCCTGGTAAGCCAGATCCAAAACCCCAAGACAGGTGAGAGGTTCCCAAATAGATAAGTTAGGATCAATATGATTTTTTTAATAGATGGCCCAGCAGAATGTAATTTTAAGCATGGTGTCCACTAGAATCTGGGATATTGGGTTATACAACATGGTTAATTATAAACACAGCCATTTCTTCCTGGGCTTCTGCACTGGAAGGGGATAACAGGCTTTGGTCCAACTGTTCGGTATTCTAGCCATTTGATGCGGTTTGGATATTCTAGTAAACAACCCTAGGCTTTCACTTTCCTTTTTCTAAAGGAATATCCTTTATTAATTGGGTTGGGACCATCTAGTACTAAAAAAAGATATCCTTTATTAATAGACAATTCGATACCCTAAAATAGAAAATATAAGACCTTATTGCTTATTTGGATATTGAATTCAACCAGAAGTTGTGTACCTTCGAGAAGGTTATATCCATTGTTCTCTAGCACAATTCCAGGTCATTACTATTAGAGATCCAAAATGCAGCAGAAGGGAAGAGTAGTATCCCATGATGCAAATCTGATGCAGTCCTGCAGTTCTGCAATCTAAAGTATGGTTTTGATCTGGAGCGACTTGAATAAATTTTACTAGTTGAGAGGATATGACGTTAACTAGAGATCCAGTACAAACTATGGCCAAACTTTTCACTTTATGGATGACGACTTCTACTTGGTTGACTTTGGTGACAAATTGAGGGATTAAGTAAATTAATTTTTTTGGAGGATGAGGTCCCAAAAAGGCGGATAAGAAGAAGAAAAACCTTTATTTGAAGTTAGAAAGTCCTGAATATCCAATTTATCAGGTTTGGATAAAATGTAACATTCAGTGCGCAGAGTGGTAGTATATTGTTATTGAGGCGTGGCATCATCAGCAGAGGGTGCCTTATGCCCTAAGCTGACTCTGCCTTTCCCACCTCATCGGCCTGTTTCTTCCAGCAGGAGCTTTTTTGATGGGAAATTTCTGCAATAATGATAAGGATCGAGATGGGGTTTAGAACTTTGGATTTTTTTAACTGCATGAATGTGAGGACGGTTCCATTTAGTAGATGGCTGATGCACTTCTGGCTCCTGCAACTCAATTATAGATTCCTTGATATCAATAATTGACTTATACATCTTCTTGGCATTCTGAAGTAAGCACAAGATTTGTACTGTGTTGATATGTGGAGAGGACAGGGAGAAGGCATCATCTAGTTTAACTTAATCACAAAATGAAAGGGATGAACTTCATGATAAAACCGTATGGAAAGTTTTATGATGGTTTCCCCATGTCTTAGTCAGATTCTCTAAAAAGCATGTTCTGGGTTCTAAAGGGATAGGTTACTTCTGAAACTTTTAATAAGGGCATCCTTTATAGCTGACCAATTGTTGAATCTTGGCGATTTCATATATACCTGCTGAAGGGTTTTTCATACAGGGTTACGGCCATTGGACAATTGGAACAGATGATATGAGAATTGTTAGTTCCTCAAACCACTTGTAAATTATTAATTTATAATAAAACGGGAGTAATTTTCCCCAATACACCTCTTTATTTTTTATATAATAAATTGTCGGATCTTATTATAGTTTGCTCCTTCTTTCTTCCTTCTTTCTTATTCTCTAATACCAAAAAACTCCTCTTCCAGTCCCCTTATTTCACTGATATCTCAGCGACCTCAGTCAGTACTGACCCTATTGCTTTGGGTTATTCGTTTCGCCATATTCTCATTGGTTTCAGCTTGTTGTTCAATTCTTTATCGCCCTAATTCAAGGCGATCCTATTTATCCTTTGTCAAATGTCAACATCACCTTATTGCCCTAATTTGAAGGCAATCCAATATGACCTGTTATAACCATTATCGCCTCATCCTAAGGCAATCAATTAATTATAGCTCTGAAACATCCTTTGCAGATTCTATCCATTGAACCTTACGCGCGGAATTCCTCCAATGATTTGCTTGATCATAATGGTGGATTGTCGTCCATTCATATAGATTTGCAACATTACCCCCCTTGACTGGATGATAAGCTAAACATTTCTTTTTCCTTCAATGCCATGTGAACTATCATGTGTCAACAGCTGTGAGTCCATGAGTTCACTTTCTTCTATCATCTGTGGCTTGGTGCAGAGTTACCCAACCCAGGCCACATCCCTTTTCCCTATTTTCCTTTTCCCCCAGCTGATGAGGATAAGGATAATGTAATTTCACAACCGTGCTAACCTAGGAAGAGATTCTTCCCAAATTTTTCAGCCATTTGGCTTCCTGGCGCGCCCCCTTTGGGGACATAGTGGTCCAGCTACGCTGGGGAGGGGAGAGGACCTGAGGGCCTTCATATAATGAAGTGGCCCAGCTCCTGGCGAGTGGCTTTAGTCACTTAGGGCTTCTGTCTCTTGCCAAGCCTCATCCCGTGGCTCTGTCTGTTCAGCAGATGCTGCGCTTTGTGCAGTGGGTGATAGCCAGCTGGTCAGGGTCCTTTCCCCACGCTCCTACCCACTTCCAGTCTTTGGGGTAAACTTCTGCAAAAACCTGTTAGCTCACCTTCACTCTGAGGTCACCGCAGCGTTCACCACCCTTTAGAGCCAACGATCCATTGCAATACCTTCCCATCATGGCTCTCTTAGGTAACTTAATTTTGCATCCCACTACTGCTGTAGGTTCAGTAATAGAGCTGCACTGGACAGCCCTCAAGTGGGCCCAGCAAGTGGAATTCACCACAACTGCTCCTTTTCTAATAGTATATACAAGCATGGAGGACTTCCTTGTAGATTGCCTGGCACTATCGCAGCCTTTTCCCCTCGAGCTGGAGCTTACCTGCTTACTTGCCAGCCCTTATGACTCTGACCCCTCTGTTGGTGTACTCATTGATTTCACGGGGGCATTAATGCATGTGGTTGCAAGCTTTTCTCCTAGTGGGGCAAAAACAGTTTTGACTCAATCAACCAGCTGATCTCTCACCACCTCACCTGCTGCCATGGAACCCCAGTCCACCTTTCTCTTCCAGTCCCGTTGCACTGGCCTCCCCTCCTCAGATGAGCGCAGTGGCCCCGGAGTGGACGTTGGCCCCCTTGCTCTTACCTTGGCATCCTTCGCCTCCACCCCCAACCCCTGATGAGCCCATAGAAACCATGGCACTCACGAAGCAGCAGAATAATAAATAAAGGTATATTGATCAAAACAAAAGGAACACCACAAGAAGCCAAAAAAGTCAGGAAGGTGAAGACAGCAAAGTGAAAGACCTCAGGTAACAACCCCAAGTAAACTTAATATAATCCACATATGATATTTTCTTCAATTAATTTATCATCATTAGCAGTTAGACATTTTTTCCATTTTTAGAAAGGCTATATTATTGCTTATATGCCTGAAGGAATTTTGCGTGCACCCAATTTTATAATCCAACTGCTTGAAGGATCCTTGATAGTATAAGCGTCAACTCCCATTTTTCTATTATCTCAAAATGGCCTGAATCAAATATTCGTGAGCTTGTGCTTCCGCCCAAACCCGTGCTGATCATGGAATAGCACCATATAATCATCTTTAAACTGTGATATACCACTTCTCCGTAAATATCAGCATCCTGATTTTTGATTTTCTTGGCTAAGCTGAACGAGCACGCTTTAGGTGTAACTCAATCAGTGTATTCGTAAGGGTGGTTAAATAGCATTGTGAATCTATTCCGCCAGTGTCCTCTACACAGGCATATAGAAGCGCAGACAGAGCGGGGTGCTGTCCATAAAGCAATTGAAGGGGCTTTTCCCCGTGGCAGAATGGTAGCTAATATTGTAGGCAAACACCGCAGTAGAAAGAAGGGTACTCCTATTAGAGGGCCTATCTGTAACCAACTTCCATAGTATATTCACCAGAGTCCTGTTAACCCGTTCAACCATTCCGTTGGACTCAGGGTGATACGGGATGGTTAGGACCCTGCGGATGGCCATCAATTCGTTGAGCTTGGGTTAAATGTGAGAGGTGAAGTTGGTTTCATTGTCAGTAAAGATAAACTGTGGGCAGCCATGACGCTATATGATGCATTCCATTACAAACTTAGCCACACTAACTTCCCCCAGATCCCAAATGGCTCGCGGCTCAACCCACCTGGTCAAGTGGTCAATTCCACCAGTATATACTTAGACCAGTTAGCTTCAGTCAGCATTGGTCCCACAACATTAATAAAGTCTGTATGCCAAGCAAAGCAAGGTTTTACTGATTGGTATGAAGCTCCTGGCAGAACGGCTTCTCCATATGGCACTGGTGGCAGCAAGACAGGGTTTCAAGCACATCAAATTGCATACTTTCCCAATAATACCGTGGCCTCAACAATTCAAGAGTTTTCCAGACTCCACCATGGCCAAATTCTTGGTGTGAGCTCATAATAGTATTTGGGCGTGTAGAAAGTCCTGTGATATTTATGGTATTGTCCCCTATACACTTATACAATTCCCCATTTTTTAGGAATGAATTGGTCCTGAGTCCATCTAGTAACCTGATAAATTGAGGCGGTTCATCATTGTACTTTCCGCTGAGCATTTTGTCAAAAAAATGTCGCTTAAATATGCCGTAACCGCATTTGTTGGTAATCTGGATAAACAATTGTCGTTCTGGTGTTTTACTCCTGGTTGGTAAAGAATTTTAAAGTCATAAGCTTGCAGCTTAAGAGCCCATTAGGCCAGTCGCCCCTCAGGCTCTCTTAAATTCTGCAACCATCACAATGATGCATGATCTGTCATGACTTTAAACTTTACTCCATGCAAGTAGACTCAAAACTGTTCATATGCATAGATCACCACTAAGCACTCTCACTCAGTTACAGTATAATTTCTTGACAATTCAAGCTATGACTACAGTATGCCACGGGGTGATCCTGTCCCTCATCGTCCTTCTGCTACAGGACTGCCCCAACAGTGGAAAGTGACGCATCTGTTTGCACTATAAATTTCTTATTGAATTAGGGTAAGCAACATGAATGCACTAATTAACGCCATTTGAAGTGTATTAAAGGAGCATTAGCGTCATTCCATCCATTTTAACATGATATCTTTCTTTAGTAGCTCAAACAGCGGACCTCCAATACAACTGAAATTGGGTACGAATTATCAATAATAACCCACCACTCCCAGAAACACCTGAATGTCCACTTATTAAATAACTTAGTCATCTTTTTGATAGCCTTTACCTTGCTGGTTGAGGTCTTAGCCCAGTCAATTCCACCACAAACCTAAGGTACTCAAGCTGATCCTTGAAGAAGTGGCATTTCCAAGGCTTGATTTTAATATTGCCCTCAGACAGTCAGCGAAATACCTCTTCCAAGTGGGTAAGGTGCTCAGTGAATGTGCGAGAGAAGATGTTAATATTGTCAAGATACACAAGAACGCACAACAGCTTCAGATCACCCATTATGGTGTCCATTGCTCGTTGAAATATAGCCAGGGCATTATATAGACCTTACAGCATACAAGTTAGTTGGAAAAGCCCTTTTATTGTGATTATGGCGCATTTTTCTTGTTCCACCATGGGCAACTCAATTTGCCAATACCTGGATATTAAATCCATCGCAAAGAAGTAGCGGTCTTTACTTAACCAATCTAGCAAATCTTCAATCTTTGTAGATGGTATGAATCTTTTTGGTGATACTATTGAGCTTCCAGTATTCAATTACTACGCGGTTAGTGCAATCCTTCCTTTTAACAATTAGGACAGGCTTAGTCACAGATTTTTAGATGGTTCAAGCATTCCCTGCTCTAGCAGCTTTTCAATTTCCTCGGTGACAACTTATTCAGCTGCCATGATCAGCAGATTAGTTGAGACCTGATGGGGGATGATCCCCAGTGTCCAGCTGATGAACAACCCCCCAAGCACATCCCAAATCATGATCATCAACCGCAAAAATCTCTTTATATTTTTGAAATAAAGCTTCCGCCCATTCCTTCTGGTCTTCTGATAACTCCATTAAATTCTCGTGCGGTACAATCACCATTGCACCAAGATGCAGTTCAATGGGCAGACCAAATTCATCCAGAGAACCGAACTCATGCACCTGAATAATTTCCTCAACCAGGTTCAGATGTAAATATGCTATAATCTGATGACGGTGGATTCAAATTGGTTAGTTCTGAAGATTTTCTATCAATACCTTGATTTCCCTATGGCCTGGAAGTATGATGCCTGGAGCCACATGGGGCTCAAGCCGCGATTGCTGATAAAGGGCCAATGATCTCCCCATAGGGCTCAGCTGGCACTTCCACCTCTAATTCAGTGTCTACTATCACTTGATGTCCAGAGAGAATGGATATAGCTCCAGATGCTCTAAGCGGTAGCCCTAATATTTGTATATCTGATGGATGAGGGCCCAAGTTTCCTTTTAATAGATGATAGTGCACTGTAATCACCCCATCGCTGTAGGCAAGGTTAATCTGTCCCATATGCCCTGAGCTCTTTTGACACTCCATTAGAGGTGAAATAGTTTGGGATTCGCTGTCCCAAAATGACTAGAGTCTTGCATCATGTCAATGACAGTCCCATAGTGTCACATAAAGGCAGTCCCAATCAACAGATCATAGTTACTATTTGGTAATACCACTGCCAGAGCCACAACAACAATGGATCTGAATTGAAAGGAAGCGCGCTATAGGCTTCCTCAGAAACTGTGGTTTCAGCTACAGCGGTCCCATACACCATCTGGTGGTCTATGTCAGGTTTTAAGGACAACTTCGCCAGTAATTTAGTGGAGACAATATTAACAGGAGCGCCCATATCAAATATAGTGCGTACCCAAGCTTTAGCTACCACAAGTCACAGTAAGTGCATTCTGAGTGAGATGAATGCCGGCTATTAACTACATGTATGTTCAGTGATTCATGTTTTCTCAGGAAACTCATAATACCCGCACCAATTTTAGGGTATTGTGTTACAATAGCGTCCAGAGGAATGGCGACATTCACTTCTCTCATGGAAAAAGCATCTGCAAATGTTTCTAACTGGTATGATGGACTTTGGTCGAACATTTGACAAGCATAAAGCTTCAGTCGCTCCATAGATTCTTTATCCGCCATTTCTTCGACTTGTGCTTGGGTCAGCACATTTACCCTCCCAACCAGCTGTTGGTAGAGGAATGTATCATCATATTGGGAGGCTTCTTCTACGAATAACACAGTAGATTCAGGTGGGACGTTTAAATTCAAGATAGCAGAAGTAGAAAGTCCTGTCTCTACTCCACTTTAACTTTTCCCTGATAGCCTTGATCCCTTTGTATGGGAGGGATCCATCAATTAGGGCACCATCATCCCATGTGTCCAGTGTGACTGCAATTAAAACAGCTTACTCCATAGGTCCTACAGCTGTGCTTAATAAAAGCTGGTCCACTTGGTAGGTGGTTCTGAAAAGAATCGGCGTAACCAGACCCCCATTGGTAGAACAACTGCCACCAATCAGTGTAGTTAGGGCCAAAACGGTCTTTGAATAAATGTTGATTGGTAGTAAGGAATGACCGTTGGTCTGCGGTGAGTAACCTGATAGAACCTTCACTTACTAATTGACTTTCCACACATGATTAGGGTGGCCAACACAACAGTGCAGATTTGTTTGGTATTGGGTGGAGGGAAAGTTAAAGTTGAGCGATGTACAAACTGAACAAATTTAAGAAGAGGTACATCATCCTCTAACAATGGGGCCATGACATTGTAAAGTTCAGGGTATGGCTTCACCGCTGAGGCCATTGCATTAAAAACATTAACTTCGGATAAAATCCCTGCCCCAAACAGCACTTGTGATTCCATTGTAAATCCTTCAGTGAATGCGGTGAGGGTCTCATTTCACTGAAACCAAATGGTCAAGAACTTGGCTTTCTGCTGTGATAACTTTGCAGTTCTGCCAAACAACTGCAGCACCATCTCCTTAACTTATTGGCATGAAACGGAACTAGCTGCAAGGTAACAAATGACTTGATCAGCACTCCCAACATCCAAGGATGAGAGCATTAGTTTCGCCCTCTGCCGATCTGAAGTTCCTTCAGTTGCAAACTCAAATCATTGAAAGAACCCATGAATATTTCCTTTGCGATCAAATGTCAGCAACTTATTACTGTAAACCTTCTGAAGCAACTCATCTTGCCTTTTGAGCACAGTATCCAACGTGAGTCTCAGCTCCTCATATGCAACAGGCCCAGCATGTCATGCAGATACCTTACCACCGCAACCTGGATGTGACACAGCCAGCAACTGAGTTTGCATTGTATTGTTTTTGGTCAATAAGCACCCTGTAGTGAGCACCACTACTAATCTTGGCGATTCCATATATACCCGCTGAAGGGTTTTTCGCACAGGGTATGGCCATTGAACAATTGGAACAAATGATATGACAATCCCGGTTCCCTGGACCACTTGTAAATTATTAATTTATAATAAAACGGGAGCAATTTCCCCCAATACACCTCTTTATTTTTTATATAATAAATTGTCAGATCTTATTATAGTCTGCTCCTTCTTTCTTCCTACTTTCTTCTTCTCTAATACCAAAGAACTCCTCTTCCAGTCCCCTTGTTTCACTGATATCCCAGCGACCTCAGGCAGTACTGACCCTTTTGCTTAGTTTATTCGGTTAGCCTTTTTCTCATTGGTTTCAGCTTGGTGTTTTCAATTCTTTATCTCCCTGATTTGAGGCGATCCAATTTATCTTTTGTCAAATGTCAATATTGCCTTATCGCCCTATTTTGAAGGCAATCCAATACAACCTGTTATAATATCATTGCCTCATCCTAAGGCGATCATTTACTTATAGCTCTGAAACATCCTCAGAGGATTCTTGTTCATTGAACCTTTGGTGGAATTCCTCCAATGATTCGCTTGGTCATAATGGTGGCTTGTCGTCCAGTCATATAGATTTGTAACACCAAGTATTACATGTCTTGAAGTATGACATCATGATTTCCCAAGCTTTACCATCCAGACAGGTTTGGGTGTGATGGCATTTCTGAAGAACCATATCAAGTTCCATTACACCTTGATATACAATTAGATAGTACTGAATGGTTCAGTATTGGGCACGTAGACCTCCTTAAAGCTGGGCTAAAGTATTAATAGTTTTGGAGAGGATGTGGATAGCTGGAGAAGGTGGTCACTTGGATTCAGTGGGTTTCATTGCACCTACGTCAGTATGAAAATTGTTTTGTCAATTTGGTGTTGTAATTTATCCATATCATCCTGGAGAAAGGTAAAACAGTCATTGACATGAGTAAGTGGAGCCTTGGTGTCAGAAATTGACAGAGATTCCTCAATCTTAGCATATTATAGGCCAGTTAATCAGAGAGAGTATCTTTTTGGCCTCAATAAATTGAATCTCATCATTCATCCAATCAAGTTGGCGGTTCACTTGGTCCTTGGAGTCAATCAGATTGGAACAGGTTGCTGTCATTATTGCATAATTATTGTACAAGGAGACAATGGCTATATCAACTTTCTTTCACTTTGATCTACTAAATAAAAGCTGAATTTTAAGTTTTTAAAAAGTACAAAAATCCAGCCGCTCAAATCAAGCAATTTAATCAGTATTTTGATGCCATTGACACCTGCTGCCGCAGCTTGGGGTGGTGGTGCGCCTCCTTCTGGCGTCCTTCAGCCACCACCAAAGTGCACCTGAGCTCTGCTAGCCCTCCCAATGCCACCAGGCGTCACGTCCAACCTCAGGAGATAGCCTACTATCTCATAAGCTCACAGGCGGTGTTCTGGAGCCCTTTGGTGCTCCCTCAGAGCAACCTGGATTTTGGCCTCTGGGTTAAATATGGGCATCTTTTCACATACATGAGTGTGGCCATCATCGAGATGGCTACAGCAGTTTTTAAACCTGCTGGATATGTTAATTTTCGCCTTTCAAGGGCTATTTTGACCTTGGCTTTAGATCTAAGTCTGATGCAGTGGCAGCATCAAAGGTTCCAATAATTTGTAAAAATTACTAATCCCCACTTTTTTCACACGGCTCTTAGAAGAGGCCACTTTGGTGTTCCAGTTCGCCAGGTTACCTTTGTTTCTCTCCCTGAACGCCTTCACCACAAACTGACAGAGGGTTTGGCCATTTATGGGGCAGACCCCATCTTGCAGTTTGTGGTGCGCAACTTGTGGGTCAGTTGTCAGAGCAACGCACCTTTGTGACGATCCACCCTTTCCATTGCAACACCCACCTCGCAATTCCCCCCACACTGTGATCATATCCACACCTGATCACCCTTTTTGGGCATGTGTCAGAAATGGCTGCGCCATATGCCCCTTGTACTTTAAATTAGATCATTTGAAGAGCAAGTGCCCCACGGCTTCCACCTCCACCGCTATGCCACTCCTCCTTCTGGTGTTGGGCCAGCTGCTGCCTCACCCAGATGTTTCAGGTGGGGCATGATCCTCCCACCCCCAACCTTGGCTAATTTTGGCGCTGCTTCCAAAGCAGCAGCCAGTCAAAAACTAATTTAATTAAAAAAAATCGTCAGAATTATGAACCCCTGAGCTAAGGGCTGAGACAGTTTTGGCTGAGCTGCTGTGGTCAATTGTTTGCAGCCAATCAGGTTCCGCCACTGTACTGACTCCATTGGCTAGCCCAGCATTAGTTAAGTTAAATCCATTTGAGTGCCTCAAATGGATTGACAATAGTGACCGTCCATCTAATGTCAAGCTGGATTACGCTTTGGAGGAACTTTTTGTAAACCCTCCCAATTCAAATCCACGCCATTTTTGTGATCTAAAAACGGTTTATCTTAGCTATAAAAATATAACCAAAAAGGGTGGTAGAAGCAGCTGCTTCTTCCAACACCCTCCTCCGCCAACATCTCCATGAGTCGTCAGAACTCCTGTTGAGGGTATTCCCATCCCAAATTTCCCTCGTGTTTTTAATAAAGATGTAAAATATGAAATTGATGAGCTCGCTAGTGGGGCGAACTGCACTTGCATTGACAAGGAAAAAAACTTTTCTGTTTGCCCCCAATTATCCCCAAACCCGCCAGCGTAACAAGACTTTCACTTGTGTGCCTGCTCTCATCACTTTCGCTGAGCATCAATTTGCTCAATATGTTGAGGCGTTGGACACCGCCGGCCTCATTAATGAAGAAAACCCCCAATTATACCTCCTTATGCCACATGTCGCTTATGCCCCAACCCCTATGTTGTCCGCCATGGTCCACCTGTTAAAGCAGGCGCCAGACAAAAGTTTACCTAAAGCTTCCTCACCTTCTGATATGGCTTCCTAGGCTGATAACTTAGAGGCTATATTATAAATATTTTTAATTAAAATAATCCCTTTGTTTGGCTCATTCACAGATAAAGATGCGTGGTGGCTCTCCCTTTTGGATTGGGCACCACTAGTGCTAAAAAAGAGACAATGTTTAGATCCACATCAAGATGATCCTCTTCAATAGTCATCCCTGCTCCTTGGGACACCAGTAATAGTTGGCACTCAAGATCCTTAAACCGGCTTCAGGACTTTCATCAAAAGAAGGCCTAACAGATGTAGAGGAATTAGGAGGACCACGGGGACCTTCAGGCCCAGGGGCCCTTGTTCTCACTCCTTCCCACTAGGTCCAGTTTCTGTGGGAGGTCATTTTTAAATCATGGCTTTCTAGATCAGTGGTTTGGCGATTCTCATATATTTGGTCAATCAGATTAAACAAAAAGTGCTTTCCACTTGATGGCCTATGTCAGTAGCTGCATGGATCATTTTCTGAGATAGTTCTCTTAAAGGTATCAGATAACTCCAGTGCAAAACTGGGCCAAGTAACATTGAATTTCGTTGATCTCCTGGAAGTTGTTAAGTATGCCTCGCAATTCCCTTGAATAAGATTTGACACAGCTTTGACAAATTAAGAGACTGAGAATAAATTAAATAAACAATCTGGATTACATTGGATCGCCAAGTGGTGTAGCCTGAATAATTGCATCTGATGATGTAAAACGTGGTGAACAAACTACTGTAAGTAGGTTTCCGTTTAACAGAAACCTCTTTCATTGCATGGAGGTCAGGTGAGGAATATCATTTGAGTCAGGCTTCTAGAAATTTGTGCCAAGTGGCTATGGCTGGATCTCCTAACAGGGGTAATATTTCCAGTTAATAGTGCTGAGACATTGTTGGTAACATCAGCAGCCTGAATTTGGGAAAGTGATATTTCTGGGGCTGAAATAGTAAGGGTCATGGCCGCGTTGAATTCAAGATATTGGATATGAGGTAAAGCATATCTTAATTATTGGTAAGGACCCATTGGGTCAAACTTAGGTTCTCCTCCATATTGTAGGCTATTATTGCTAGAATTGTTTATCTGGAAGATAGGTCTTCACCAGGTAGACTCAGAAGGACCTGGCAAGAAGCATATATTTCATGGTTTGTTGTTTTCTTTGAAGGTCAGGACCTTAGAAAACTACTCAAAATCAGTCAAATGTACTCCAGTAAGGATCCCTAATGGTTGTTTGTCTCTAAGGCAGTCTCTCAACGAGAATAGTCATTAATCTATCTCTGTTTGCTTCAAACAGGCAGGATCTCTTTATAAATACTTTAAAATCTTAAGAGATAAAAACTAGGCAAGACTGAAGGCCTCTATTGATCAGAACTTGAGGATTTTTATAAATCATGTGAGATTTAGTATTTCTTAGTATAGATTTTGTAAGAGAATCAGTATTGAGCCAGGCATAGAAGTTTTCTGATCAGCGTTGCATAATACAAAGGCTTTCGCATACTTGGTCCTTCTGGGTTGCAGCAGCTTCATGTGACCTTTGAAAGGAATGATCTTTGCCTTAGAAATAAGAGCCTTTGTCAAGTAAATTAGAGAATTTGGAAAAATTTAGGATATTGAATGCTCTTTCAGGAGTTATTTATCCTTATTGACTTTAATATCTTTTAAATCAGTAGAGCTCTACTGGTTGTGTTATAAATCAGTAAGCATTTGAATCTCACCCATATGAGCGTGAATACCATTATACCTGACAGTAGGCCAGGAGGCGCCTCTACCAATATTGCCTTTAACTCTGTGATGGCCTGCTCTTGTTCCAGGCCCCACTTAAACTTCATTACCTTTTTCAGCATGTATGTGAGGTGTGCAACCAAGTCCGCGAATTGTGGTATAAACTGCTGGTAATATCCCACTATCTCAAGGAAAAATTGGATTTTTCTTATGTTCTTGGATGGCTCTATATCCGCAAACGCTTTGACCTTCCCATCCTGGAACTTTATTCTCTTAGGGCCAATTTTATGCGCAAGGATCTCCAGTTACCTCTTGAGGAAGGTACACCTGCTTCATTTCAACTTCATATTTGTTCTCGCAGCTGGGTAAAGACTTTGCAGAGGTGTTAAGGATGCTCTTGGAAGGTCTGGGAGAACATTATAACTTTGTAAAGATAAATCAAAACACCTGACAACAATAGATTTCCAGAAATGAGATCCATCGTGCACTGGAAGCTGGCAGGAGCGCTGCAGAGCCCCTGCAGCATCCTTGTGGGCTCAAACAACCCCTTATTATGATCAGCGCACACTTCTCCTGGTCCTCCAGCGAGAGCTCTATCTTCCAGTATCCGCTGGCCAATCCATCGCTGATAAGTATTTTGTTACGCTCAGGCGTTTCAGAGCATTATCTATGCGCAGGGTCGGGTAAGGGTCCTTTTTTATCTCATTTAATCAGCGGTAGTCCATGACTATGCAATGAATCCCAACTTTTTTTGGGTAGTAGCATTAATGGCGAAGCTTAGTGACTCTTCAGTAGTGTGATTAGTCCTGCTTTAGCTAGTTAATTTAGTTTTGAGCAATAACAGCCTCTTCAGCTTTTGAGCGGCGGTAGGGCTTTGATTTGAATGGTATACCAGACCCAGTATCCATTTTATGGATTTCTCACTTTCAGAGTCTCTAGTTGTTAGATCAAGTGCTAAAGATGTCATTAAACTCGTCCAATAGCTTTTTCAGTTCCTTCTGCTATCTGGAGGTCAGATCCCAAACCCAAGCTCATCAAAATTTCCTACAGCGTGCGCTGATTTGATATCATTGCAACTGGTCAATCAGGCCCATTCTTTGACTTACCCTTTCTTCAATCTTATAGGGTAAGTTGTTATTTCTCATAAGGTTATGATCAACTCTCTTGAGTATTTAGTATCATAGCATTTGAAAATTTCTTGTTCTTGATCAAGGATTTCATTGCAACTGTATATTCCAAAATGTTATCCTGTGGAATCTTCACGCTGATTAACAGGGTCATCTGGCGTTGTTCCCCTGGTTAAATCTCCATGGATTTGCTAGCGCTTAGCGGAAGCCCTTCTTACAAAGTAACCATGGAGGGTAACTTCTTCTCATCCATCTCTGTAAGATTGTAGTGGATGTAATAATCTGTTTGATACATCTCAACTAAGCACATCAATTGGTTTCACAGTTTAACATCATTGCCGTCACTATCAGCGGAGTTTATAGCTCAAGATACTCACAATGCTGGTTTTGAAGTCAATGTTTGCTCCAAACTTAAGGAGGAACTGCTTCCAAACTAAAAAGTCCTAGTGGTCATTATCTAAAGCCAATGCTGGTGTTGTGAGAACCATGCGTCTAAAGCACAAGGATAGCGCTGAGTAGGCTTTTAAAGTGCGGGTAAAGTTGGATCTGTAAGTTAGGTACTTCACGTTTTAATCAAAATTAGGCATAAATTTCAACCTTTTAATGAGCTTAGAAGGCATTATGTTTTCTGGAGCTCCAGTGTCCAGCACAGCTAAGACGTTCAATTTCTGGATCGCCAGTTACACTTTTGTCACACTCTAGCCAAAAAGGGTATTCAATGGTCAGAACCTCAAAGACGGATTATTAAACCTCCTCAGATCATCAGCCCTCATTGTAGTTTTAGAAGTTTCACAGCTATCTAATTCCAAGCTCTTTAAAGTTACCATCACCAAATGATTTTATTTTTTAGCTGAGTTAATGATCTAGGTAGGTTGCTCACTTTAGTTAAGTTGCTTTTCTTGCTTTATTTCTGTCAATGACATTGACTTTTAACTTAGCGGGTACAGTTACCTCTCCAGGTGCCACTAACATGTAGTTACTGTATTGGCTAAATCTTCATAATCATAATCTTATTCATCCTCAGTATTCAGATCCACCCAGTTTACGGCGTTTGGGTATCCTCTTTAGGAAGTGTAGCTCTTTTCAGTCGTGGTTTGTGGACAAAATTTGTTGAAGTGCCCAGGCTAATGGCACTTATTGCAAGTCAGTTCTTGACGGTGCAAGCGCTCTGGTAGTTTAAGATTCTTATCCTTTGGTTTGTCTCCATTGTTGTATGTGAATTAATTTTACCTTTTTAATCTAGCTAGGGGTGTTCCTGTTGGCTTATACTCCATTTTGTATGTCCCTTGTACGTTGAGTAAATGACTAAAAGAGATTTTTTGGGACATCGCGCTCTTAAATGGGGATTCAAATGCATCTTCAAGGCAAGAGCATTCTCAATTAGCTCAGCGGAACTGTTTCCAAGGAAGGTATATCCAAAGTTCCCGTTGTCCACACTTGTTAAGCTTTGAGATAGTAGCAAGAGGCGTAGCTTGCTACCAACTTGTTATTACCCATCAAAATAAGTAGGAACTTATATTTCATGTTTTGGACATCTTGTTCAATACTGAACTCTGAGAGGAGAATACTCTTAACTTCAGTCCAAGTGATTCCAGGTCAAAGGCTCATGCTAAGGATCTCTTAATCCTTACGTTTCATGCACCCTTGCATGTGGCGAGCCTTTTGGCGGTTGCTAGTTCCATCCATGATGTTTTTCATACATTTAGAAGAGTCAGAAATTATTCCTACTTCAGGAGTGTACATGGTCTTAAAGTGAGGTCTGAAGTTAGGGTCTTCTGCAATAGGGTCATTATGTATCTTTGGCAGTTGTAGGGCAGTCAGTTGAGTGGCTATTACTTGTGTCTCCAAACAAATAACTGGTCAAGTAGAAGTAGGTTCTGCTATAGTATTTAGTTGAGCCTTCAGCTCGTCAATACTCTTGTTCCTATAAAACATCATGTTGTCAGGCTATTCTGAGCGCTCTATAATCGTTCAAATTCCGAATGTTTTATCTGCTCTCTTTATTCAAGTAATAAAATCAGAACCTAGATATTACTAATCGCAGCCCAAGCTTCATATGGTTGAAGGTCCTCTCACAATTAGAATAGAACCAATTAGTGCTCTTCTAGCAGTCTCCTGACGCGTTCAAGCTGGTTTTGTAGATCATGCATTTCTAGTTCAGGGGTATGGAGTCTTAATGGATAGTATCTTCTTCCTTACCTGGAGTTCAGAGGAATCCTCTTTATGTACATTTCCATATCCGCTTAATTGTCAAACTGCCCTTGAGGAATCTCATGATCTTCACTCTGGCATGATGATGCTATCCCTATAGTGAGCACCACAGTCAGCTCTTCAAACTTAACTCACTTAACTTGTGAGGCATAAAGCTGCTCAAGGGACTTGTCTGCACAGATTAGGCACCATACAACCGTCATGAAGGTCATTGTTAAGCAATTACAAGTATGATTAGTTAATAGGAGTGTTTTGGATCGAAATAAGGAGGAAAATGAAGATGAAATTGGCCAAAAGACCCTGACCAATTCTCAGTGGATTCCGTTAAATTGGGGCAATGATTTTAGCAATAATAGTCAGCCCAAAACACCGAAGTCATGTAATCAAATTGTGCCATCTATGTGGCTAATTCAGGAGAGGCCATTGGAGGCTTCTCCCCAGGCCACCACTAATTTAGAATGACCTACCCTGCGGAGGCTGGCTCTTTTTATAGGGTTGGAAGGTGTCTTGCCAGGTAAAGAGTTTTTCATGCCAACTGATTGAGTAAAATTTATTAAATCGATAACTTGGTCATATCCTACCAACAATTGACTTTCCTTTGGTAGCTTCATCAAAATGAGGCGAGTTTTCCAAGATCTGATAGGTCCAATCTAAATATTTTCTAATTCTAGATTTTAACAAATTAATCTAAACAACAAGCCTCAAGGTTTTTAAATTCTAAATACAACTTATTAAGAGGGTTATTTCTTATCCATTGCGGCACTTAGTAAAAAAATTAAAACCCATAACTTTCTAGTTTTTACAATTTACTTATCTTTATTAATTTAGGTGTTTTATATCCCCTATTTGTTGGATTTTTAGGCCTTAATGCACCAGCGAGCTTAAAACACCCAAAAAAATCCACCAGTCTAATCATCCTCATTAAAAAAATTTCTAACAATACTACCTGTTGTAGCATTAATCTATTAGTTACTGTTTGTGCCCAAGGCAAAACTCTTGTTGAAACTCTGAGAAGTTCTCTTTATGTTGGCCCTTGGATAAACGGAATCCAATCTAATCTCTCCCTTGGCATCTGCTCCAAGGTATCCACATACAATAAGTGTCTTGTTCAAAAAGAGCTTATTTCAAACAAGTTTCACTATGTTGTTCAATTACTGGTCCCAGACTGAGTACTAGCCATTAAATCAATTAGAACGATAATAAGTGAAACAAAAAGGGTAAAGTAAGACTAATAAAAAAATTAAAAAGTAGAAAATTGAAGTATCTAATTCTGGTAAAAATCAAGAAATAAATACATGAATGTAAATTATGAGTAATTTGGGAAATGGAGTAGCAATATTGAGGTCTTTCAGGATTTCCTAGTTAGGTGGCGTCAGATTGCAACTTTAGTTGCTTTGACCATTTGTTGTAATTCTTTTATCCATGAGCTCCTCCTTGAAGTAATAAACCATGAACCTGGATGTCCAGGGACCCATTTTTCAGTCCCAGTTTCTATTTGTGGACGTGTCTTTTCCTTGGGTATTGCTTTTGTACCTGAATTGGTATATGCTTCTCAACCTCAGGTTGGTGTGATGGCGCAGCGGTATGCGCCTTATATCAGGTTTTTCTATAGCTTTTAATTTTTCTCCTTGTTATTTTTTGTAATATTCATATGAGATCCTTAATTTCTATCAGATGATTCTGTTGGGTCATTTCATCATCAATGACGTTTTTCTATTTATTTTGCCCAATAGTATAAAAGTGGGTCAGTTTCCATAGTCTTCTTTAGTGACATCACTATCAAGATTAAATAAATACTTGGGATCTTCAGGTACTAAATACTCAATATGACGTCATTCTGAACATTTTGCAAATTTCTTAGCTCAATCTAATCTATAAAAGGGGTCATATAACTTATCCATGGCAGGTACCTTGCCTGCACTTTCGCCAGTTTGGGATTAACTCTGCTTTTCCGTTGATCAAGGAATGATTAACTGGTGCCCTTTTAGTCTCATCTGCAACGGAACTAAACTCCCCCTCATTTTGCGCTATGAAAATGAATGCTGTACCATTCCACTCCAAGCATCAGATTGCTGTTGAAGTGTCTGCCTCGCCTGACTGTCATCTTCTATACAAACCTGAAGCTAAATCTGTTGTGATGCTGGAAGAGGGTTTACTACATCCTGATGTCCCAGCAACCTTTACTGCTGCAAGTAAGAATGACCTTCTCAAGTTCCAAAATTAAGCCCATAACTCCTTCATTTATGTTGTGGCGGTGGACCATGGTCATAAGCCTAAAATTTCCTGCATTTATATTGCCACCTTTGTCACGTTCCCTGATGCCCATATCCAAGCTGAGCATAACTTTGCCAACTATATTAGTTCCTTTATCGCAGTGCACAATCTCTTCCCAGAATTTCCTTAGGGGGATATCAAACCCCATATGGCGGATGCACACACACTCCTTAGCTTTCTGCCTTGTCCTGCACTTGCTCCATGAAGATTTTGCAGATTAAGTATCCTGATCTCTCTCCCCCTGTACCATGGTCATATGGCCTTTGACATTGCCATCCTAGATTTTTTTAGTTCTGGTTTTGTTTAATTTTAATGTCATTTTGCTCGCTTAAGTATCTTGGTCAATTTTGCATATTTCTCTTTTGCTTCAATAACTAAATCAAAGCCAAATTTGGCTTTTTTTCGTAAAAAATACATAAAAAGTCCACTTGATTGAGCCAAAGCTTACCAATGTCGATGCTCTCAATGCCTGCTGTCCCAACTTGGGGTGGTGGTGCACCGCCATCTGGCATCTTTTGGCCACCGCCAAAGTGCACCCAGTCTGGCTCTGCTAGCCCCCCCTAATGCTACCGGCGTTATGTCCCCCTTGGGACTTGGGCCACTTTTCACAAGTGCCCAGGTGGTGCTCTGGAGCCCTTTAGTGCTCTCATGGAGCAATTTGCATTTTGGCCTCCAGGTCAAATATGGGAACCTCTTCCCATATACAAGCGCAGCCATAATCAAGATGGCCACAGCGGTGTTTAAACCCGCCAGCTTCATTGATTTCTGCCCCTTAAAGGGGTATTTCAACCTTTGTTTCCGTTCTAAGGGCCAATGCAATAGCAGCATCTAAGCTGCCATTAATTTTCAAAAAAAATTCCTCTTCCTATCATTTGCACCCATCTCCTGAATGAGGCCACTTTGGTGGTCCAGTTTGCTGTGTTGCCCTCCCACCTTTCCCCCAAACGCCTCCGCCATGAGATCACTGAGGGTTTGGCCATTTATGGCGCAGATCCCATCCTTGTAGTTTGTAGGGTCCAAATGGAGTGGATCATTTAGCAGTGCTGCACACCTTTGTGACAATCTGCCATTCCATCACGACAACCATCTTGCAATTCCCTCAAATGGTAATCATATCTGCCCCAGATCACCCAATATGGGCGTGCGTCAATAATGGCTGCGCCATTTGCACCTTGTGCTTTGAGCTTGAACACTCAAAGTAAGAATGCCCTATGGCTTCCGCCTCCACCGCTTCTACTTCTCCTGCCTTTGGTGTCAGGTTGGAAGCCGGTTTGGCACAATTTTTAAACTAGGGCTCAAACCTCCCGTCCCCTACCTCAGCAAATTCTGGCGCCACTTTCTAGGCGGTAGCCAATCAAAATTTAAAAAAAAATTAAAAAAAATTTAACCAATTGGACTGGATTACAGAATCCTGAATCAATATCTGACTCAGTTTCAGCTGAGCTGCCATGGTCAACAGCATGTGGCCAATCAGCTTCTGCCACTGCCCCAATTCTGGTGGCTGGCCCAGTGCTGGCCAAATCCAATCCATTCGAGGCTCTCAAATAAATGGATGAGGATAAACTACTGTACCAATTAAAACCAATTTTACTTTGAAGGAGTTTTTTTCTTCCTGTTTTGATCCCCGCCTTTTCACCCTCAAAAAGGGTTTTCCAATTTATATAAAAATATTAATAAAATGACAGTTGAGGCTGCAGCTGCCCCTGCCAACACACTACTTCGCCATTAACTTCATGGGGCAAATTGATCCCATTTGTTGAGTATATTCCTATCCCCAATTTTCCCCATGATTTTGAGGAAGATGCGAAGTATGAAATTGAGGAGCTTGTTTTTAGTGTGAGCCAAGCTTGCATCAATGCATCAAAAACTTCTCTTTTTTACCCCAATTATCCCAAAACCCGCCGGTACATCAAGTCATTCACTTGTGTGCTTGCTCTCATCACTCTCGCTGAGCATCAACTTGCTCAATATGTTGATGCAATGGACACTGCCAGTCTCATCAAAGAAGAAAAACCACAATTATACCTCCTTATGCCTCATGTCGCTGATGCTTATACCCCAATGTTGTCTGCCATGGTCCGCCAGCTAAATTGGGCACTGGAAAAAAGTTTCCCCTAAGCTTCCTCATCTTCTGATATGGCTTCCTAGTCTGTTAGCTTAGGTGTCATATTAGGAATTTTCATTATATCTAATATTCCCTTTGTTTGGCCCATTTGCAAATAAAGATGCGTGGTGGCTCCCCTTTTGGGTTGGGCACCACTAGTGTTAGAAAAAGTATCTTGGTCACTATTGTTTTTTTTATTTTCTATTAAGTTATGTCATCCCCTGCTTTTCTTTCCCATAACAATAACATCAGTTACTAAGATTTGATTCAAACAGAAATTTTTGATAATCACACAGGTGAGATGAGCGAATTCAATAAATTCTTTTAAACTAGGTAAAAGTCATATTAGGCAATGTCCAAAAGGGTGCACCCAAGGGTAAAAAACTCCCTGGAGGGGGCTTGGGAGACAACGCCGCCAAAAATCCCCAAACCCAAACACCGCTCAGGTTTGTGAAATTTACCACAAAACAAATCCAATATAGGAAATACAGTACGCACAGCCCCTATTGAAAGAGGAACATGGGCTCTAACTTTTCTTAGGGGTAGAGTCCCCAACTCTGTGGGAGAAGGTAGGTGAAGCACAGGCCTCCCTCTTTCTCCATGTGGTATATGTTACCACCCACACCATCCACTGCGGCTGGATCAATATGGCTTTTGAAACCAAAGAAGATGCAGATGCTGCAGCAAAAGTCTGTGTCAAAATTGTCCTCCCTGAGGGCAAACAAATTGTGCGCACTGTGCACACCAGATGGAACAAAGCAAATACTTTCTTCATCTCATTCGACTCACTCTCCACCAACCTCCCCCGCAAACTAATTGAGGAGGAACTCCAAATCTGCCTTCAGAGCTATGGAGAAATCAAACAACTAAAACTACAATGATTACACCTGATGCCAAACCAGTGCACAGGAAAGGCGATTGCCATGATCAACCTGGTCCCCAATGTGGCTTCAGACCTAACAAAAATCCCATGCACCATGGTGCTTCACCTCCCAGTGGGGGGAGTGTCAAAACCTTTCCACATCACACCAATATGCGCACCGCCCATCTGCAACCATTGTACCACACTGGGGCACAAGAAACATGCGTGCCCCAAGAAGAAGGGCATCTTAACCTTTTTTGTGACAATGCTATGGATGAAGATAAAGAGACCTTCAGAAAAATGGTTGATGCCAACCGCGCTTTCCTCTGGGGAGAGGACGGACACTATGTCATCATAGACCCAGTATCACCCAAATTACGCAAACAGGTACAGAAGGCCTGCAAGCGGGCAGCGGCCAAGGCTGCATCACTCGTGACCTCCTCCATTGACCTGGACCAAATACTGATGGACATGGAGGAAATTGGATGAACCAGCCAATCAGAACAGAATGCCCAAGCCAAAGAATCCATGGAGGATATTAACTAAGCTAAACAGTTAGATCGGACAACCTTCACTGAAACTTTTCTCAACAATCTGACAGAATCACCATGTGATCTCAATCAAATAACCTTATCTGGGCAATTTGACTCCATTATGGGCGAGACAATTGGGACCAGAACTTCAAAATTAAACCCCAAAACACCAGAAAACAATCAGTGCACCAATCTGAATCAAACAAAATCATGTGTGGAAAAGCTTAATACAATCTCCAAATCCAATAAACCCGCACAAAATCACCACAAGGTAAGGAGCTGGAAAACGCCTCAGAGTGGACTGGCCCAATCACACGGAGCAAGTCCAAGGCAATGAGCGGGGGACTAGGGCTGGAAGGCCCCCCACCCGCTCCTGAGGCGCTGCGGGCACCTCAGTGTCAATAGGAATGCTAAACATCACAGGAGCCAGGGCTCAAGCATCCTGAGCCAAAAAGCTGGACTTCCTGTGAAAACTCCCTGTAGACATCTTGGCCATACAAGAAACCCGCTGTCTACAGGGGGAAGAGGGATCCTGGTTGGCCAGGGTATCACCTTCCCAGTTGATATGGACGTCCCACTGTGGGGAAGTCATCCATAATAATAAAAAATTAAAATTTGTCAAATCCTCCTCGCATTTGCATAGCCGCATACTAGCTGCAACAATTGTAAACCAAGTGGTTAAAATCTTGATAGCCTGTATCTACACACCATACACCACATCTGAGAGGAAACATTTCCTCAAGTTTCATCCCAACGCTCAACCTCCTACCAGATACCATCCTGCTGGGCGATTTTAACTGCTAGGATAACCCCACCATGGACCAATGGCCCAACTCCAGGGGATACTCACTAGGACATGTCAAGTTCCGCACAATGAAGGCATCCCTTGGCCTGTATGACACCCTCCCCTGTGTCTCCACTCCTTCCCCACATGACCCACTCCAGCATACGCGAGGGAATGCTCATCTCAATGTGTCACATCAGCCACATCCATACACCGAAATCCTGCCACCCATTTATTACTAACTTTGCTACTAAAAGATCAATTTTCTCTGACCACCTTCTAGTTTTGGTACAGCTCATTCTAACCAGAACTCAAATGCAGACGTCACCCTGGAGGAAGCTATACCCAGAGAATATAAAACTACCCAAAATCTTCAACTGGGTCAAGCACTAAGCTTTGAACCCAGAATTTGCAACCATGTTCACATTTGATCCCATCAAAACTTGGATAAATTTCAAATCCAAACTATTAAACAAAACTTGCTATCTCGCATTGTTCAAATACACTGCAGATACTGCCACGATCAGGCGCACCCTGGCGGAACTAGACCAATTAGAACTCAACACCCCAAAGTCCAGCTACAGCCCCAACTGGGGGCACAAATGGGCGAAAATCTCTGCCCGCCTAAATGCCCTCATCCATGAACACCAACTTAGAATTAAAGTACATGGAAAGGTAAGCACATAAAACAAGGCAAAACCTGTTTGGCATTTTTCTTCTGCCAATACCACTCCTGAGGCAATCTGCTCTAGTGCGCACAGGTCTGCAAAGCCGACAGAACGTGGCAACTGACCCAACGGAGGTCTAGGCGGAAATACACTGCTTTTACACCTAGTTTTACCGTGACACCCCATCTGATCCCCCAAAAATAAAAATAAAATGTACACACCGCCAGAATACAGATTGCACCGCCGGACTATAGTCTCCTAAACCTGACAACACATGAGGATCTCTGGAATACAGTCTGTGGTGCACCGCATAGGAAATGCTCAGGCCCTGATGGGATACCCTACGAAATTTTATAAAACATACTATAAACAAATCTCTCCCCTCTTCCTAGCATATATAAACCAGTGCCTGCTGGAGACTCGTCTTCTGCCTGGAGGCCAAGACTCCTATGTCATTACCTTGCTTAAAAAGGGCAACATTTTGGATCTGGACAACTGGCACCCAATAGCACTTTCAAACACTGACACAAAAATACTTACAAAAATTTTATCTACCAGACTAGGCGCACTAGCCTCTAAAGCCCTATCACCCAACCAATTTGGTTTCACACCAGTGTGCTCCATCTGGTCTAACATACACACCATCACCAATATATGCCAATCCAAAGAGACTGGAGCCCTGATATTCCTTGACAAGGAGAAGGTATATGACCGCTTCAGCTGGCCATACTTTAAAGACTGTTTAAGCTCCTTTAATCTCCCACCCAGGTTCATTAACTGGGCGATGCTCCTCACAGAATCCGCCTCCATAGCTGTATGTGGCCCTGGCTTCCTAACCAACAGGATCACCCCACGCAGAGGGATCAAGCAAGTGAACCCCCTCAGCCCATTACTCTACAACTTAAGCTTTGATCCACTCCTCTGAATTGCTGACTCATACCTCATGGGTATAACTGCACAAGGCCAGCCCCCATTCAAGATACTAGCCTTTGTGGATGACTGTGTGAAAGGTATAGCTAACAGCAGTGATGCACGACAGTTGGAATGAACCCAAGAGGAATACTCCATTGTGAGTAATGCATCACTTAATAAACGGAAACCAGAAATAATTCTCCTTGGAAAATACATCAATAACTGGACCACATTCCCCAATACACACAACCACCCAAGATGAAAAAGCCCACTCATCTTACCCTTTGTATTACTCCCCACCACCCCTGTCCGTCACCTTAGGATATGGCTGAAAACAGGGGGGTATGCAAACAGAATGATTGAGAACAATCTATCACAACAGGTATCAAACTGAATGGCCTCAATTAAGGGAAGATCCCTGGGGCTAACGTGGCGAGTGGCAGTTGCCAACTCGCTCATCCTCCAAATGCTGTGGTTCCCCATACATGCAATCCCCTTTTTGCCCACCTTCATAACATCAGTCCGCGCGCTCATCCAGGGCTGGCTGTGGCCTGGATCCCATCCACCCGTATGGGTGGAAACACTATTTGGACCATGCTCCAGCAGAGGCATGGGCTTGATAGACTTTGAGAGCCATGCCAACCGCATCCTAGGACATGAATTGAGGAAGTGCTACCCCGTACCTCCCACAACAGCACTGGTACAGGGCAGCGAGGGCCAACTTTGCGCAGGCGCTCAAAATACCTAACCCACACATCCCATCCAGCCTACTAACATACCTCGCTAACCACCCCAATGCAACAGGCCCACATGGAACCCCCCTCAGTAAACGCCTCCTCTGAGCCATCCACCACATGGGATGGACCATTGCTAGCACTGGCACTGTTCAAGGAAGGGACAACCCAGATCCCACTTCATGATAAGAGAGACAGAAGACCACCACCAGAAAGACATACTCACTATGACCCAACTATGCTAGAATCAACTACCTAGATGCTTTAGACATCCCAACGACCTAGCCACATAGAAGGCAATATGGAGGATGACGCATCATCCACTCCTCCATCTGAGGATAAGAGCCAACGCCTGGCGCTGCCTGAGAAGGACCTATAGAACGGTGGACTGCACCCATTCCTTCCATACAACCTGTGCAGTATGTGGAGGGTAGGGCTCCCTACACCACCGCTTAGAAACCTTCCCCCCTCCTAAGCCATATGGCGGGAAGTTGTGCGCCTGCTTAATATTCAAGACGTCCAGGAATTCTCTATCTCAAGAGGCCTCCTCGCACTCCAGCTTGAGTTGTCAATTCCTAATACCCTCCGCTCCCTAATGATACCCATTGCAATGTAGGCAATCCACACCATTTCCTTGGATGCATTCAAGGGCATGGTCCCAACCATCCATGGGGTTATCAGTTGGTTCCACGTCCACTTACTGGAGCACTTCCAAGCCTGTCTCTATGGGTATATGAAGTCAAGGCAGCAGAGGCTCATAAAGTCATGGTTCCAACTCTGGTTCCTCCACATGGACCCCTTCCTCCACACCTGCACATAGTGGGGGCAACCCCCTTGGAGTAGCGCACCAACCCCCCCATACCTGGCTGTTCTAGCTGGTAACAGGGGTAACCTGTGTAGCCCAGGTTGCCCAATCCTCTCTAATCCTCGCTATTCTTCACTCCCTCCACGTTTCTACACATGTATCAGTACTGCATATCCTCTGGTCAGCTTGCTTTGGTTGAATAAATAAAAAGTTATGTCATCCTATGTTTACTTAAATTAAATAATATAAATAATAAGTTTAAAACTATATAGCACTAGAAAGTTTTATTGATTATTAAAGTAATACTATATACGCCTAAAATATAAAATTATAATAATTGATATAACCATAGGCAGCTTAAGTATTTGGTAGATACAGATAAAAAATAAAGCTATACTGATGTGCTTTTAATAGAGAAAAATTAACTTAAAACTAAAACTTAATTAAAATAATTAACTACTTTTAATTCTTATATAATTTGGCTATTTTTTATTATAAAGATATCAATAAACTAGCTTTTCTTCTTATAAAACTAAAACTTATTCCATATATGTGTCTTTTTTACAACTATATAAGGTAGGTCACTTGTAAGGCATTCCACAAAAGGCAATTTTCGAGATGATACCTACTACCATTTTCTTATAATAAAAGGGCAACTCTTTTAAGTAAAGTTCCTAAATTCACAATTACTTCAATCTATGCAATGCTTAGCAGTTTCTTTTTGAAAGGATTGATTTTTTATGTAAATAAATCATTATCTATACTGCCAAAAGGGTAAAGATTATTTTTGTTATATTCTCATCTAATGTTGTCCAATTTCCCAAGAGTCTCTAAAGTCTCAAGACAAAAATCCCTTTGTATTTTATTTTTTAGTAAGATATTTTGAATCATCTGTAAATCTTAAACTTTTTCTGAACACAAATGTTGGATCTCCATTTTATATCATTTTTTATATCCAAAATTGAATCTAATCTTGATCTGCTAGTCAAATGCTATACCTCTGAGAAGAAAAGCCATCATGTTTCAGTGGATAGTGTTTGCAAATGATTATAATATGGCGGAAGGTTGCATAGCAGCTAGGTACCACTGATGAAGTGGGAAGGCAATTTGATAATCGCCATCCCTTGAGATATAATATAATATAAATAAAAATGATAAGCGTCTATAGAAATATCTTTATTTGTTGATAGAGTCGCACTACCACACAGTCTAGGGATTTCTCGCTAAGTTTTTCCTACATCAACTAAGTCACATTGCTGGTTATTCTTCCCCAAAGCTCCCCTCCTTGTTACGTCATCACCATTCTTATGCTAAACTGGTGATCACTCCACTGTCACCAATTAAACTTAAATGGAGTGGAATTGCTATTTCAACCATACAGCTGATTATAATTTCTTAACCTAACTAGTAAACCTCAAGATTCAACTCTTTGGTAATTTATTAAGCCAAAAATTTTTAAATTCTAGGCCAAATCGTTTATTGACCATCAATATTGAATCACAATATATAATATCAATAGAAGTTTTATGTCAGAATTTTTTAGATAGCCAATGATCCATCAGTCAATGATTTAGGCTTATTATCTAATCATATCTAAATTTCTGACATTTCCCCCTTTGACTGTATGAAAGTCTTTTTTGACGTCATCCCTCAGTTGCTAGTCTTTACACGATGTCTCCATCCTCCTTGTTCAACTGAACACTTGTCTCAGCTTTGTATTTTATTGAGATATGGCACAATGGAGGTGTGTCCACTCCTAGCCCAGTCCCGTTGGATGAGCTCCCTACTATCTATGGTAATGACATTGCGGTGGTGGATTTTGCAGCTTTCTTTGGCTCAAGAGGAGCTCCTACCATAGTTTGCTGGCTACTTGACGTTTTGGTGCGCCTCTTAGAAATTTGTAATGAAGTTATGCTGTGTTGGAGAGCGTTGTAGGGGGTCTTTGTTTACTAAGGCGGCATGGTTCCTAGCAGAAAGCTACACAATCTGACCTTACTGCCAAATTACAAACATCATTTAGGCCGTTTGTCAACCCGTAAGATGTTATACTCTTTTAATGGGTGCTAGTTGGCTGGTTGGGTGAGTCCCTTGCAACTCAGCCCTTTTCTTTTAATAGGTGGTAAACTTTTAAAGATAACCAGCTCAACTGTATGTTCTATGAAGTTTATGTCGCATTCCAGGCTCTGGAAGATAATGACTTAAGTTTATCTTTCTTTGATGCTGAAAATCAGAAATATGCCTATGTTTTCTCAATTGGGTGAGTTTGGTTCTTTGATGGATTTTCCCCAGGTGGCACTTGAGCGGGCCCATCAGAAGGCTTTTTCTGCGTCCACCTCTTTTCCACAAGCCTATCTGAGACTGAAAAATCTTCTTGTGGATTGTTTGCCACTCAGAGCATCCTTTTCTCCTCAATCTGGGACACAGCTCCTCGTTTGGTGCCCACTTTGTATGGCTTCACCTTCATCATCTATTCCTTAAAGTATCACAGTAGTCAGTGACTGTGGTTATGAATTCTTCTCCTAGTTGGACAGGAGCGCGTCCACCTCAATTGTCATTCTATAACTCAACCTTCTTGTCAACTCAGCCTGTGGGATCTTAGAACTTGTTATTTAGTGAACTGTCCATTGAGACCACTCCCCCTCCTGGGAGCATATCATCCTCTACGTTGTTGCTGATGCTGGCCTCTCCCAAGATCAAGTCTGTTCCTGTGCAAGAAGAAGTAGCGGTGCCTAGTGCATCTGGGTCATCCAAATCATATGTTCAGAAGTTGTCAAAACGGGTGTTCTGTCATTGGTTATCATAAGAGGCAGATAGAGAGGGAGATATGATGAAGATTATTGTGGTATGGGATGCTGTTGTAAAGATCCATTATTTGCTTTTTTCCATTTAGTATGTTTAGTATTGTACTAATATTGCTAAAATTGCTATAATTATAAATTATGTATATATAGTTTCTTTTCTCATTTTCTTTTTAGTTCTTTTTATTTATATTATATATTTAGTTAAAATTTTATATATTTTTTATTATTGTTTATTTGGTTGTAGGAACTAGCATGCACTTAATGATAATCTGGCCACGTGCCAACACCTTGATTGTATAGGCGCCTGAGGATGATTTCTCTACTAATTTGAAGGGTCCATCCATATATTATTTAGTTATTTCATTTTTCTGAATCCATGCTGGTCGTGAAATAGGACAAACCTCTTATATATAACTGGGGAAGTATGCTAAGCCATCATAAAGCAAAGTTGTGATCCTTGATCTTCTTGGACAAGCTAGTTGAAAAACATTTTATCTAGAGTCAAGTTGTGTGAATGTCAGAGTCACAAAATAGCGTTGTGGATCTATCCCATTAGTATCATCTACACAGTTAAAGTAGTAGATTCAGGGATGGGTGCTTGCCATAAAGTAGCTGGAAGGGAATCGTCCCAGTTGCTGAGTAATAGCTGATATTTTATGTAATTAATGAAGTGGAGAGGAGAAAGCTTTAGTCCAATAATCAGTCCATTGCAAGTTTTCTGAGTATATTTACTAAGGTCTCATTAGCTTTTAAAGGTTTTGTTAACTCAGGATGGTGTTAATTTTTTTGTTTGCACAGGTTGAGGTGGTCAATAGATAACTTGTTGATAAAATGGATAATAATGTGGGTGAGTGATACTATAATGGAGACTATTTTCCACATAAGTTTTTTACAACCAAATATTCGCTTAGGTCTCTCCTAAGGACAAGTACTGGCAACCTTCCTTCAATCCAAGTGAAGGTTTTGAAAAACAATCCATACAAAAAAAGAAACTATCCCCTCAACTCTTTTCTTAGAGTTGGCAAACTCCTGGATAACAAGGAAACTTCTACTTCCACTCTTGACACATGATGTCATAAGAACGCCAGAAAATTAGATAAGAAAAAACATCCACTAAACTCTTCTTAAAAAAAACCAAAAAATTATATTACTATATATAAATTAGATGACTTATGATAACGTCTGCTCACAATTAATAAAATCAAGTGATTATATTGTAAATTTTTGGCGACCAATTCTTTCATGGCGCCTTAATGGGAACAACATTCACCACTGATAAATTTAACCCTCCACAAATTGGCAACAATGAATGATGCATCTGCACATCTATCCACCTAGTCAGTATTCACCGCTGACTAGTTTATGATCCATAATGGGTTAAATTTTAAGATAACATGTTTAACACCCTCATCCAGCCTAGCGGATTAACCTCATGCACCTAGCAATCTGCTTGGGTGATGGGACCTTTTACCCATTAACAAAAGGTTGCGTTGCCTTTTAGGCTAACTCACAGGTTGATACAACAAAAGCGTTGCCAAAACCCAGCAACTTCAATATACCTTAATCAATTGGTGACAGACTCTAATTAATAAAATAAGATAATTGTATTAGTCTTTATATTAAAAAAACAACAATTTGTAAACAATGTTGGGAATCCTCCCCAATGGAACATCAGTATTTTAACAGGATCAAACCTTGTCACAGTAATTAACATCTTATAGGAGATAAAACCAAGAATAGTTACCGTATAAGATGATAACTTCCATATACATCAAAGTTTTCATATCTTTAATCAAACCTCACAGATAAAACAGATATTACATTATATTTTAATAAAGCTATATGATGTAATCAATCCAAAAATACCAAAAGTTCCCCCTAATTAATCAGATTATTCAGCTAAAATAGAATTTAGGAGTGGATGCACTATGAGTGTGGTCATAAGTCAACATAGCTAATATATTTTGGTTACTCAAAGTCTTCTTGTCCTTTCTCAACACATCTTCTTATGCCCATTCTTGGAAACGCAGTTCCTCTTCTCCTTTTCCTACTCACTGCCGCCTCACTAGAGTATTATTACTCCAGAGTCACTCAATCAATATTGCCAATGATACAATCCTGAACTCATTTTTCATTTACCGGGCCATACTTTAACAAGGATGGAACTCATAGCTACTTTCTGTACCAGAACTAAATTAGTCAATCTTGCTAATAATGTGTTCTGGAAACCCTGTATACCCCAGTCTGGGCTTTTTATGATTCTACGCCATAAAAGGATCTTTTTGGTTAGTATTGAGAATTAAATCCTTGATTCCTGTACTCCCCTGAACTGGGCTCTCTCTTTTTGATCTGAGCGGAATTTCTAACTCTCCTTTAGCGTGCCTCTTCACAGCAGACCCAGTTTCAACATAAGCTGGTTCTACCAAACTTTCACGTTCTTCTTCACTACTTTTGTCATAGTTGTCCCCCTTCTTTACGCTAGATAATGGAAGGTGGGAACACTGTTAGATACTCTCAATTGTGGCAATAAAACCTGATATCAAATAAAGAAAATTTTGAGTTTTTTTCTCAAGGATGATCTCCTTGACAAATAAATACTATTTCATATATACTCTTATAGATGTATATTATTGTGTTTTTTATAACTTTCATTATTTTATTCCTTAGATCCACTACTTTGACTATTTTGCTATAAATATGATTCACTATATGAACATCAGCGATGTATTTCAATGTAAAAGCATCTGAAACTGACGTGGTAATAATCTTGTTTGGTTCATACATTGGCCATTTTGCTCCTGACTTATCACTAAATTCAAAAGGTATAATAATGTATCCAATGGAAGATGTCACTTAATCCATATGGTATCATATTATGCGACTTCATTGCCAATTGCCAGTTCTGTTTGAGTAAGTTGATCATTTTATTTCTGTAAATTAATTCTCAGCCTTATTCTCCATGCCTAACATTTTATTTAATCCCTATGACTTATCTGGATTTGATCCTTAGTAGCGCGAATTGGTATGAAACTTTAGCATCATCTAACTTCATTTTAGTGAATTATTTTCATCCTTAGCGTTTTTGTATTTTCCATTAAAATCTATGGATCAATCATCTTCATTTATTATCTTTCAACAGAATTTGCATTTATCGTCAAGACTTGATATAGTGGATCCCCTATTGGGTCTACTTTAATTTAATCTGGAGTATCTACTCTATTTGGGAAGATATCTAGTGAAATGCTTCTGAATACAGCGCTAGACTGTTCCACATTGAACTTATAAACCTTTTCCTAATTATTGAACATTTTTTAACTCATGAGAAAAAAGAATGTTTTGTCTTCTTGGCTTCCTCCCCCAACATTAGGAAGAAAAATGCCCAGTTGCGCCACATTACATACAGCAATTTTATAATTTATCTGTCCATTTTGATACTTTAGGTTTTTTTCCTATTAAAACTTGATTCTGCTGATTGTTAAATTTTCCCATTAGAACTTAGTTTGGAAATTCCATATTATGGTTTTTTCTTCTGTAGTCTAAACTCATCAGCTAAAATCTCCTCATAGTTTATTTAGGCGCCTTAAATGTCAAGTTTAACATCTTCATTTATTCCACCTTTTGTGAAGTGGAAGTCTGATTCGCCAGTGCCAAACCACGGTGCAGTGCAGATCTCTTTAGGGCCTAAGCGCCGTCTGCATTGCAATATGTAAATCAAAATTTAATAATACTTTTGCTCCTGCCAGGTTTTCTGCATCCTGGTAAAATTGATTGGCAAAAACAGTTAATGTTTTATCCTTCTTGAATTAAATTACCATAAACTCCTGTTTACAGCTAGCATCTATGCATGACTACAAAAATCATTCGTGATTGCTTCTTTAGCTCTAATGTATGTCCAAATATTCTTGTTTATATGAGGCAACACCAGATGTTGACGATCTGTGTCTAAGCAGTTCATAACTGCCACTGCTTTTTGTAGTTCGCTGTATCTGTACATCACTAATGAATAGGCAAAAAAACGCAGATGCGTCATTCCAATGAAAATAAGATAATTTTGGTGTATCATGAAATTCTTCTGTTGCTACTGTAACATATGGTACTCGCATGTTAGTCCAATTCACCTATTTTGTATTTTTGTGAGTCATCTCCAAAAGTGCTACAAAAACCATAGGCAAGTTTCTTGGTGACTACACTTTCCCAACAGAACTATTTTCATTTTAGTCATTATTAGCTACATCTGCCTCTTTCTGCGCACATTTGCACTTGTAATGTTTTAGGTCATTTAAACGCTTTTGGATTTTTTACCATCCTCCTGAATATGAAAGACTCTTTCTTTATAAGCTTCCCTAGCAGCCTTCTGGAACATTAACTCTTTATCTAATTTAGTCTTATTCCTCCTCAAAGAGGTTAATTTTCCATTTAGATCATTATTGACCTTCTTGACCTGCTCTAATTCCTCCTTGGCCCTCATTACTCATTCTTCCAAGGTATTTAAATTGGATTGAGATGCACAATCCAGTAAATTTTTGTTACCTATCTCTAGTTCCATCTACCCCTTCTGAAGTTCATTATTATACCACTCTTTGCTGATAAAATTTGGTATAGTCTTTTCCAGAAAACTCAACTACCCCTATAGTGAGCATCAAATGTAAACCTTTTTGGGTTTACTGCACATATTTGAGTTGTGCAATGAGTAACTTTTCAATATAATAGAAAATAATGTGGGTGAATGTACTAGTATAAAGACTAATATCCAGCACAGTTCTATGACCAAATATATCCGCTCAAGTTTCTCCTATGAGTAATTACTGGCAACCATCCTTCAACTCATGCAAAGGTTCTTGAAAAAAATTCAGATAACGGGAAAATATCCTTTCACCTCCAATCCTAAGATTTGCAAACATCTGGATAATAAGGGAATTTATTACTTTCACTCTTGACATAAGAGGTCTTGAGAACGCCAGATAATTAAATAAGGGAAACAATCCCTCAATCTCTCTTAGTAAACATCTAATAATTGTATTACTATATAGAAATTGAATGTCTGATGAGAAATTCTCTTATAATTAATAAATCAAGATATTATATTGGGGAATTTGGAGACCAACTCTTTTATGGCGCCTTAATGGGAACAGCATTCATCACTGATAAATTTAACCCTCCATAAATTGCCAACGCTTAATGATGCATCTGCACATCTATCCACCTAGTCAGTATCCACCGCTGACTAGTTTATGATCCATAATGGGTTAAATTTTGAGATAACATGTTCCAACACCCTCATCCAACCTAGCGGATTAACCTCATGCACCTAGCAATCTGCTTGGGTGATGGGACCTTTTAACCATTAACAGCAGATTGCGTTGCCTTTTAGGCTAACATACAGGTTGATACCAACAAAAGCGTTGCTAAAACCCAGCAACTTCAATATACCTTAATCAATAGGCAACAATCCCCAGTTAAATTATATAAGAGAATAAAATTACAAATTGCTATATCAATAATCTGAACTTCCTGTAAACATTTTTGGGATTCTCCCCAAAGTAACATCAGTGTTTGGTGGGATCAAATCATATCAGATTATTTAATATTTCATAAGGAATACAAACCAACAATGGATAGCATATAATATGATAACTCCCACATCTACTTAAGGTTTTTTATATTACAAATTAAACCTTATAGTTAAAACAGATTTTTATAATACATTAAAGTTGGATGATGTGGGTAATCCAAAAATCCCAACAGAGGGTATGGGGTAGCTATTGTCTTATGGCTCGCCATGAACTAATTTATCTTAAAGAGGACATTCAAGGTGAAGTTGTCTACATTGCCCGTGAGTATAAACTATAGGCATCTGTGATATTAAATAACGCACTCCATTATGAATTTCGCATTGGTTACCTCCCCTAGGTCTCCTATTGCTTATGTCTCCACACATTACAACAAATGGTTTATCACTACCATGATGTACTTGTAGCAATTTGCACCTGTTGGCAAGGGTCCCATGACGTCAATGGGTACTATGTGCCATTAAAACTGGGGCTTCACCAGATGAGAAGAATTCTTGTGGAAGGGCTTCTCCACTTGGCATTGGTGGAATTAAGACATTATTTTGAGGACGTCAAAGTGCATGATTACCCAATAGTATTTAATTTGCAAAACTCTGGCATTTTACATAGCCCTCTATGTCCTATCACCTCTTGCATGTGAATGATTAAAACTGGTCAAGCAGAGGGCTTTATGAACCTCATGTAGCACCGCTGACCTTCTTGTATAGCTCAGTATTTTTTTCTGAAAGTTATCTGCCATTGGCATGTTTAATGCCCAAATGACTTAGGGTGGCTCATTGGCATACTTTCCGGTGATCATTTTTTGTACATTAAGCTTGCAAGATCCCATGTTATGGTGACAATCAGTAGTTGTGATAAACAGTTAGCGCTCTGGTGCTTTGCACCAGGGTGGTGAATTACTCAAAAGTCATATGCTTGAAACTTAAGAGCTCTTCATGTAAAGCGTCCCTCCAGCTCATGATATAATGTAAACAGCATAAGGAGGCGTATATGGTCATAACCTTGGACGTCACTCTATGGAGGTACACTTTAAAATGTTTGTATGCACAAATCACAGCTAAGCACTCCCATTTGGTTACTGTGTAGTTCCATATGTGGTAGTTTAGACATCTGCTACAATAAGCGATGGGCTGTTCCACGACATCATCATCCCATTGTGATAGTACAGCACCTACAGCATAGAGGGAGGCTTCAAACTGTACAATAATCTCATTATAAAAGAAATTAAATATTGAAACACCAGGGAGTTTATCAACGCTATCCATAAATTGTTGAAGGCACTCTGATATTTTTCAACCACAAAAATTTGGCTTCATTTAAAAAGTTTTAAAAGCGGGGACCTACACAGCTACAATTTAGGAATAAAAAGTCAGCAGTAACTGATCATGCCTAAAATACCTATACATTATGTTTGTTACCTGACTGGGCCATCTTACTTATGGCTTTTATCTTGGCCAACTGCATCCTAAGTCTGTTGGCATCTGCCATAAACCCAAAATATTCTTAATGTTCCTTAGAAAAGTGCCATTATACAGAGCTTAATTTTTATGTTGGCCACTAAAAGTCAAAAGAACACCTTCTATAAATGTTTTAAAAGCTCCAAAAATGTCCTTAAGAAGATGTTGATGCTGTTAGGGTAGTTGAGAATGCATGAAAACTTGAGGTCTCCTAGGATGGTGTTATGCTTTGCCATGATGCTAGTGAAGCTTCAACTTTGGGTTCTAATATGGCTTACCATTTTAATTACCTCCTACTTTAATTTTATCTGTATTTTATTTAACAATGTGTTGACATGTTAAAGGGCCAAAATTATCAAAAATAAGTTACTATGCCATTAAACCATGCTTTATTGGGTGTCAAGAATGTGATTTAACTGGATGATAAGTCACCTATCTGGCAGATCACATTTATGAGTTGATGTAAGCCTCGAGATTGAGCAATAGATTATGTCAATGAAAAGTGAATTGATTGAATTAATTATGATTCAGAAAACTAAGGGAATTCCGCCATTTCCTCGAGTGATAGAATGAAACCCCTAAATTGGTAGTAAAAGGGAATTACTAAGTGAAAGGAGTGAAAAATGACTAGAAAGACCACAGATTAAGAGTTGAGCGTGGGAATGAGAAGCAGAAGGTATTTTTTGAATTAAGAGGGTAGGGAAGAGTTACTGGAATTAGCCGTTAATTTATTATCAAAATAAACTGGTATTGTCAGGGCAATATCTCCTTTTAAAGCACTTTATTATTAATTTTGAAGTGCCAGAATTCTCAAATCATTTGTCTGTTGCTCGTAGGTTTTACCCTGTGAAATAAGTTTGGTGGAATCATTCAAATCCGCCAAAAGCTAAACGTGGTGCTCACTACAGGGGGCCATTGATCAACTTATTAAATAGTTTCATTCTTGACAAGCAATGGTGCAACCAGTTCCCCTTGACAGGTTCCTACCCCAATTTATTGAGCTGTCACAATATGCAGAACTAAAACTTACCTTGGATAAACTACTCCAAGCCAAAAAAATTCTTTTTGGGAGAATAAGGGTATAATGGATCAGCTGGCCAAACACTTTCATCCTCTGCGCTTGATTTGTCTTCTAATCCAACTAACTTGTCAACCTCTTAGGTGACAATAAGGATCGGCTGTACTGTGCAGAGCGGAAACTTTATAGTGTATTTATATAAAAAGAGTTTTCATCAGTAAGCTGCCCCCATTTAACTGTGATTGAAACATACCTGGATTTTTAAGCAGTTTGAATTTTCAGAAGAGGCTTCTGATTGGCGGAAGGTTAAAATGTTGTTATCCGCTCTGGATGTCAAAAGCACTGATGAAATCACATGTCACCTTAGAAGTAGACCATAGCTTATCAAGCGGTGAAAGAGACCATGATCCACCTGTTTGGGGTGTGGTGAAAAAGGCATGGTGCAAGGCAGAGTTTTTGATTTTTAAGTTTCCAAAGATTGAGTCCTTGGTGGAGTTTGTGGAGTGGTTCACGGCTGAGGCTCATGTTTTGGTGGGAGAAAATATTTTAACAAATGATGAGGTTGGCATAGTGATGATCGCAGCTGTTAAGCTATATCAAGAATTGTATAATTATATGAACCACATTCTTCAAGATGGTGTGAAGCTATTTTAAAAAGTCAATTGTTTACGCCATCTATCTGTAACCTTTAGTGCTCCCAATGTGGAGCGGAACGTTTTTGCAGCTGATACTGAAAATCCTGTTGAAAAATGGACCTCAATGACAAGGGTGAATTCTGTTGGTTGATCCTTGCCCATTTAATGCTCTTGCGGTTCCTTTCCATCCCCATTATTATCAACCAGCTTATCCTCGGCCAAATCATGACCCATAATTTAATTTTTAACTCAGACCTTTGGGTGTGATACAAAGATAAAGGGCCGTTTATGCATGCTTGTTTCTCATGCAGCCATTGAGGCCATTATGCGGCTAGCTGCATGGTCAAACAAAATATTTATGCAGTACTGGATGCCAAATTGAACATGGAAAAGGTAAAGTGGAGTAGAGATGGGACGCTCTACTTCTTCTGATTCAAACCTATTTGTCCCTGATTATTCTCATTAGTCAATTTTGTTGGCCCTGGTATATACCTAACGATATTATATCAACAAGTCCTCTACAAAATATTGACCTCAAATTGAGGGAGAGATCCCCAAAAATATAGACGCAGAATTCTGCCAAGATGTGCAAAAGCCATACGCCTGACAAATCCTTGATTTGAATGGTACAGTTGATAACGGACCTTCAACAAATGTCACAACCCTAGAGGGGGTGACTGTGGCGATCCCAGTAGAACAAATTGCCTAGGTATATCCTCATGTAAGCGCTGGTATTATCACTTTTCTTGAAAACAAAAAACTCTTGGATTTTCATTTAATAAACACCAATAAATATTTTTATATAAAGTGTACATACTGTAATATTTTCGTGCAAAGTACAAAAAATTTAGCAATTATAGATACTGGCGCTCCTGTCAATATTATTTCCACCAAGCTCATGGTTAAGCTTTCAATGAAGCCTGATGTAGAACACTGAGTAGTGTACGGGACTGCAGGGGCACAAAGCACTCTGTCTGAAGGTGCTTACAGAGCATTGCCTCTGAGGTTTGGTTCCGTTGTTACATCTGCTATGGTGGTAGTTCTGCCTAACAATCACTATGACATGTTAATTGGGGCCACGTTCAAGCGACAATTTGGGTCATTGATTGATATGGCGGAGGAAACATTTAATATTATGGGCCAACGGGTCCCCATTTACTTTACCTCCAATGAAGTCATGGAAGATCCAGACTGCTTAAGTCAAATTAACCTTGCATAAAGTGATGGGGTGATTCCTGTAAATTTATTGCCACATGAAGTGAAGGACAAAAGTTCTTTCTAACCAGATTTATGAGTACAATGGTATTCCACTATGGGCTACAAGTGCGTTAAGCATACCTTCTGGGTATCAGGTCATATTAGGGATGGAGCTCAAAATAGATATCCCTGAAGGACTATATGGGGAAACTATGGGGCCATAACAGCAATTGTGTCTAGAACCCCATGTGGCTCCTGAGCTCCTGTTACCACGACAGGGGAAGTGAAGATGTTGATAGCAAACCTGCAGAAGGAGACTATGAAGGTTCAAAGACACCAAGAGGTGGTTTATCTGCATCTGATGCCTATCAGAGAGGTCCACCAGATAAATGACTTTGGCTCTTGGGAAGATCTTAGGCTACCTTAAAAACCTCATCCAGTGTAATGACTGTGGTTCATCATGAGGCTCTAACTGGCCTGTCGAAGACCAGAAGGAAAGGATGAAGATGTTTGAAAAATTATACATTTATGTATCCAATGACCACGACTTAGGATGTACATGCAGGATTGTGCATCAGTTGGACATGAAAGTTCACTCTCCATTGAGTCATGGCTTATCCATTGCTCAAAGGCGGCAAAAAAATTTGTACCTGCGGAAATAGATAATTTTTTTGGACAGAGAATGTTATAGCCTTCAAAGAGTCCCTGGGAGTCCCATTGTAAGTCCAGGGGACATCCCCTGTGCAAAATATTGGGAGATCTTCCCGTTTCCAAATAAAAAGGGGCCAAAGAGTGCAGCTGTCTCCTGTGTCACCCAGGGTGACCTCGACCATGTGGTAGACAAGCGCTGGATAACAGCCCTCCCTCTTTGGATTCCACCCTTAGTACCCTCACTCACCTCAGCCAAACTTGTCAGCCAGATTAAGGAAATCTGTGCTGAGATTAGTGAATCAAAGTTGAAGGGTCCAAGACCAATGGAATCAAAGCCAGACAATCAGAAAATGCATACTCAAAAAGGGAAAAATGTTGAATTATTGACCATAATCACAGAAGAATTTGACTCATTCACCAATATGATTTATAATGCCAACCCCTCTCAAAATTGTCGGGCATGATCCCTGATGTGCAAATGGTATCTTCAGAAACCATTTCTGACAGTTCAAAACCCCTACCCATCAAATTGGAAGAAGTGTCATATGTACTCATTCACCTGTACAAACAGCCCAGTTACTGGGCACAGGTGGGTTAGGCATCGCAAACCCATTTCCAACCAGTTGGGACCGCCCCTACATGGGGTAGCCCTGGGGATTTCCCGTTGCTCATTGGGCCAGATGCTGTTGTGCCAACCAATAAAAATGCAGTTAAGCCTCAGTTCAGGCATTTGAGGTCAGACTGACAGCAACTCTGCCTGCTTACAAATCCTTTGATGTCAGTCACAATTGAGATTATCTGCCCCATCCCCCAAATAATTCGTCAGGTTAGGTGAATTTGAGGGACTGATCCCTGCTTGGACTCAGTACAATTGAACACTATTTAGTCATTTGCCTTGCACTGAGAAAAATTGTTGGTCAATTTTCTTCCTTATCTTTCCAATAAAAAATACCCTTTCCCCAATTCCATTTTTTATGTTGAATAACAAACCGCCTTTTCTGCTGGTATTCCAACACCCATTGGGGTTAGTGGCCATGACATCTGGTATTTTACTAGGTGTCTATACGCGATTGTGGCTCATACACAATTATTGGCGGATCTCCTTCCAAGTTTAATAACTGTCATACCAGCAGCAGTGCCTCTGGCATTCTAGTTTGCCATTTGGGTTTTTGGCACTCAGGCTGGCAGGCTGGTCTAATTCTAACTTGCTGTTTGCCTGACATAATTGACCAAACATTATTCCTAACCATTTCGACCTATCTCGTAGATATTGACGCAGCATTGGTCCCTTCTTTCCAACTGACCCAGGTTGTGAAGAAACTTTACTCAGGTCATGTTAGCTTGGTACCACTCAAATTGTCCGATCCACGTCCTATAGTTGCCATGGCTTTCATGCTTATGTCAGTATGTTCTGACTATCTGACTTGTGAAGGGCTTACTCCCACTATGAACCTAGTGGTTTCCCCTGACTCTCCTACCATCTATTCGGCATCGCTGGATTCAACTACAGCTACCAATAAAGAGAACCTCACTTACTTCCTACTACCCATGAAGATTAGTGTCGGGTCCCATCACATTTCCTTTGAGTCTTTGGTGGATACCAGAGCCGCGGGCAATTTGATGAGTGTGGAACTAGCCCAACTATTGGAACTTGATCTGGATGTAGGTCCTTTGGTGATGGTTGCTTCTTCAGCCTCCCAGACCTCATATCTAGTTTGTCGGCCATTTTAATTCTCAGTACACCATTTCTGCTTTTGCAATCAGTTCTCAGCAATGCCAAACTTGGTGTTTCTGGTTATCTTGGGGGTTGGATGGTGGTGCTGGCAACATGTTAAGATTCATCTGGAGTAAAAAATATACTGTCATTTGCCAATGATCAAACGGAGGGAGAATTTTCCTTAATTAATACCCTTAAGAAAGCACAAGGCCGCAGCTCCATTACTTCCCTTGTTTACCCTTTGGCCCTTCCATCTGATTTTCGCAAAGAATTGATGTGCTATCGAAGTATCTTTTTCCAAGGAGGCGGACCATCTTCCCCTCACACTAAATTTGACTTGGGTTATGAACAATGGTACAGTTGGTTAACATCAACTGCCTTTGTATCCACACATGGCAGAAGAGGAGATTGCTTTTAACACCTGGTTAGATGGTATGCTGAAGAAAGTATGGTTGTTTAAAGAGACATCACAAATGCCTCCCCCATCATTTTTGCCAAGAAGGCTTATGGTTCTCTTCATCCCTGCGTGGATTATGGTCACCTAAATAAAATTACAGTGAGTGATCCCTACACTTTGGGCTGAATAACGCACCAGCCACCTTTCAAAGAATGAATGATAGTGTGCTGGGCAACCTCCAGTTTACATGTGCAGTCGCTTATATTGTGACATCTTGGTTTATTCCCCAACTTCTGAACAACATGCTAAAGACTTAGAAGTGGTCATGGCTGCTTTGCACAAGGCGGGCCTGTTCATCAAGACTTCAAAATGCAATTTTTATAAGGAGAAAGTTACCTTTCTCAAGGAATCTGGTCCTAAAAGATGGTTATTCAATCTCGCCTAACAAGTTGGATGCCATCTGCAAGTGGCTTAATCCAACAACCCAGAAACAATTATGGAGTTTCTTCGGTACCATTTTTTACTAAAGAGATTTTCCCTGGCCCTTTCCCAGTTAGCTGCTCCGCTCCACCCATTCACGGGTAAAATGGCCTTTCTTTTGGACCCCCAAGTGCCAGCAGGCTTTTGAGTCAATTAAAAAAGTATTCTTATCACCCCCTACTAAAAACATGTGGCCCCTCTAAACTGTATATCATCACTTGTGATGCTTCAGCAGTAGCAGTTGGGGCAGTACTTCTCCAGGAGCTTGATGGCTTACAACCAGCTGCCTACTTTTCCCAGAAATTTTCCTTGACTTAGCAATCATGGGCAATTTATGATAAGGAATTGGCAGCCGTATCATAGGTGTTGACTCATTGGCGATACCTGTTACAGGATGCCAAGCATGATTTAACTGTGCATAAGGACCACCAAGCTCTTTTATACTTCTGAAAAATATAAAAATGGGCATATAGGCGGGCTCATACCTATCAGAATTTATGCAGTTTCAATTTTAAATATGAATTTTTGAAAAGTGCATCAAATGTGCTTCTTGACTTCCTCAGCCACAACCTGGCCCATTGCCCAATGGACTCAGAGGAAGTGGACCTGGTTATTGTGATCCCAACCACCCAAAGACTATCTATTTCCCACCTGTGGCTGCCTCAGTAGAGTCAGCTCCTGATGCTTTTCTTTTTCGCGGGTTTTGGCAGCTCATATGTCATGCCCCAAAAGAGTGGAGTTACTCGATCAATTACCCCTTCAAACCCACAAACATTCCCTGTATTCCCTGGTGAAGGGCCTCATCTATTTTAGATCGCGGGTTTGGGTTCCTCATCTCCTTAGAGCCGAGGTGTTTTGAGTGCATCATGACCCTCCCACAATTGGTCATCCAGTCAACAAGAAATGCATCAAATTGATCAAGCATACTTATAACTGGGTGCGTTTAACTAAGGAAGTTCTGGACTGGATCGCGGATTGCATTACCTGTTCATGAGCCAAGTTGGACCGCTCAGGAAGAAGTGGCATCCTACATCCCTTACAACAGGCGGAGAGTCCATGGACATCGGTGTCTGTGGATTTTATTGTCAGAATCCTCTGTTCTAATGGGCTACAGTGGTGATGGTGGTGGTCAATCGCTTTACCAAATTTTCCTTATATATTCCCTGTGTTTCCATGATCATGTCCAAAGAAACTGCTCATCTCTTTGTACGCCATGTGTCTCTATTTTTGGTTTTCCACAGGAGATCATTAGTGCCCGTGGGCCCAAATCTACAGCGTAGTTCTGGAATGAGCTTTTAACCATCTTAAAAATCACCCCCTGCCCTTCCACCGCATACCATCCCCAGTTCATCAGACAAACTGAGCGTGTTAACCAAATTTTAGAACAGTATTTGCGTTACTACGCGTTAGCCACATAAAATACTTGTTCCAATGACCTTTCTCAAGCCCGATTTGCCTAAAATAATGGTACCCACACTTCTACGGGGTTTTCTCCCTATGAAGTGACGTTGTGTTATAATCTTTATTTTTCAGTTGGCCCCTGTCTACATCCAGAGGTTCCTGCTTCTACAGATCACGTTGAGCACTTTTGGTCTACCCTGTCCTTAGTGCGGGAGCATCTCACAAAAAATATTTATGATTATAAATGGTTTGTGGATCATAAATGGCTACCTGGCCACGATATAGTGGTGTGGTCTCATGTTATTTTAGATACCCACCATCTGCGGATGCAGGTATCTTCCAAAATGTTTGAAAGCAAGCTTTTTAGTCCCCACCTGGTTGAGAAATACTTGTGCAATGATGCTTTCCATTAAAGCTGCCAGCACATTGGAAACAGCACCCCATCTTCCACGTGTCTCTGTTGTCCCCGTTCAAGGGGATCATTCCCACCAAATCTGAAATAATTGAGATAGTGGATGTAGAAGAAGCCGAGGTGGAAAACATCTTAGCATCCTGCAAATCATGGCGGTCAGTTCAGTATCTCGATGATGAAAGGGGTATCTGGCCTATGAGAACAGTTGGGTCAAGGCTCAAGATTGTGCTAATTGCATGAAGCTGTTCGAGGCGTTCCATGAGTCCCACCCTGACACTCCCTGCCCCCCCCAAAAAAAGTTGCAACTGTAATGGCGATCAAACTGCCTAAGGCTCATAAAATGTGGCCCTCGTGCAGTTTCCAAATGGTGGCGCCCTTCTTTTGGAAAAAGGGAAGGGTAATGTAAGTCCAGGGAAACTCCCCTATGCATTGATCGGGCACTATTCTCATTTCCAAATAAAAAGTGGCCAAAGAGGGTGGCTGTACCCCTCATCACCCAGGGCGACCTCACCTATGTGGTAGATGAGTGTTGGGTAACAGCCCTCCTTCTTCAATTATCTCCCCTGGTACCCTCACTCACCTTGGCTGAACTTGTCAGCTGGATCAAGGAAATCTGCGCTGAGATTTCTGAATTGAAGTTGAAGGGTTTAAGACCAATTGGATCAAAGCTAGACGATCAGAAAATGTATACTCAAAAGGGAAAAATGTTGAATTATTGACCATAATCACAGAAGAATCTGACTCAGTCACCATTATAATTCCTGAAGCCAACCCCCTCTCAAAATTGTCAGGCATGATCTCTAATGTGCAGATGTTATCTTCAGAAACCATTGTCAACATTTCAAAACCCCTATCCAGCAAATCGGGACTTGTGGCCTACATAACTCATTTAACCAAACAAACAGCCCAGTGACCAGGCATGGGTGGGTTGGGCATCCCGACCTGTTTCCAATCAATTGGGACTGCTCCTACGTGGGGTGTCCCTAGGGTTTTCCCGTTTTCCGTTGGACCAGATGCTGTCATACCAACTGATGGAAACGCAGTCAAGCCTCAGTCCAGGCGTTTGAGGTTGGACTGACAGTGATTCAGCCTGCCACCAAATCTTTTGATGTTCTTTACAATTGAGATTATCTGCCCCATTCCCAAAAAAATTCGCCAGGTTAGGTGAATTTGAGGGACCTTATCCCATCTTGAACTCAATACAATCAAAAACTATTTAATCAGTTGCCTTGCACTGAGAGAATTGTTGGTCAATATTATTGCTTATCTTTCAAATAAAAACCTTTCCTCAATTCCAGTTTTTTTATATAACAAATCAGTTTTTCTCTGTTATTCTAACACCACTCAGGGTTAATGGCTGTGTCCATCTGTTATTTTACTAGGTGTCTATACGCAATTATGGCTCAAACACAATTATTAGCGGAACTCCTTCCAAGTTCCATAACTTTTGTACCAGCATCAGTGCCTCTGGCATTCTGGTTTGCCGTTTAGATGCTTTGGAACTCAGGCTGTCAGGACGGTCTAATTCTAACTTGCTGTTTGCCTGGCACCCATGTGTTAATCATCAAGAAGAAAGATGGCACCAATTGAGTAGTAATTGACTACTGGAAGCTTAACAGCATCACAAAAAAGACTCATACCCACTTGTGTAATTTGATGATGCTTTAGGTGGTTGGGCGGTGCCAAGTATATCTCAACTATGGACTTGATATTAGTTGTACTGGTAATTCAAGCTGCAAGGTGTAACAAGAGAATTGCACTATAATTACCTCGAAAGGTTTGTTCCAGCTTACATATATGTCACATTTTTTGTGCAACGCCCCAGCTACGTTCCAGTGGGCTATGGACACTATTCTGGGTGACCTGAAGCTGTCTTGCGTTCTAGTCTAACTTGATGATATAAATGTTTCTTTGAGGAGGTTCATGGAACATCTTGGCTACCTGTAACAAGTGTTCCACTGACTCGCTGTAGCCAACATTATATTAAAGCCAAAAAAGTGCCACTTTTTAAGGAGAATTTGGAATACCTTGGGTTTTTGATAGACTCCAAAGGGCTTAGTCCTCGGCCAGCAAAGGTGGAAGCTATATGCAAGATGACTTGGCCTGGTAATAGGCGGAATATCCCGGTGTTTTTAGGGATGGTTAATTACTACCAGTGGTTCAATTTCAACTTTAGTTGTATTGGGGCTCCAATCTTTGTTAATTAAAGAAAAACGCTACCTTTGACTGGACTGTCTTTTGTCAAAACGCTTTCAATGTTTTACAAACTGCACAGGCTAGCGTGCCTGTTTTGCAATACCCTAATTTCGAAAGGGTATTTATTGTACAAATAGATGCTTCCCTTTCCGCCGTAAAGGCCAAGATATCCCAAAAGGATGATGATGGTGTGGAGAATTCCATTCAATATTGTAGCTGAATCTTAACAGGTAATGAACGAAATTATACCATGACTGAGTGGGAGTGCTTAGTGGTAATATATGCATATAAACAGTTCTGGGTCTACCCCCATGGGGTTGAATTCAAAGTGGTCACAGATCATGCATCCTTGCAGTGGATGCAGAATTAATGGGAACCTGAAGGGTGGCTTTTTGAAATGGGCTTTGAAGCTCCAAGCATATGTCTTTAAGACCATACATCAGCCAGGAAAAACATCAGATTGTGGACTGTCTCTCACAATTACCAACAGTCACCATTACGCCAGATGAGGCAGACACAATGTATGAGAATATGATTGTGTTAAAAAATATAACGATGAGACGCCGCAGATGATCAAAGTGCTGGATGGACTGATATTGGATACCTTTTTGCGCGATGGGAAACTATAAAAGAAAATTGGAAAATTGACGCTGTTTTTCCCAAAACCTTCTGCTAGACCATAAATTATTATGAATGCTCATAGAGCAGTAGGTCATAGTTGGTTTCAGAAAACGCTGGAGTTCTTGCAACCCTGTTACTATTGGGAGAGTATGCACTATGATGTGCTTGAGACAGTTGCTTGTTGTCACCAGTGCCAAGTGGAGAAACCTTTTTACAAGAAGACCACTTACCTGCTGGTTAAACCTCGTTTTGCATGGCATACTGACTCTCTGGAAGTGGTGGGGCCTTTGCCAACTGGCGCAAACTGATTTAAGTATATAGTAGTGGCCATTGATCACTTGACAAGATGGGTGGAAGCAAGAGTGATGAATGATTTAGGAGCTGTCACCACCGCCATGTTCCTCATGGAGTGTGTCATACAGTGAAATGGCTGTCCACAATTTATCCTCATGGACAACGGAACTAATTTAAAATCACATATCCTGCCCGGGCTGGATGAACTAATGGCAATCCATGGTTTTGACTACACCCTAACACCCTTAATCTAATGGAATGGTGGAATGGGTCAAGGAACATTGGTAAAATCCTTGGCAAGCTTGAGAAGGATCGGCCCTCTGAATATAATAACCTTCTATCCACTGCCATGTATTGTGTACAATATTAGCTATCAATTATTGACAGGTAAAAGTCCCTTTCAATTACTTTATTGAAGACATCCAGCTTTGCTGGCATTGCTTTATTCCTGTGTGGAGGATATATGCGGAGTAGAGCCCCAACCATATGACTACCTTAATAGACACGTTGATTAAAAATAAAACTGAAGTGTATTTCACTAGTTTAGCCAAGAAGATTCAGGATCAGGTGGCTAACCAATGTAGATGGAGCAGCCTCATACAGTTTAAATAGGATATCTTGTCCTGTTCCATGACGAGCATGTGTTTAAAAGAAGGAACAAGCTTTCCAGCATATGGATCAGACCATTTGAGATAACTAAAAGACGGTTTCAGCGCCTACACTATTAAGGAACCTGCGGATGGTTGAATTATCAACCAAGTACACACGAAGTTCTTTTGGCATACAAGCAATAGGAGCTTATTGTCCAGTCAAGGGGGGTAATGTCAAGAACGTGATATGACTAGATTATAATTCACCTATCTGGAAAATTGTATTTATGAGTTGAGGTCAATCTATAAAACTGAGCGATAGATTATTTGATGCAAAGTGAATTGATCAAAGTATTAATGGCTTGGTGAATTGAGAGAATTCCGTCAAAGCCTTGATGATAGAATGAAACCCATTATTCATTAGTAAATAGGGAATCACTAAGCAGAAGGGGTGAAACTGACTAGGAATACCACGGACTAAGAGTTGAGCATGGAAACAAGTAGGAGGAGGTCTTTTAAGAAGTAAGAGGGTAGTGAAGAATTTTTGGAAGTAGCCATTAGTTTAGTATTAAATAAATTGGTATCGTTGGGGCAATAGCTCCTTATTAAGTAATTTATTATTATAATTATTGAGGGTCAGCAATCCTCATATCACTCATACATTGCTAAGTGGGTTTTACCCTGTGCAACCAGTTCAGAAGAATCAACCAAAATTTGCCAAAAGTTAACATTAAGAAAGGCCGAAATTATCTCTAAATGTTAAATTTAATCGCCTCAACCAATTCCCATTTACAAAAGTCTGAATATTCACCCAAAATACTTAAGATAAGTCGCCTCTCCATACTCATTATGACAAGCTTATGTGATTCCTCCCTATTCTCATCTATTATCAGTTTCCTTAGCCTTTTTAAAGAGCTAGGATGAAACCATATAAAGAATTTTTAAGTTTTACGTTGTTTTTGTCTAAATAAAAATAAAAAAGAATTTTTTGTCTGTGTTAAAGCAGATATTTTGCCTGTTCAAAAAAGAACAATAAATTGCTTTATAAAGACCATTACATTAAGTTAATTACAATAGATAGAAAGTCTACTAGGTAATTTTTCTGATGCTACTAATTACTGATAATTTTATAGCTTTCCAAGGATTTGGCCTTTAGAAAAATAATAAAAAAGCTCAAAACTGGTGATTCTGAAAGGTAACCTTCTTAGGTTAACTGGTGAATACATATCTTACATAGGCAATACTAACAACACAAAACAAAAATGAGTATACACCAAGGGATTTAATCTAGGAATCAGGGCAGAATGAACACAGCTTATAAAGAACCCTTCCATATTTTCGAATATGAGCTGGTTCTACCCCTTGAGATTTATGAAAGCTCAAATTTACTAGGATGTTGTAGTTATTTTCATGATTCATGCCCAAACCCAAGATTCAGATGAGGTAGATGATGGGAATTGAACCCAAACCATCAGAATATATTATGGGATAATCCCTGACAAAAATTACCACCTTGACATATTAGGGACAATCCCAACTGATGTGGTCATCTCTTAAACGTCAAAAACCACCTGAAATCGGGGTTCAAACCTGATCTATGTGGCAAGTGAACCCAATTAGGAAATGTGAAGTAGATCTTGGCTTAGTATCCATGAAGATTGGGCAAGACACCTGTCAGATTTTTCCCTTATATCATGCAAACTAAACTAGTAATCTTTACTATCTTCTTTTTCAAACTTTAAGTAAAAAATTTAATTCATTTTTATTAGTGTTAATAGGAACTTGCCTCGTCAGACCTAGCATCTGGTATAAAAACTTTTTTCTACCAAGAAAAAGCAACAGGTATTTTTCCAGCGCCTTTATACTACAGGTCGCCTGGCCAACTTTTAACGAGGGATCCATGGTATTGCACCCATGATCCCAACAAAACTGGTGCTCCCTGCCAGGTACACCCCATTTTTGTGGTAAATATATAAAATTAATAACAAAAAAATAAAAGCAATAATGGACAATAATGAATCAATGTCAGATCCTTTTTCAGATCAGGAACGCCTTAAACTTTTGGCCAAATTACCAGCTATGATGTGTGGAGTGGAGCAAATAATTATTACTCTTGAGCAACACCAACGCAAGCTTTGATATGCAACTACAAAGCTTAAAAGTGAACTTTGGCAGTAGACCCCTTTTATCACTAAATAATTGGCCCTTCATGCCACCTATGATTGGGTGAATTCAATAATCTAAGATTTTTACACCTTACAAAATAAAGTAGACGCCCTCCACCCTTATCAATCTATCAGCAACATCAGTTCCTCTTTGGATGAAAATGTCACCTCCTGGTTTCAGTCCATGTCATTCAACTGTTGACCCCCCAGTGGCACGTTCAAACCGTCTTTTAAGGAGAAGTACGTCACAGATGAAGGGGGTGTCTTCTCCTTCATAATTTGCTTTGAAAGTGTCATGGAGGAAGCTACCAATATCCAACAGCTCAGATACTTAACTAACTGTCTTAGTCGCATAGCTCAAGATATTATGGTCCCCCAACTAATGCATTGCAGACTTAGGATGTTGGCAAGGCTACTTTGCTTTGAGAATTTGGGAGCGAGATATAGCTTTTATCCAACAAAAGAAATCTTTTATGGGCATAAGCCTCAATTGGGGATAAACCTTCACTGAGTTACTCACCGTTTTTACCTCGCAGGTCAAAATTTGGTTGCAGGAAAGCATATTACTTTAGATGACTCTATCACAGCTTCATTTTCAGCGTTTAAAATATGCTGACATTCTACTTTATCTTAAAGCAGTGAAGTCTAACTGGACGTCTCTCCTTCATATCAAAGAAGACATTTTGGAATTTCTGGCTGATCTGCTCAAACCTAATGGGCCCCCTCATTTTAGTAACAATAAGCCTCAGGCCCTAGTGCTAGCGTTTACACCCCCCAAGTCGCCTACCCCCAAATTATTCTGCATTTTTTATAAGAGAATCAACTATACTGTGTACACTTGTCACATCTTTCTACGTAGGTTGGCAAAAGATCAGTCAGTATAGGGCAAGAGGCTCCAAATACTGATGACAACTAAGTGCTTTTGGACCCTTGTATTAGATCTAATCCTAAACCTAGCACCTTGGGATGCTTTGTGTTAGTAGCTCCTGAAGAAGTTGACATATCCATTTCTATACAAGAAAATAGAGATCTTCAGCTTTCTTACTTTTATGTCTGTCAGTTACCCCAACAAACCTTAGAGTTCAGCTCCTCTATGGAAAAGCCAAGCCTTGGAAGATAAAACCTTTAAAAGCATCAAAAAGCCTCAAGCTTGGACACAGAAGAATCCTCCACTTGCTTCATTGCAAATAACTAATGACTGCCTATTGGCTGTTTACTCCCAATTTTGAGCTTCAGTGGTTCAGTTTGAAGTAGTAGTCCACAAGCTTAAAGTCCTGGTAATAATTTGACACTGGTTCTCTGGTTCGTTATTTTCTCCTGACATATTAAAATATAAAAATGGCTCCAGACTTAATTCATGATGCTGAATATGGGATGGCCAGTAATGAGTCAACTAAGGCGATAGGAGCCTATTCTGCCTTACCCCTCAGATTTGGGAAACTTTTGATTACTTCCCCAATAATATGTTAAAAAATGATACTTATGAGTTGCTTATTGGGTTCTAATTGATGCGGGAATATAATTGCATCATCAACCATAAAGAAAAGTACCTGTCCCTACTAGCATATCGGATTCCATTAATATCAAACTCCTCATCAAAAGTAAAGAAGCCCCCAAAAACGTACTGCCTCCTCAAATACCCGTCCTCCATTTGTAAAGTCAAATATCAAGTCTTGGGAGGAAAAATTAAGTTACTCCCTGAGGCTGTGGACGCTGAAGATTGGATACCTCTGTATGCCCCCATCCTATTATGATACCATCTGGCTCACAAGTGATTGTGGATATTGGAATCATGATTCACATCCATCCTAACCAGGTTTTAGAGCTAAGTGACCACTAAACCCTTCAATCAAAGAAGCGTTGACCTGTCTGGGGATTTCGGATCTTGCTTATAGGAAAACTATCTCTATCTTTTTAGGGAATCTAAAGGTTCAAACCCTCTAAGTCCCTCGGTATACCCTAGTGCCTACACAAATCTAAGTTCCATTTAAAATATTGCTAATGTGAGTTGTTTTGGCTCTTTACAAGAACTTAGGGCTTGATCCCCTACCTACAATAGCTATGGTTGAAAGTAGAATTGTGGACACTCTCATTACTAACAAATGCCATAACATCAAAGACCCTCTCAAGGAATATTGTGATATATTCTCCTCAGTACCAAGTGATTACATAAAAATGTTTAGGGTAATTTACCATATTGTTACTGAGGTTCACCCTCCATTAAAATCTCGGCCATATAGAAAATCTAAAGTCAGGGAAGCTCAAATGGCCCTAGAGTTGCAACAACTGTTGAAAGCTGGATTACTCATGCCTTCTCAAAGCCCGTGGGCTTCTCATCTCTTATTTGATTAAGAAAAAGTATGGTGGCCACCAGGTTATCATGAATTATTACAACCTTTTTTAAATTACAAGAAAAGACAGCTATCCATTGCCACGTATAGATGAATCCTTATGCTTGATGTTGGGTTCTCGCTATTTTTTGGCTATATATCTCGCCAGTGGGTACTGGCAAGTAGATTTATTACTATAGGATTGGGAAAAAAGCGCCCTTATCACAAGTGAAGGTTTTTTTAAAGTCCACTAAAATGCTGCAGGGATTATGTAATGCTTCTGCTATCTTACAATGCGCCATGTACGGACTTCTAGGTGATATAAAACGCTCTTGTGTGATGTTTTATTGAAATGATAATACCATTTTTTGAGAATCTTACCAAAACACATAGATCATCTCAGGCAGTTTTCCAGTGGTTACAGCATGCTTTGATAAAGCTAAAGTCGTCAAAATGCTCCCTATTTCAGAATGAAATGAGTTTCTCAGGCCATAAGGTAGGGAAAGCAACTTATCCTCAATGTACAAGGTCCTGGCCATTTTCAAAATGTAACCCCTAAATTCCTACAAGACGTAAAAGTTTTTTGGGGATGGTGGAATATCATCAGTTTATCCCCACTTTGCCAACCCCTCTGAGCCTATATTATATTTACTGAAGAAATGGATACCCTCTAGTGAAATAAAGATCATCAGCAATCCTTTGACCTGCTTCACGTCTCTCTCTCATTCTACAAGACTTATTCATCCTAATTTTGATAAACCCTTTCTCCTCTTAAATGATGCTAGATTTATAGCCATTGGAGCCATACTATCTCAGCATGACAAAAACTTAGTGGATCATTCTATCTCCTACTATAACGAAACTTTAACCAGAGCCAAACGCAACTTATAGTGTTATGTAAATAAATTCTTGGAGGTTTGTTAGCTATTAAGCATTTCCAACCTTATTTATATGGGAAACATTTCCCTAATAACTGGTCATGCTTTCTTGCGATGGCTACATCAAATAAAGGACCCTGATGGGAGATTAGCCAGCTAGGCATTATAGCTTTGAAACTACGATTTTTCCAAAACCATCAGCTAGGGCTGATACACCAAAATGTGGATTGCCTATCTTGGCTTCCCATATTAACTATAACAGGTCCTGTAGAGGATCAACTCTACGACCTCATAACACAACTATATTTATGTAAAGATGAAACCCTGACCCTTCAAAAGGAATTAGCAACAAGATCGGTGAATATCCAAGTTAAATATGATAAACTATACAAGCTTGTAGCTCAAAAATGGTTGCCCTACATATGCCCAATGGCGAGAACAAACATCATATTAAGGGATACCTGCAATTTTGTCATAAGAGTTCTGAAAACTTACTAGTGATTTAAGACTCAATGCTACTAAGAAGGAATGCTTGTATCTATCCAAGATGTCTTAAGGTATGTCTGGTATGTAAAAGACTTGCTGGACCAAATTTCCAATCTCAACATCCAGTGGTTCAACTCTATTCACCCTTCCATACTATTAGCATTGATGTTGTGGGACCCCTCCCTTAAGCCTCTAATGGTCATTGGTCCCTCCTTCTAGCTGTGAATCATTTAACTAAGTGTATAAAAGCTGTATCACTACCCTTCACTTCAGCAAAAGCTACCACCACCTTCTTATATAATTGGATCATCACTCAAAATGAATGCCCTAACATAATTAACTCTTATAACAGGCAAAACTTCCGAATTTCATTAGTAAAAGATTTAGCCAAACTTATGGTATCCACCCAGGTATATTAGACTCCCTACCATCCTGCAACCATTAGAATGATAAAGTGAGTGAATGGTACTTTAACTGCCACTCTCCAAAAAATGGCAACTATTGACCCCCTAATTTGGCCCCAATATTTGCCTATTGCAATTCTGACCTACAGAATAAGCTACCACAAATAATCAAGATGTCACTCTTCTAGACATTGTCTGTAAGAAATACCCAATTTCCCTAGAATATACAGGCCATGTTAGATCAAGCTTCTCCTGAGGCCCCAGAGTTACTATGCAAAGCATCACTAATTAAGTTATCCAACTCCAGGCTCTGTCTTCTAAATCTTATCTGCTACCATAAGTAGAGAAACTGATAGATTTAATGATAAGCATGAGCCCCTGCACACCTTCCAACCAAGTGACCTAGCTCTTTTTCACCATCATCAACCTAGTTGTTGTGACACCAAACTGGGCCCCAACTGGTTAAGGACCTATAAAGTCATTTATAGGTGGGGTAACGAACACTCAATTGATGAGGTCGCTCAGGGTACCATGTAAATTGGTACATTTGATTCCTCTGGTCATTTTCTTCTACGCTAAGATCTAATGGAGGGTGTTGTCAGGATTCCTGCCTGAATCCAAGATTCAGATGAGTAGATGATTGGAATTAAACCTGAACCATCAAAAATATTAGTGATAATCTACAATGAAAATTACCGCCTTGCCACATTGGTGACAATCCCAAATAATGCGGTCATCTCTAAAACGCCCAAAACTACTAAAATCGGGTTTCAGACCTGATCTATGTGGCAATTGAATCCCAATTAGGAAACGTGAAGTAGATCTTGGCTTAGTTTGTATAAAGATTGTGCAAGACACCTGCCATGTTTCCCTTATATTGTGAAAACTAAATTAATAGACTTTACTCGCTTCTTTTTCAAACTTTAAGTAAAAAATTTAATTCATTTTTATTAATGTTAATAGGAACTTGCCTCGCCAGACCTAGCATCTGGTATAAAGACATATTCAACCAATAAAAAGCAAAAGGTATTTCTACAACACCTTTAAAGTTCAGGTCGCCTGGCCAACGATTAACAGGAGATTCTTGGTATCACACTCATGATCCTGAAAGTTATATTGGACAGTATGAGCTGTGGGTACTTTGAAACAATGATAACCGCCATGGAAGAGTGAGCTTTAAAGTCATATGGAGGCTTAACTTCGATGGTGGTGGGAACAGCATAAACCTATTAGGGATTATGCCAAAAAGGCCGCTAAATGTATTGAGAAGGTTGACTGTGACCTCAAAAATTACCAAGTGGCCTAGGAAGGATTTTAGATGGTTTATGCCGCTATGAATCAGGATACTGTTAGTTCAAAGATAAAGCATCTCCAGATTAAGAGCTTCCAAATCTAACCATCTACCTCAGAAGGGATCTGGGCTAAGTTAGCAGAACATGAGCTTGTTACAGATGAAGAATTTGAGGCTACCAACGCCAAGTTCCAGGAGATATTGAAGTTAATTGTTCAGCTGAGCAGGAAACCCATAAAGAGCCAAATAGAGCAGCTAAACTAAATGTTTGTCCCACATCCTGGATCCTGGAACTTCTCACTGCTCTGAAATTAACGTCAAAACAACTAACTAAAATGCCTCAGCACCCCTTCCATTCCCTTCTCCAGCGCCCCATTTTCTAGTGATTGAATTTATTTCACCAACCTAGAATTCCTTTGCGCTAAACCATTTACCTGTAGTGACACATACCGTTGTTTCACTTATGAAACAACCAATCCAAGTACCTCAGCATTATCCCCAGTCCCCTACTCTAAAGTTTTGTGCATTACCAACGCTAAAGTTGAAGCAACCAACCCAAATGCCTCGGCGTCCTTCTCAGTTCCCTGCGTCAAATATCCTCAATTTATAGCAATGAAATCGAGATATACAATATAAAATCCTTGGGCGCCATTCTCATTTAACTAAACTGAAATTATCCGCTGTTTTGATGTGAAAACAGAAAACTTATATGCTTCAGCGCCCTCTTTGTTCCTCTGCGCAATACCCTTCTTTGTCCTAGTGCTGGGAGTGGAGCTACTGAAGCCAATATGGGAACCTTAAATTTAATTGTTCATCTGCGGAAGAACCGCCCAACAAACCAAATAAATCAGCTTACCCAACCAACTGCCTTGTTGCCCTGATTTATGACTCTGAGGGTTGTAGCTGCCTGACTAGGGCAGCCAAATCAAGAACTTCAGCGCTGAATCTAATTTCCTTGGTTGAGGCACCTAAAAACTCAACAATTTCCTCATGTTAGCTGAACCAAGAGCCCTTTTCCTACATGTTGTTTATACTATGTCAGTTTCAAAAACTGCATTTAAAGATAACCCTGGTGACAAGGCTCAGCACAATCATTACAACTCTCTCAACTAGCCTATCTGGGGTTGCTGCAACTTCTTCCCTTCACCCCATGGAATTCTCTGTATTTTAGAAAGTTTTAAGGCCCAGTGGAGCCAAATGCCCTCAGCCAAAATTCCCAACCATTCACCAATTTGTTTAGTACTAAAAATTTCATCTATTTTTTATTTTTCACTGAAATCTTATGTTTCCTGTTTAACTTAAAAAAACTAAAGCCACCTGATCCAAACAATTGGAAAGACCAATTGACTTTTAGTATTATCATCCAATTTACTTCAGTAATTCATAATTAGCTAAGTTGATGGTGGACTCTGAAAACTTGACCAAAGAGGGCTCACCATTTGTAATCTAGTTGTGTATTAACAATTCAAAATGGCCTGGAAATACAAGTTTTATTTTTGATGTCTTAAACTTTACTCTGGGCCACCATATTTATATAGAAGCCAAACTTCCCAATTTGAATCTTGAAACTAGTCCAAACAAGAATCTTGTCCCCATTAAAAGACAGGTATAGCCATTAAGTTCTGAGCAAGTTGGGGCCTGTGTCATGAAATGGCAGAAGAGGTTTATACTGGTCTTCCAGTCAGGATGCGTGGGCACCCAAAAACCAGCCAGAATGCCAGAGGCATTGTGCACGTATGCCGTTGTATGGAGCCACGAATTGGGAAACAATAAATTGTTGGTGTAGGGCAATTGTGAATATCAACCCAAAAACAAACCAAATGGAGAAAACCCCAGACATTGGGGGTCTTGCTACAGGGGGTTGCTTTACTGGGATAGTCTCTCTGGGGTTATTGGTATGTAGGTTTAATACAACTGAAGAGACAATGGGGCGGATCCCTGCTTGGAAATGGTGGATGTAAGGCCACAAGATTCCAGTATATTGATGGTGTATAGTCAAAATAAGGGGGTTAAATTGCCAGAAGTGTCTGGCTCGCTGAATCCAGTTGACAATGGTGGAAGTCATAATAATCATCAAAACTGGTAAAGCCCATCTGGTATAGGGACCAACAGGCCACATGGGTAATGCCATCAGGACTACTGTCAGAATAATATAAATAAAGCAAAAATTAATAGCTTTAGCGCCAGAAATTTATTGGAAGAAAATTGACCAACAATTTTCTCAGTGCGATATAAATGATTAAATAGTGTTTGATTGATGCAGGAACAAGCCAGGATCAGGTCCCTCAAATTCACCTAACCTGGCGAATTTTTTGGGGAAAGGGACTGATAAACTCAATGGGAATTGACATCAAAGGATTTGATGGCAGGCCAAGTCACTGTCAGTTTGACCTCAAATGCCTGAACTGAAGCTCAACTGCATTTCTGGCAGTTGGTATGACAGAGTCTGACCTGATGAGCAAGGGGAATACCCCAGGGCCACCCCACATAGGGGTGGTCCCAATTGGTTGTAAAGGGTTCAGGATGCCCAACCTGCCCATGCCCAGTTGCTTGGCTGTTTGTTTGGTTACAAGATTTGCATTGGCCACAACTCCCAATTTGCCAGATGAGGGCTTCAAAATATTGTCATTGTGTTCCAATGATGCTACCTGCATGTCGGAGATCATTAATGACAATTTTGAGTTGGGTTATCTTCAACGATTGCACTGCTGGCAATTCAAAACTGTCAGAAATTATGGCCAATAATTCAATCTTTATACTTTTATGACTATGTAGATTCCAATCATTGGGCTTAATTTTCATCAGTTTCAGACAAATTGACTTTTATTTGGTGATCTCAGTGAAGATTTTTCTGATCTGGTAGACAAATTAATTTGAGGCGAGCATAGCACCGGGGAGGAATCTGAAGAGGGAGAACTGTTACCCAGCGCTCATCTACCACGTGGGCGTGGTCACCCTGGGTAATGAGGGGTACAGTTACCCTCTTTGGACCCTTTTTACTCATAAACTGGAAGAATGCCCAATCCACACACAGGAGATGTTCCCTGGGACTTACAGCCTGCCCCTAATCCTCTCAGGCGATGCTACAGTCCCTTGGTTTAAGCTTGTAGCACTGTTAAGCTTCACCCCAATGTGGGGAAAGCCTTTTTTAGCACTAGTGGTGCCCAACCCAAAAAAGGGGAGCTGCCATGAATCAATGTTAGGGAAGCCTTGAATTTGGGTTTTTAAATGGTTTACTATTTTAATTACCTCCTATTTTTAATTAAACAAATCTTTTCTTTATTGAAGAGTTGTTGTGCAAAGAGCCAAACTTATCAATATTAAGGTATTATGCTGTCAAATATGCTTTGTTGGGCGAAGGCTTAAAATTATACTTAATGCTGAGTTTATTTCCTTGACTAATCCCTATTACAAAAGTCTGGATATTCACCCAAAGTACTCAGGATAAATTGCCTCGCCAACCCCATTCTGACGAGCTAAGGAGATTTCTCTCTATTTTTCACTTAATCTCTATTCTCACTAGTTCTATTAAATTGCTAGGATGATGTAAAATAACGGACCTCTTCTGGTTTAGGTAGTTTAGCCTAATTAAAACTATTAGAGATTTTTGACTGCATAAAGCAGAGTGTAAGCCTTTAAAAAAGAAAGTGATCTGCCTTGACAATGACCAATCCGTCAAGTGATTTTCCCTAGAGAGAAGGTCTCTAGGTAATTTTGCTGGTGCTACTAATGACTATTTATTATATAGCCTTTGAAGGACTTGTCCTTTAAAATATCTATAAAAAATCTTAACAGATGGTGTCCATGGCCCTCTGAAACTTAGCTGGGGCATTTCACAGCCATTGCGGCACTTGAGTGAGCTATATAAATCCCTAGAAGTGATCATCATGAAATTCTTTTGTTTGTCTTCCAGTAGCTTAATTTGTCAGTAACCTGAGATCAGGTCCATGGTGGAAAAATTATTTTCACGATGCAAGTAGTCTGATGTGTTATTGATCTTTGGAAGTGGGCATGAGTCTTTTTTGGTGACGTTATTGAGTTTTTGGTAGTCAGTAACCACTTGGTTGGTATCATCCTTCTTCTTGAAGATCTACAGTGTAGAAGACCAGGGGCTTTTGGATGGCTTCAGTATCCTTTGCTTAAGTAGCTTCCAGATCTCTTTAGAAACTGCTTCTCTGTGGCTTGGGATTAGCTGAATGGACGGGACCAGATGGAGCTTGATCTCCTGTATCCAAATGGTGGGCAATGGTGTGGTCGCTACTTAAGTTGTGGTTTTCAGTGGTGTAGATCTCTAAGCTTGATAGGTAGCTTCAACGCATAATCCTTTTTGCTCTTCCAATATTTATAATTGTTTCTCTTGGGACCGTGGCTGATATGCTAGCCAAAGTTTCATTGCAGAGCCTAAAAGTTCTAGCAATCCAAATTTGTGTAAACTGTGGACCTCATTAATGAGAGTTAAGTATTTGTATGCTATCATCTGGTGCCTCTGAACTTTAGCAGCCCCTTCCGCAAGTTTGCCAGCGACATCTTATCGATCTGTATCATGGTAGTATCATACCCAGGGCCACATGGGGTTTAAGGTAGGATTTTAGATAGGGGCGAAGACTTTCTAACTATAGTCCCACTGGTCTATCTGTTTCAAGTTTGGTCCATATTATAACTTGATGGTCAGAGAATATTGTTATGGTGCTTTCAGAACGTAGAGATAGCTCCTTATATTCATTTATTTGGTTAGGGGGAAACTAGTTTATATTTCAGTCACCAATAGCTGACAAATATACCTAGTCCCAGTATGCATGGTTAATGTGACCATTGTTGGTGGGATTTTTTCACAATGCTTAAGGTAAAACAGACCGGTATCTGTATTCTGAGAAAATCAAATGTTTCCTCAATCATGTCAAAAATGTGCCAAAGCAGAGCATGAATGCTGCTCTAATGAGCATGTCATAGTTGTGACTAGACAAATACAATCTCTGGTGCAGATGTTGGATTTTGGCGTTTACTAGGCTCGCTGGTGCTTTTTTCCTGGAATCCAACAATAATACTTTAGAGGCTGCGCTACCCACTTATACCAAAATACTGTATACTTACACTTAATAAAATAGTAGCGTTAGATATGGTTTTTATTTAAGCATCTCCAGGGGAAGAAGCTAACCCTGATAATAGTGCGATAATAGTTTAATAAATGATCCATAGGTCAGGTTTGGATTGCTTGGTGCTGTCTAAATTTGGAAATATGTGGGTCCAGCCTATCAGGTAGTTCAAGACTCACATTGCTTCAATGCAAGGGCCGATGGGGATGGAACCACCGGGAAAACAAAACTGTGAGGTAGGGATTTAATCAACTTGGCCCAATCAGGAGGTGGGAAAATTTTTTCGCCCTGAGGATCCCTTACCAACCCTATAAAAGGGGCCGGTCTTTGCACAAGAGTTTGTACCAATTTTGCAGTAGTCAGGGAAGGAGCCTCTGATGGACTCCCCTGAATTTGCACATAGTTGGCACAATTTGACTACTTGAACTCGTGGTATTTGACCAAGTTTTGTTAGTAAACGTATTACCTCGATTAGCAGGGTTCCACCAAGAATTGACCAGGGTCTTTTGGCCGATATATTCTTCACTATTCCTTGAAACCACTCTTATTACACAATCAGATTTGTAATTGTCTGACATTACCTCCTTCAAGAGTGGTTGGGGAGGTATAAGATCGTAGGAACCGCCCATGCACGCGGTTGATAATAAGACCTGAAGCGAGGGATTGATGGAATACTCATCCCCTCACTTTTAGGTGATGGCAAAGGGACCTTCCCATACTGAACCAAGCTTTTCCCTTCTTGGTGTAATGCAATTGTGATAATACAGTACTAAGTCTGATACTTGGAATGAAGGTTGAGGAGTCCAGCGCTCATTTGCTGCTTGGCCTTCTTTAGTGACCATCTTAGCCAGGTTAGTCATAGCCTCAGCTTGCTGTTGAATGATGTGCTGGGCCACTTTTTTCATGGCTTGATCTGGGTCGGTCCTGGAAGTGAAGATATCTTTGGCTAGTAATGCTGGAACTCCGGGTTCTCTTCCATACAGCACACGGAAGGGGGACATCTTAAGGATGTGATGGTAGCTAATCTGATAAGCCATGTGGGCACTGGGTAAATAAAGATCCCAGTGTAGAAGGTCGGAGCTGGCCATCTTGTGGAGTATGGAGACCAGAGTACCAATAACTCTTTCTACAGCCCCATTTTTGGAGGGATTGTAAGGTGCCTAGAAGAGTTGTTGAGCTCCCAAGGAGGTGGCGAGAAGCTTTACCAATCAGGAAGTGAAGTTTTTCCCATTGTCACATAAGAGGACTTGGGGCACCCATGCTGGGTGAAGTTATACTGGTGTAAAAAGGTGGCCGTGGCTTTAGCAGTCTGAGCGGGGAGATCCACAGCTTCAACCCATTTGGTGAAATGATCAATACCAACCAGAATATTGATTGCCCCAGAAGTTTGAGGGATGGGACCTACCACATCTAAGCTCATGGTGTGGAAGGGCTGTTGGGGCGTGGTTGGTTGATATTAATACCGGGTCTTAAAGCTGGATTGTTTTTTGCAGGTGAGACAAGCATCCAAAACCTCAGTTATGGTTTCATGATGCCCTCACAATAATACCGCTCTCAGATCCACATATAAGTTTTTTGAGCCCTGCCATGGCCCATCATCGTGTGGGACTCCATTATAACAGGTATCCGCTCAAAGGGCCAAAGATAGGCAACCACTTTACCCCGATTTTCTTTTATAACTTCCCATTCTCTACCTTTGTGTTGCGGGAATGGCGTGCTAGCGTTTTCTGTACAGGTTCATCTTCATCCGCCCAGGTCTCAGGAGTCATGAGGAGTTCATGAATCCTCTCTGCTTCACTATTATTAAGGTGTAGTAGAGGCATCTGCGTCAACCCATCAACATTCATATGACTTGTACCAGCGCGATGCTCAATATTCATGTCATAGTGCTGGAGCTTAAGAGCCCAGCGAGCCAACCTCCCAGTGGGGTCCTTCATATTCTGCAACCACTTTAAGGAGTCGTGGTCAATAATAACTTTAAAGGAAGTCTCATATAAGAAGGAGCGGTAGTATTTCATGGCAAGCAGGATGGCAAGGCACTCCTTTTCCGTGACGCTGTAGTTGCTTTCTGCCTTAGAGAGCATCTTGCTGAAATAGGACACGAGATCAATCCCATTTTCATCTAGCTGAGACAAGATAGCTCCAACGGCATAATCGGAGGCATCTGTGAATAACATGAAGGACTTGCCATAGTCAGGGTGACGGAGGATAGGTTTTTTCTGCAGTAACCCCTTCAGGGTTTCAAACGCGGCCTGTTGTTCAACACCCCACTGGAAGGGAGTGTTCTTAGCCAAAAGCCATATGAGGGGCTCACTGAGCTGGGCGAACTTGGGGATGAATTGATGGTAGTACCCCATCATACCCAGGAAGACTTGTATGTCGCGGAGGGTTTTGGGCTCAGGCTCTTAGCTATCGCTTCCACCTTGTCTTTGAGGGGCTGAATCCCTTCGTGGGAGATAGCGTGGCCAAGAAAGTCGAGCTTCTTCTGGAAAAACGTACACTTGGAGGGCTTCAGCTTGATGTGAGAGGCCCGCAGCCATTTGAAACACCTCCTTTAAGTGTGAGAGATGCTGTGTGAAGGTCTTGGAAAATACTGTGATGTCATCGAGATTGACAATCACACAGCTAAGCTTGAGATCCTGGAGTATGTGGTCCATCGCCCGCTGAAAAGTTGCAGGGGTGTTGCATAACCCCTGAGGTAGCTGAGTGGGTTGGAAAAGACCCTCGCTACAGATGAGGGCGCACTTCTCCTGGTATTGAGGAGAAAGGACCATCTGCCAGTATCCGCTAGCCAAGTCCATGGCTGAAAAGTACTGGGACCCAGAAAGTTGCGCCAAAGCGTTGTCAATTCGGGGATTGGGGTAGCTGTCCTTCTTGGTAAGGTTATTCAGCTTGCGATAGTCCATGACGATCCTATGCCCTCCGTTTTTCTTTTTTATCAGTAGAAGAGGGGACGACCATGAGCTTTGTGAGGGTACCAGCAGCCCAGCTTCCAACAATTGCTTGAGCTCCATTCGCATCTGCTGCTCCTCAACTTTTGATTTGCAGTAGGGCTTGGAGCGGATAGGGCGAGCATCCCCAACATCAATCGTGTGAGTCCAACCCTTCACGTGCCCATAGTCGTTATCATATTGAGAAAAGATGTCGCTATAGGACTCCAGTAAACTGTGAACTTTGTTAAGCTCAGCAGGAGTCAGATCATCTGAAATCTTAACGTTAGTAAAGCGCATATTGTTTGGTCAATGGGCAGGCCCATATCCTCCATAGACCCAAGGCAGTGAACTTGATGAACGTCCTCAACGGGCAGCATCAGGACTTTTCCAATATTTTGATGCTTTTTGACGATCATGTCCTTACTGATAAGATTCCCCAGCAGAAGGTTGATAGGCCTCTGGTAGGCAGGATCTAGGATACCTGTCAACAACCAAGGTTCCAAAGGGCTTAGGCCATCAATGCTTGTGAGATGCAAAAGGAAGTTTCAGGGGATTTGCATAGTGATGTTGGTGGCTACCACCTTTTGCTCACCCACTTTAATTACTGTCTCCTCTGTCGCATACAAGGGAATGCCCTCTGCAGCATCCATGGAGTCAGGCAACAACTTAGATTTTCTGACCAATGTGGTATAAATAAGAGTAAGGGCAGAAGAAGGAAACTCAACAATGCATGTATATTCCTTCTTCTTAGGCTTGTCGTTGGTAAAGACTAGGGGTACCTCATAAATTTAGAAGGGAGAGGTTTCCCTGGTTCATATTGATGATCCCGTCATACTCAAGCATAAACTGAGTGCCAATGAGGAGGTCATATGCGTTATTGTCCAAGGCCACAGCGGGGGCAGCCAGGAGGAGCTTCCTAACACGGATAGGGAGAGAAGAATAGGCTCCAATAGCTTAGGTGTTGTTGGGCCCTCCAGTTCCAAACTCTTGGTAACAATCAAGGTCAGGGGCCAACTTAATCTTTTTGATGAGCTTAGTGGAGACAACGTTCACTGGAGCACCCGTGTCAAGGATGGCTAGAACGCGCACCTTATTGATAACAACCTCTACCTTGGTTATCGTGCTATCTAAGATAGGGATGAGGGTGAGGACCTTTTGCAATTGGAAAGTTGTGGCCAGGTGTCGAGCCATCGCAGGCCATTTATCTTTAGAGATTGAAGGGTGTAAACCTGCGGAGTAGAGAGGATCATTGTACCAATAAGCTGGTCAGCATTGCTCGCAGTATCTACCACCTCTGACACTCGCACTATCTGTTGCATATAGGTGTGTAGTAGTGTCACGCCTATCTCAATTCGTTCCATCCTCAATCTATTGGGCACCTGTACTTCTATTGGCGCTCCCAGAACATAGTAGCCTACGTCCTCCTCACCCCCTTCAGACTCGTCATCAGAGGGATTTTCAATGCCAATAACGAGTTACTAGGAGGGGGAGGAGAAACTGGCTTAATCTCTTCACACAGGAGGACTTTGTCACTCTCATCTACCCTGTTAACTTTTTCAGGGTACATCGTAGAGGTGCCCTCTTTTTGGGGAAGGCGATGGAAGTGTAATGGGTTTGGCTTATCCATAGGAGCGACTGAATTAAGTATTCCCTTAACAGCAGGTTTCATATTAACAGCAGCCTGGGTCGAGGCTGAGGGGGATTGAGGCAACGGCTTAGGTGGAGGTGATTCTTGCGTCACCTTAGAAGACTGCGCGGCAATAAGTTGCCCAGATGGAGGAGTAACTGACTGTTCTGGCTGAACTTTCATAACTGAAGGGGAAGGGGAACGCGGCCCCGTAATGGCCACTATTTGCCGCCTATCCTCACACAATGGAGGAGTTTGGTGGCGTGGCAACTCAACAGAGGCGGGATTCCAGAGGGACACAGCCATAGTAGGGGCTGAAAGGGTCCGAGTTTCTTCTCACATTGGAGCTGGCCGCGGAAGTTCAAATTCATAAAAGTCAGGACACCCAGTAATGCCTCTTTGATTTCTCGCACATGTTTGAAGGTGCACTTAACGGCAGAAATATGCAGAGCTAAAGAGGGATATGGCGCCAAACTAGCCACGATAGCAGCAATAGCGTTGTCTAGAGGGAGCAGTTCGGCCAGCAACAGCGGTTGAGCTTGGCTATAAAAGCGTGTAATAAAGGAGGGGAGCGATTCACCCTCCTGCAGGCAAAGGTGCATAAAGGCCTGTTTGTGCCGCTGTAAACTGGATTTGGATCCAAACTCATCAATCAACGATTGATTAACTTCCGCCCAGGTAGTAAGTGTAGCCATAGTGGGAACCATGATCTCTTGAGCCATACAACTCAAGCAGGGAAGGATATCCTGGGTTTTTTGGAGGTTAGTCGTTCCTTCTATAGCAGATTCATAAACGTAGAGGAAGGAGGCGATACTGCCCTCACCAGGTGTGAACTTGTCTCTGAATGGAAGTTTAATAAAAGGAGGGGGCCCATAGGAGCCTTGAGAAGAGGGCTGCTCAAGCCTTTTGAGGCGAGCTAAAGCGCTGGCTAGTTGAGTTTCGACTGCTGCTAGCCTTAGTTCCATAGTAGTTGTTAGTTTATATAAGGTTTGGTGAGATACAGGTAGCCCCTGTAGTGAGCACCACCTTTTGTATTTTGGCGTTTACTAGGCTTTCTGGTGCTTTTTTCCTAGAATCCAACATTAATACTTTAGAGGCTGCGCTACCCACTTATACCAAAATACTGTAAACTTGCACTTAACAAAATAGTGGCGTTAGATATGGTTTTTAATTAAGCGTCCCCAGGGGAAAAAGCTAACCCCAATAATAGTGCAATAATAGTTTAATAAATGATCCATAGGTCAGGGTCGGATTGCTTGGTGCTGTCTGAATTTGGAAATATGTGGGTGCAGCCTATCAGGTAGTTTGAGACTCACATCGCTTCAATGCAAGGGCCGATGGGGTGGAACCACCGGGAAAACAAAACTGTGAGGTAGGGATTTAATCAACTTTGCCCAATCAGGAGGTGGGAAAATTTTTTTTCGCTCTGAGGATCCCTTACCAACCCTATAAAAGGGACCGGTCTTTGCACAAGAGTTTGTACCAATTTTGCAGTAGTCAGGGAAGGAGCCTCTGATGGACTCCCCTGAATTTGCCACATAGTTGGCACAATTTGACTACTTGAACTCGTGGTAATTGCCCAAGTTTTGTTAGTAAACATGTTACCTCAATTAGCAGGGTTCCACTGAGAATTGACCAGGGTCTTTTTGGCTGATATATTCTTTACTATCCTCGAAACCACTCTTATTACACAATCAGATTTGTAATTGTCTGACAGCAGATATGGCATTGATCCAAAATGAAGAGGCAACGAACTATACGTCCCTTCCAAAATGGTAAATTCTACACAGCTGTCGCATATACTAACTGGTATTCTACATTGGGTTTCAGCGGAAGCTTGGCCACCAACTTTGTTATACTATGCTAACAGGTGCGTAGTCATCTATAATTGTGAAAAGTTTGGTCTTTGCCATAAAAAATTTTACAATAATTACGCTATAAATTAAAGAATCTTGATTTTAATACATGCATATCTAAGGAATCTTTTTTTGAGGAGGTTGTTGATTTTTTTCCAATTTTCCAGCTGTCTAGATTACCAGGGATTTCTAGAGGATAATTCCCTAATGCAAAGTGAATTTGATATCAGCTGACCCTAATTTTAGGGGTAACTATGTTTAAGGGATTTCATGTTATTTGTCTAAGTCAGAACCATTGGGATCAATATGGATGTATGCTTAAGATCTTGTCAGGAAGAGTTGCCAATGAAATAGAGGCATCTGATAGTTGATTAACTATTAGGTATACTAATTGGGATTGGTCAGGTTTCATCACTTACTGATTGGGAATGTAAGTAATAAGTTTTAAGGCGAGTGATTTCACCTGCAACTAGCAAATTCATCAGTTGGTTTGCGACCTGCCTTAATGGGTAACAAGTCCCATTATTTAAGCATGTCACTTGCTGTAAAAATTTACTCTATGTTGATAATCAGCTAGCAACCCAGTAACCTTTTTACTGCACAGGTTCCGTTTCCTTGTGCACTTTCTCACGTTTTATATAATGTATTATTAATTGATAATAGTATGGAGACTATTATCGTAATTGATATTGAACTATATTTTGGCCCAATGCTTGGTCAGTATTTCTGATTAAATACTCTTGAAGTTGTAATTGTAGGGATTTGTTCCCTATAATCTTGTCCATCCAATCTTTGCTAAGATACCCTGGTGAAGCTCTCGTTCATCCCAACACAAAGTTGGCAGCTATCCCTGATTGTGGTTCCTTCATCTCTAGATCCTTGCTCAGATCTTTACTCTTCTCTCTGAGAGTCTTCCAATTATTGCCCTCTGCAATAATATCCTTGAGATAGAACAACAAAATAGAAGCTGATAGTCTAACTATACACCAAATCAATAATATTACTGTAAAGTACTGTTTATCTAAAAGCTGGTTTTTTCTAAATGCTGGTTTTTTTATTATAGTAAATCCTTTGGAATTATATAGTGAGATATTTGGCTGTCTAACCCTCAGTTGACACCTCTTCGATGAAACGGCAGCTGTTGCCATTAAATCACCCATCCTCATCTCAGCAGTGATGGTCTTCCTCATCCTGATTAAGGTTCCATCATTGGACATCCTTGAGACCTCAAATGGAAAGACTCAGAAAACGTGTCCCTAATGTTTTCCTCTTGATCCAAGTGAACCAACCATAATTGGCTAGTGACCTGCTTAGGTAATGGGACTTATTACCCATTATGGCAGGCTACTCACCAACCAATTGATTCGCTAGTTGCAGGTGGCATCACTCACCTTGCAACATACTATTCATTCCCTATCAGTTGGTGATGAAACCTGACCAATCCCAATTGGTACACCTGATAGTTAATCACTATCAGATGCCCCTATTTCGTCAGCAACTCTGCCTGATGAGATCTTAAGTATTCATCCAGATTGATCCCCAATGGATACAACCAGGCGAATATTCCAAAATCTCCCAAACTTAGTTCCTCCAAAACTCGGGCCAACCAATTTTCTGATTCACTTCGCCTTAGAGAATTTTCCCCTAGTGATACCAGGTAATCTAAAAGGCTGGGAATATGGGCGAAAATCCTAACACTTGCCAAATATGTTTGGTTTGCTTGAGTTGAGAGGAAAACGTTAGGGACATTTTTTCCAACACTTTTTGTTTTAGGCTTTGAGGATGTCCAACGATGAAATTCTAGCCAGGATGGGGAAGACCATCATTTCTGAGACAAGGATGGGTAATTCAATGGCAACGGCTGCCATTTCATTGAGGAGGTGCCAACCAAGGGTTGGGCACCAAATACCCCACTATAATTTCCCTAAAGAATTCACCAATAAAGAGCACATGACGGTACACCACTTTAATTAAATTTAGGAGGAGATACAGATCGGCTTGACTCTCCATTTAGGTGTTACCCATCCTGTTTTGATACAGGTGATAAGGAATTAATTGCCAGGTGGACTGAGATCCTTGTATTGCAGGAAGCCAGGACACTCTATATCTTTATCCTTTTGAGTTCTATTCTTTATTAGGGAAATTATTGCTGTGTGCTAAAATTGGGAGACTCTTTTAAGATAAAGAGCAAGGATTTGATCAGGGATCCAGAGAAGAAGCTGAATTGAACTGGGAAATGTTGCTGATGGTGTGTCAATAAAGAGAAACCATTAATAGGGATATGAGCATAGAGTGAGCTAGGCGATACAAGGGAACAAATACCTATTATGACATCATAAGTATTTCAAGAGGAGCTACTGGCCAAGCACTGGACCGAAATCTGATACTTCAATTCAATTATGGATAATAATCGCCATACTATTATCAACAATTATATCAACCTCTATCATACAACATGTAGAATTTCACAAAACCTGAATTTGTGCAGTTAATATATTTATAGTGTTTTAACTGAGAATAATCAGAAAACTTATAAATTTTAACAACTGGTGCTCACTACAGGGGTGTAGTGGGAAGAAACTATGACGTGATGCCATATAAAGATGTTTATCAGTTCCAACAATAAATTACTAAGGAATGTAACATCTATGAAGATAACGTGAAGTGGAGCATGTTTAATTACGTTCACCCCGCTCAGAAGTGGAGCTCCTAGTGAAGCAAATTGAGGTACTCAAATTTTGGAAAAAGAACTTGCAGCCTAGATATGGAACTGTCTAGTGCTTCAAGAAAACCTGTTCCACCTGACATCTACCTGAGATGAGGAGGATCAGCAGGGCCAACTCAGGTTGAAATTGGGTCCGCTTTAAATAGTCCTGAGGATTTGGGTATTTGATGAGACACTAGGTGAGATACTGAATGAAACTAATGAAGCTAGATCAATCTGTGTAATTAAGGGATCGTCTCCAGATCTAAAAGTGGATTTACTACCATCGTTTTAAATGGCAACAAATGCCAAAATCTTTTTTAAGAGAAAAACAATCAAAACAATCAAAAGGAACTGTTGACTGATGATTAATTCACGATTTTGAGAAATACAAAGACTCAAGCATCAGTTGCTGAAGTATGAAATGAAATTTGGACCTGTTGGAAGAAGAACAAATCGGGATTAAAGGCCTAATGAATGAAAAAATTCAAGAGTACTACCAAAGTTGGCAAGTGTAGCCTATATATGAAGAAACAGCACTGCTAGTCATATAGTGAAGAAGGTCAATACTAAAAAACAGTTAGATTTGGACTTAAGAGAAAATAGTTACAATGTTCCCAGAGGACTCAGAACCATTAAATGGTTATGTCCTAGATTTTGGTCAAGTCCTAAAAGAAAACCACTGAACCATTTAAAAGGTTAAATATTAATAGAGTAAGATTTCAAACCATAGTAACTGGTAGGTCATATTATACCTAAGAACCAGTTTGGATGAAAGGGAAAAGAAGGACCTCTGAACCTTATTGTAGGAAAAAGTCTCATAGCAAAAGAAAAATATAAAAAATAGATAAGATATATAAAATATTAAATATCAATTTTATTGGTCCATGATTTTTAGACCTACAATGAGATAAGATTACCAGAATAGCTGTGGCAAAGAGTGTATGAGATATTCAAGTGTTCCTGGGAATGGTCAGATAAAATAAAAGATTAATTTGGGATTTTATCATAATCACCAAGACCTTATTTTATCTGTTGAAGGATCTGAAGAAAGGATTCGTTTGAAATGAAGAAGCACAGAAATCTATAATAAGTTATTCCAGTACTTGATAGATTCTCTGATTTTGAACTATCTAAATTTTGATCGAGAATTTATTATTTAAACTTATGCTTTGGTGATGGTGATCTACGCTGTGTTGAGCCAAGTAGATGAGCTTGGGGATGAACATCCAGTAGCATAAGTAATCCGGACACTCTAAGCCACTGAGATGAACTACACCATAACTGAGCGTGAATGCCTTGCAGTCATTTATTCCTGTAAACAGTTTTGGGTGTACATCCATGGAATGCACTTCAGATTGGTGAAAGACCACTCCTCATTACATTGGCTTCACAATTTATGAGAACCAGAAGAGACTGGCCTGATATGCTTTGAAGTTTTAGGCTTACAATTATGAGATTGTCCACCAAGTGAGGGCTTCTCATCAAGATGTGGATGGCTTATCACGGTTACCAATGGTCCAGATGGTATACCAGCAGGCAGATGAGGTATTTCAGAGAATGGTCGACAGAGAAATTGGGAACAAGCCCTGAGAAATCCAAGTTGCACTTTGAAAAGCGATGGAAAACACCAGGACCATGGATGGACATGTATTCAAGATGATTAATGGAGGGCAAATCTATTCTTAAAGCCGTTGGAAAGATCAGCTATCATAAAAGCCGCTCATAGGGTTGTTGGGCATGGAGGCCTGAGAAAAATGACTGACCATGTTTGCCAGTACTACTACTGGAAGTCAATCAACTATGATGTCGCGGACTATCTACCTTGCTGTGTGGAGTGCCGGTTGCACGAACCACATAAGAATATGACTGGATATCAACTGGTCCGCCCTGAATTTGCTTGGCATACAGTGTCCATCGATGTGATGGGACCACTGACGATGAGCACAGGGGTATTCAATTACATAGTGGCAATTGATCATCTGATGAGATGGGTTGAGATGAAGGCCCTGGTGAAAGTAGAAGCTACCAGTACTGTGATGTTCATCCTAGATCAAGTAGTATACTGACATGGATGCCCTCATGCCTGTTGAGTGACAATGTGACAAATTTCATGTCTCATGTGATACTGCAGTTAAATGAAATAATGGGGATCTGAGGAGTCATGTCTGTACCCTACCAGCTGGAGATGAACGTACTGGTGGAATGAGTTAATGGGATGCTGGCCATGATGCTGAAAAAGCTGGTCGCAGGAAGAACTTCCTCATGGGGAACATAACTGAGTTTGGTGACATTTGCCTACACTATTAGTCATCATATAGCAATGGGAAAAATGCCATTTGAGTTACTATATGGGAGGAAGGCCGCGTTGCCGCCAATTTTATATTCGGTGGTGGAACCAACATTGGGAGATGAGTGCCAGGCAGTATTTGAACTAATTGTCAAATTTTCTGATCAAAATGCAATTGCAAGCATTTGATATGACTTTAAAGAAAGGATACAAGCAAAAATGATGGACAATAAGAACTGAAGTGCCTTAACAGAATACTGAATAGGAAAAAGAGTTTTTTATTGAAATATGCATGGTTTAGGGAGAATAAACAAATTGGATGAGTTGTGGTCCAGTCTGTTAAAGATTAATTAACAAGATGGTGACGGACGCCTACTCCATCAAGAACCTCTTGGATGGAAGGATAGTAAATTAAGTCCATGCTAAGTATTTAAAGCGATGGATCAAGAAAAAATAATAAAAAAAGAGTTTCCAAAGGGCCGCTGAACCATTAAATTAGTTATGTCCTAATGATCTGGTCAAGTCCAAAAAGGACCTCTGAACCAATCTAGATGGTTAAGTCTTAAAAAGTAAGACCTCTGAACCATAGAAAACTGGTAGGTCTAAATATACCTAGGATCCAGTTTGGGGAATAAAATAAAAAGATGGATTGCTGAACCAAAAAAAGGTCAAGTCCTATGAAAAAAGAGGAAAAAAATAAAAGATTAATAAAAATATTGTGAAAAAAGATTATATAAAAACGCATAGAAAAACCAATACATTTTTATAGTTTTTATTTTTTGTTGATTATCCTCAATTTGGATGATTTCGCCTATGTCGCCTCTTGATGGAGGGAGGATGGATTGTAGTAGGAGTATGTAACCTGTCAAACTCTATGTGAAACTGGATGCTAGCAGGGGCTAGACTTACTTAAAACCAATTTTGTTGAGCAGATGCAGACCCCTGCGAGAAAGTGACTAGGGGAAGGGAAATTGAAATGTTGGAAAAAGCCAAACGCATTACCCCAGAGCAGGGAGGGAAGCAACAGTACAAGAAGAGGCAGTTGGAGAAAAACTCAAGATCCAGATATGGTACTGGAGCTGGAAGATTGGTCTTGAGCGCTTTCTGACGGGCTTTATCAAGAACACTGGATATATGGGCCAGCAACAAGCAGGGGATACTAGGCGGGGGTTACTGAATCATGACCCTATTAAAGCCATCAGTGAAAGATACTGATGGGACGCGCCAGAAACGAGATAGTCATGCAAGGAGCAAATGGCATCCTTCAAGCAATGACTACAAGCTTCTTAGAAGCTGAAGCAGAAAGAGTGATGGAAACTGGGAGAGGCTGGAATCTTTGTGGCCCAACTTTAAAGAACTTTTCCAGAAAAGTGAAGAGCATTGGCTGCAATATCCTGATCTAGGATGTTTTCAAGATTAAAAGAATTCAGAGCTATGGACAAAGCCTTGGTAACTTGGGCTCTTAATTCTGCATAGGGTTTTAAAATGTATGCTGTTGCTGATGGTTAGTTCAGTGGCCAAGACTTCTGGCTTGTAATATAGACCAAATCAGAAGTGGAACTATGGAAGCAAGTCCAACAAGGCAAGGAACAAATTATTGAGAGCAAAGGGCATTGCTTCAGGAGGTTCAATGATGATGTTAGGAGTATCTGCAAAAGGAGCTGAATCCAGGAGAGTCTTGAAATCTAACTCTGGAATTGATGACAGAGGAAGGATTGGTCACAAATCATTAATGACAATCACTAACCTGGTTTTAATGAGGTTGGTTACCATTTCCAGTAATTCCATGTAAGGACTGGCTACTGGTACTTGCCTAGAAGTATGTGTCATGGAAGGACCATAGAAAATGTTCTGTTGCATAGATCAACTCATTCACTGGAAGAGCCAAAGGCTTGATTAGACAAACTATTGAGCAGCTGTTGGTACCATAACTCAAAATTGACACATGAGCTGGACAAGAGGGAAGATGTCAGACTTATATGATAGTTGACATTATGCACTCTGAAATCAATTGAGCTCCAATTTCAAGGAAATTAGTCTCAAAATAAATGGGATAAGCTCCAGAGAAGAATTAAGAATGATATGGGTTAAGAGGTTATGAGGAGAAAATAATAAGAGCGAACATAAATGAGCATTCTTAATTGGGCTATGAAATGAACATTGATGGCAAGAATCTCCTGTTGAGGACAAGGAGAAAATTAGGAAATCAAGGACGCCGGACCACAAATCATGAATATGACAGTAGGTCATATGCCCTGATGGGGGAAACCAGATCCTGGAATTAATATCATCACAAGTAAATTGATTAACCTGGCATGATAGAAGATTGTGGGGCTGTGCTCTGAGTAGGTGGTAGTGAGGTGGAAGAGGAAGAGAGCCGCATGCCAAAGGTCATCCTGAGCGGCATTGAGTACTGGTGATTGTACTCCTCTTGAGGAAATGAAGCATTTGATCAAGTGTCTGAAGTGGTGTTCTCCTGCCCAGATCCTTTTCTCATTGGAAATCTAGGCAAGAGGGGATGTGTTAGATTTTTTGCCCATCTTCCCAGATGACTAGATTATCAGGGATCACTAGGTATAATTCCCTAATGTGGAGTGAATTGTATATTGGTTGCCCCTGATTTTGGGGTAACTAGGTTTAGAAGATTTTAAGATATTTGCCTGGTTGGATCTGTTGAGGATTGATCCAGACAAATGCTATAGATCTCATCAGACAGAGTTGCCGACGAAATAGGGGCATCTGATAGTGATTTACTATCAGGTGTACCAATTGGTTAGTCAGGTTTTATCACCAACTGATTGGGAATGTAAGTATTAAGTTTGAGGCGAGTGATGTCATCTGCAACTAGCAAATTGATAAATTGGTTTGCGACCAGGCTTAATGGGTAAAAATTCCCATTACCTAAGCATGTCACTTGCCAAATATGGTTGGTTTGCTTGAGTTGAGAGGAAAACGTTAGGGACATGTTTTCCAACTATTTCTGTTTTAGGCCTTGAGGATGTCCAACGACGGAATCCTAGCCAGGATGGGGAAGACCATCACTGCTGAGATGAGGATGGGTAATTCAATGGCAACGGCTGCCATTTCATTAAGGAGGTGCCAACTGAGGGCTGGGTGCCAAATTCCCCACTATAAGTTCCCTAAAGAATTCACTAATAAATAACACACTACGGTACACCACTTTAATTAAAGTTAGAAAGAGATACAGATCGGCTTGACTCTCCATTTAGGTGTTACCCATCCTGGGGTTGATAAGGTGATAAGGAATTAATCGGCTAGGTGAACTAAGATCCTTGTATTGCAGGAAGCCAGAACAATAGTTTATCAGAATCTAATTCGATTTCTACTCTTTCTCAGGGAAATTATTGCTGTTTGCTCTAATTGTGAGACTCTTCAAGATAAAGTGTAAGGATCTGAGTGGGGATCCGAGAAGAAGCTGAATCATCTTGGGTATTGCCTGACAGTGTGTCAAACAAGAGAAACTGTAAACAGGGATCTGAGTTTAGCTTAAGAAAGGCAATATGATGGAACAAATTTCTGTTCAGGATATCAAAAAATATTTGAGAGGAAATACTGGCAGAGCGTTGGACTCAGATCTAATAATTTTAATTCAACTACAAATAATAGTCGCCATACTATTATAGATAAGTATATCATTTATTGTCATACAATGTGGAGAATTGCACAAAACCCAAACCTATGCATTTAATATATTTGTAGGGGTTATTAGCTGAGAATAGTCAGAAAACCTATAAATTTTAAAAGAGTTATATGATGTCAGTTCTGATATGAGGTATTCCTTGGTAATCATATATATGAGGATGGCAAAATTACTACTTCAAGTGATAGCACATCTGATTAGGGTTGATGTTTATCCAAAGAGTTTTGCTCCAGTATCTGGCAGGCGTAGGGCTTCTGACTCTCCCAGAGCTCTCCAGATGTGCTTCCTTAGCCTGCAAGTGAGTCAGTACATGTAAATCATCAGAGGTTTGTTTATACAGCATCTGATAGGCTGGATTGATGGGCCTATCATATAGAAGCTCATTAGTTTCAGTTGTGACAATTGAAGTCAAAGCGGTGGAGGTAGAGTTTCCCTTCTCTAGTCTGCCTAATTTTTTCCTTGGTCTTACTAGTTTGACTGTATGACGTGGACTTTCTTCTTGGTAAGGCAGTGTACTGTAAAGTGTCCTTGTTGTCCACAGTTATGGCATGTTACTCTGGTGACGTTCTGTCTCCAAGTTTCATTAAAATTTTCTGTTTGAGGGTTGGGCGGAGGGTTATAGGCCACCCGTGGTGGGGTACTAGAGGAGGGTGACCCAGCAATGGCCATTGGTGGCCTTTCTAAGTTGTGGGTCTGAACGTTGCAGCTAGTCATTAGAAGTTGTTGATTATTTTTAGTAGGGGTAAGTCCCCTTACAAAACTGAAACCATTGTTTTGAATAACTCATGGTGTGGTTTCACTGCTAAAGTCATCAGAATCCCAACGTCAGCCTTAGATAATATGCCTACCCCCTATTAAGATGTGGGCTTCCAAAGTAGATTGATTGTCAAAATCTGTTAAAATTTTGTTCTGATGTAACCAATCATCAAGAAGTTTAATTCTGGTAACCCACTTTTTCTACACCCCTGAATAGTTTTAGTACCATTTTCTTAACTTCCTGGATGGTCATGGAGCTGCCCCTCAAGTAGCAAGTGACCTGATCAGTGCTCTCAACATCTAAAGTGGATATCAATAGATGTGCCTTATGACTGTCCAAAGCTCCTTTTTTGGAAATCAGAAGCACTTATAAAACCTTTACATGTTCCCATCTCAATTGAAAAGAGGCAGCTATCAATGCAGACACTCTTGACTTTCTCTTGGCTGTGTGATCTAGGGGTAAAATGATTTGCCTCCTGCCTAGAGAATGTTGCAATAGTATGAGGAGTGTACATGGATTGGGGAGTGGAACTTGAGTCCGCTGAGAGTTTTTGGGGGGTAGCAGGTTCCTCAGTCAGTATTAATGTGACTACAAGAGGGATTTCTCTAGGAGAGACATAGTATTTAGCTCTGTAGCCGTCACTTTTATATTAACCATCTTTATAATTATCCCACCTAGTAAATAGTTATGTGCAAATTTCTTTTGCATTGATATAATTTATTAACAACGCCCTTCCTTAGCGTCACATTTGATTTCATCAATTTCACGTTGCATGTCTTGGAGGTATTCCAATTTTATCTAAAAATTTCCGCTCAAGGCTTTTCAGGCATTTTACTACATTGCCAAGTTTTCCTTTAGTCAGAATTTTGACACATGATGTTGCAGACTGGCTAGACATGTTATCAAGTTGTTCCATGAGGAATGTTTGTATCTATAGTAACTCTTTATTGGTTTAATGTAGATTGTCCAAGTTAGTTCTAAGATCAGCATATCTACTGAATCATTGAATTAAAGAGGTAAGGTCCTGGCTCAGTTGGCGCTACTGAGCGTCTTTGCTCAATCAAACTGGTCAATAATTGTCAATACTCAGCAGATCCAATAATGGGGTATTCTGAGTTTTGGATGCTCTGTGGTTACTCCAATCTCCACGGAGTTGGCTAAGGTCAGTAGCTACTGAATTTGAGTGTATAGTGACACGCCATTCTAAGAGAGTGATGAAATTCCTGATGCCTGCTATAGTGGCGTTGATTCCTGACACCCATTAAGTCACCTCCTCCATAAAGCGCTTATTGTTACCTCATCGTGGTGATATCTCTAATCTATTCTTAAATAAGGCCTTTACAGTACAAGATTTCCCTCATAGCCTGTTGAACTCTGATTCAGCCAAGGCACCAACTGATCAATGCGTCCATGTATGTCAGTAACCCATGTATGAATTTTAACAACCACTCTTTTGACCTCCATAACGTTTGATCAAGGCGCTCCATAAGAATATAGTTATCATTCTATTGGGCTGCGCAAATATCATGAAATCACTGGTCTCTATGTTGTGGCATATCAGAACTCGCAGTAGCTGCCTGATTGAGGGTTGCATGTATGCAGCTAGATATTCTAGAATGCTCTTATGGAGTTGATGTGTCTCATAAGGTCAGTAGTGATGGTGCCAAGATAGGAAAGTACATCTCATAATGCTGAGCTTAGTCCCTTTGATTTAAAAACATACTTATGAAGATCTCTACAGTATCTCCGTCATAGAGGAAGCACCCTCTAAGGAGCCACTCCATGATGTGGCAAGCTACATGGGGTAACATAAGTTGACCTCTCATGATTGGCTTACTCAAGCAACGGACGAACTGTGGGTTGTACCTCCATTGGAGCTCACTGAGTCATATAAATTGCTCACAGTGAAGATGGAAAGTTATTATCTGAGGTCTCCATGGGTTCACCATTTATATTTTATCTGAGAAACACGAGGTTAAAACAGAGGTAACTGCTTTGGTGGTTGGAATTGGCTATGGCTCAAGATATGGCTGTTGTTTTGGGTTGAATCAGTGGGCACCCTGTAATAAGAACCACCTATTACTTTTCTGGAAGATATTATTTAAATGAGTATACTCCAGTGAATGGTTACAAAAGACTTAGGTATCCCCAATGCAATGGGAAGAAAAAAATAAAAAATTCCGTTCCTTAAGATATAAAATATAAATAAAGACAATAAGCGCCTTTAAAAATATATTTACTTATTGTCAAGTTGCACTACTGCTAGTCCAGGAATCTCACTCTAGGTTGTTTGTACACTGAAAGCATCGCATTGATAGTTAACTTTCTAAAAAGGTTCCCTCCTTATCTTTGTCATTATTGTTATTATGCTAATTGTGGTGATTGCTATACTGACACTAATTAGATTTCAGCAGAATGGGTTCATTACTTATGCTATTGTCATGTTTAATGACATAATTATGTGAGTGGAAAAAAGATAAAGAGGAGATGGGCCAGGCCATAAGAGTCAAGTTTTCCATCCTTCTTAATGTTATATACACTGTAGATAAACTTTGAGTTAAGGCCAAGCAGGCCCAAGTTCATCCCCATAATTATGAGATGGGGCACAAACATTATATTGATGGAATTAAAAATTAACAGCTATAGTTTAAATGAGAACAGTTTGTCACATTTATTTTCTAAATATGGATTGAATATTTTACCATTTTTTACATATGATGGTGGGGTTTGTTTAAAATTAAGGTATTGAGTTTGGGAATACTTGGGCTGCAAAATTATCATCAGTGGTAGCCTCATTCTATTGGCCAGAGCCATTTCCAAACTAAAAAAGTGATTGAGGCCTGAGATTTTCCAATTTTTAGAAATTAGTTAAACTGCAACTTATTTATTTGTTAGTCATCTCTTATAATTGTTAGATTTTGATGGTTGACTCAAAAATAAGCTCTTTGAGAAAACCATCAATGCTGATAGGTTACTTCCATTGATGGATCCTTTGATCCTCTTGATTCATCTGCATAATCTAATAAATCAGATTCACCTCATAACTGCTCTAACTGCATCTGAGGTGCCCAATTATCATAGCTATTAATAGCTATGATATTATCATATTATGGCCGATTATGGGTACAATTGGGTGCAAAGTAGTCCCATGACATTAACTAAATTGCACCTTCTAAATTAGTGAATTAATCTTAATGCACTAAGGCAGAAGTTGGGTTTGATTAATGAAATTGATAATTAAGCACTAAAACATAGATGACCCAATTATGGGCGTACTTAGTGCTATTGAGAGGCCTGCTGACATCCCAAATTGGGGTGCATCATCTTTTATGATCATATATATTTTATTCCCCATTTATTGTTAGATGTCAAGTTATGACGTAGCTCTAATCAGGTAGATTTTGATATTGAGTTCAAAACCCAAAATTGTCCCAAATATGGGCATACTTAGTGCTATTGAGAGGCCTACCAACGTCCCAAATTGGGATGCATCATCTTTTATGATCATATATATTTTATTCCCCATTTATTGTAAGACGTCAAGTTATGATGTAGCTCTAATTGGGAAGATTTTGATACTGAGTTCAAAACCCAAAGTCATCCCAGTTTTGAGAGTAAAATTGCCTTCAATTGGGCTGAAACAATTGTTTTTTAGTCAATTCATGGGCCGAATTGACTTGGGGATTTTTTATAATTATTGCCATGACCAGCAGAGGATTGGCATAATATGAATGAACTCATCTAATAGATGAGTTCAGGGACCATCTAGTACTAAAAAAAATAGATGAGTTCAGCCAGGAGATGCCTAAGAGGTATATAATACCGGCGCCTGGCCAATTAATAAAACATCAATTAATCATCATTTACCATTTTATTGATCATTGATAACTATTTTCGCTTAGTTTATTAATTATTATCCACCTGTTATCTAATTAATATTTGTATCTGTTGCCGTTACATCTATATTAGATAATTGTGTGTGTTTATTCTTCCCAAAGAGAAGTACTTGGTTGCCTGCCAGAGAAGTAGTCCCAATTATAGAGGAACAATTTCCTGATTTTGTACAAAGACAGAAGGTCTTGTATTTTTTGGTGCCAGTAGACTTATGAATGGTGAGCATACCAGAGTTACTTGGCTATTTTCAAGGATTATTGGAGAATCTACTTCCTGATTATGAGCAGGAGTTTCATTTGATAAGCGAGTTTATATCCTCAATTTCATTGTTAAGTTATTTTAGCTTGCACCATCAGCTGAAAACTTAACATTTTGGTGATCACTTAAAGAAAAAAACAACTACCTTAATATGAATATGGATGATTAGCTTTTAGAATTTGCCCAAAAGTACAGCGACAATGAAATGGAAACAAGACATGTTCAGTTTATTAAACATTTTACCTCAAATTGTTCTGACAATGAGGAGGGGAATGATTACTCATTAGAACTAATAGCGACTGGAACAGGCCCAACTTTACCTTCTAATCCAGCCAAGTTTACCCAGGCTAACATCAAGGAAATGCTGGAAACCCTGTTTTGAGGCTACTAGGTTGGTTCTTGAACAATCAACCTGAGCTTTGGTCTATTTTATTACATGAAGGATCAAGCACTGAAGAACAAAATTTGTCAAAAATATAGAGAAGCCACCATGGCTGGTTTGGCCCAAAGATTCCAGGAGAGTCAGGCCAACACATACGAATATTTAGTTAATTTTGTACAACCATCTATTAAGCATGCTCAACACATCTTTGCACATCAAAATCTTGAACTTTCTCACATTCACCATATTCAAGATGAGGAACGGTCAGCCCATGCTTGCTTATTAGAGAAATTGGATACTTGCTTTGCAGAAGTGCGCAAAGCAATCATTTTAAACACTGGAGCTGCAGCAGAAGCTCATGGCCATCTTGATGAGTTGGTAACTCAACTTAATGAAGGCGTCCCAAAGATAGCTACACAAGTGCTGAACAATTTGGGATTCTCAAGTCAGTGGAAACAGGATATCACCAACCACTGCATCAAACTTGAGACACAGTATAATTATGTTGCAGCCTATACAGAAAACCTTCTCCAACAGGGTCAAGATTCAAGAAAAACCCTAAGAGTTGGAGGAAAAATATGTCAATTTGGAAAACTATATTTAAACCAAATTTTCAGCTACACAGAGAGATATCAAAGCTTTAGCCCAGTTACCTCTTACTACAGTAGAACAACCAGATAATTCAGATATCAAGGCTGAATTAGCCAACGTATGGTCGAGTATTTCTGAACTTTGTACTTCCAATACAATTTTATTTAAAGAGAAAACCAATATGGAGAGTCAACTGGCACTTGCTAACACAAGGATGTCGAGAATGTCAGAAGAAATGAAGGCACTTCTGGCCCAAGTGACATTAGCTGAAGAAGATCTCTCTCAAGATAACAAAGAAATGGAGTATCTTAAGACTAATAGTTGCAAGTTTGCAACCAGTCTGGGGAGGGGAGGTTGACGAAGCAGCTCTAAAGGCACGTTTAAGTGCGCTTAAGAAGCCACGTCAGTCCCAATTTTGGAAAACAGAGTCAAGCAATTCGGATGATTATCACGAGGCAGATGAAGATTATGGGATGGATGTATTGAATACACGAACCATTCCACGAGTTCTTACTTCTATGCCCACTCCAAGTCATTCACAGCATCCCATTCTTCCCAAAGGTTCCCCAAGTCAGTCAAACTTAAGAAGAGAAACTGCCTCTCCAATTAGGGACTCAGGCAGAGACAACTTCAAACCACTTAACTTGCCAAAATTGATAAAGATGGAGATGTATACTCTTTCTTGAATCTATTTGAGAAGGCTATGAGAGGAGCTTCCAATCATGAAAAGGCGACAGCGCTTATCAATTGTCTGGACTCACACACCGTAGACCTTTTAATGCCCTATTTAGGGGAAGATTGGCCTTATAACGAGGCCCAACAGGCCATCATTAAGGAATTCGGTGGGCCCAAAAAGCTGTTGACACAAAAGACAGAACTCTTAAATATAGAGTTTAGACCTAATGAGTCTATCAAAGAGTTTGCCAATCAATTTTACCATGAAGCTCAAGTACTCCTCGGATCAAACATTTTGACCAAATATGATGCATTAATCACCATGGAACATGCTGTACAGCCATATCATGATTTGGAATGAGTAATGATTCCTGCTTTTGATCGTGATATGGAGACAAATAGACTTATATACTATTTACGCCACTGTGCAAGAAGCTTTGATGCGCCAAATTGGCCAAAAATCCGCAATGGTTACATCCTCAACATAAACTTAGTAATACGAGCCACAGTCAAGAAGGAAATGGGAATCTCAAGGAGCAGAACCCAACCGTGTCAAATCTAGTGCTATCGCTTGTCATTGTTATGGTAGAAAAGGGCACATTGCCAGCAAGTGTTATACCCAAATAGACGGAAAAACAGGAGTTAATGTGGCTTACAAAGTTGTAAAGAACACAGATTTGGGAAAAGGGCAGGTGGAGTAGAGGCGGAATGCTCTAGTACCACCCATCATGCCAAAAACATTCCTCCCGATCCTGGAAAATTTTTTGTGTCCAATTTGATTGGCAAAGATTCATTACATCATATTATGGCTGACGATGTATATATGGTTACAACAAGATCTCAAAAAGGCCAAAAATCAGGTGAAGCCTCAGAAGAGGCCCGAATAGAGGTGGCCAAACCATATGACAAGCAAATTATGGACCATGGCCTTGATCCTCACACTACCCGCTCTCATGACCTGCCCTCCCTAAAAGATGTACAGGTCACAATCCCTATGCAGACTCTGGCGGAAAAATTCCCTGAAATATGTCCTTGCCTCAAATTACACTTGTAGTTGGGCAACTCTGAATCTATTTACTTAATAAACACTTCTGAACTATACTCTGAGTGTACCTATGCCAATATTGCTGTCAATAAGGTCTGTGTTCAGGCCATTATTGATAGTGGAGCCCCTTTAAATATCGTCAGCACTAAGCTGGTGAAGAAGTTGGGAATAGCCCCATATGTTGCCCACGATTAAGAATATGGCACTGCAGGAACACATACCACCAGAGATCTTGGGGCATATAGTGCCTTGCCTATAAGATTTGGGTCTATAGTAGTATATGCTCCAGCTATAGTCTTGCCAAATCAAAACTATGAGGTCCTTATTGGCACTGATTTTATGAGAAGATATGAAGCGGTCACTAGCCCTAAGGATGATACCTTAGCTATTTTAAACCAAACCATCCCGATTTATTATACAAAAAAACGCGAATTTTGGATTAAAGAATCCTAATCTGCTCATTAATCTGGTCTATCAAGATGGAATAATCCCTATTGAATACCATAAATCAAAGCGTCATGTCAAGGCCTTGCCAACGCAAATCCATGAGTCTAAGGGAATACCCCTCCAAGCAAACAAGGAGCTAACTCTGGACTCAGAATGCAGGCAGTAGTCCTGACTGGGCTAACAATTCAAAGCCCAGAAGGACTTTATGGCGAAGTTTTTCAACCTTGGTCCCAACTCAATTTGAACCTAGTGTGGCGCCTGGAATAATTATTCCTGGACATCAAGAAATTAGTGTCCTCTGTGAAAACATGCAGAATCGGCCAATCTTCATCAAAAGGCACCAGGTGGTTGCCTATCTCCATTTGATCCCTATAACAGAGATTGAATCTTTCCACAATTTTGGAACCCTGGATGAGCTTGGGCTTCCTGGTGATGAGTTTGGATATGTGTATAATGTCCTACCTGTGGCTGATTTAGGGGAACTAAATGATCAGGAAAAGGACCAAGTTCAGGGATTATTTGAGAAATACCATGAAATATTCGATAAGGATGATTTTGACCTTGGATGTGCAAGAGGAGTGAGCCATACAATAGATACTGGGGACCATTTACCTATCTGATTGAGGCCAATTAGACATTTGAAAACTGCTGAAGAAGTTGTGTTGAAGGAAATTAAAGAACTTCTCGACTGTGGCATGTTGATGCCATCCAAGAGTCCATGGGCTGCCCCAATTCTCATTGTAAAAAAGAAAGATGGGAGCAACCAGGTTGTTACTGACTACCGGAAGCTTAATAACATTATCAAAAAGGATTTCTATCCTCTTACGCAAATTGACAATACCCTAGACAGGCTTAGGGGTGCAAAGTTCTTCTCAGCGATGGATTTAATTAGTGGGTATTGGCAAATTGATCTGCCCAAAGCTGAGTGAGAAAAGTGCGCCATTATTACTCAAAAAGGGTTATTTCAACCAACAAGGATGCCCCAAGGACTCTGCAATGCTCCAGCAACCTTCCAGAGAGCGATGGACACCATACTGGGCGACCTTAAATTGTCATGTGTACTAGTATACCTAGATGATATATACATATTTAGTTGTACCTTTGATGAACATCTGGAACACCTGGAAGAGGTTTTCAAGAGGTTAGCAGCTGCAAACTTGAAGATCAAGCCCAGGAAGTGTCAATTCTTAAAGGACCAGCTGGTTTACCTTGGGTTTGTAATTAATAAGGAAGGTCTTTGGCCACAAACAGCCAAATTGGAAGCAATATTTAAGATGAAGAGGACCAAATCTAAGCAAGATATTCAAGTATTTTTGGGCATGATTGGGTATTATTGCCAATTTATTGCTGACTTTGCTCAAATCAGAGAACCTTTATTTTATCTACTTAAGGATAAGGTCTCTTTTGAGTGGAATTCGGCCTGCCAGGAGGCATTTGACCAGCTTCGTTCAGCCCTATTAGTCGCACCAGTATTGCGCTATCCTGACTTTGACTGAGAATTTATTGTTCATACTGATGCATCATTAACAGCAATTGGAGCCGTTTTGTTCCAAGTCAGAGAAGATGGCGAAGAGCACCCAGTAGCCTATGCTAGTCGGACCCTAAATGCCCATGAAAGAAATTATACTGTAACAGAAAGAGATTGTTTGGCCATTATATATGCCTATAAACAGTTTTGAGTATATCTTCATGGAGTGCATTTCACCATGGTTACTGATCATGCATCCCTAAGCTGGCTTAACAATTTGAGGGAGCCAGAAGGACGTTTGGCTCGCTGGTCACTTAAGCTGCAGGCTTATGACTATACCATTAAGCACTGAGCTGGTGCTGAGCATCAGAATGCTGATTGTTTGTCTTGTCTGCCCATCGTAGCAACCCTCTGCCAGCCAGTGGATGCCTTGTTCCAGAAGATGGTTAATGGAACTTTTGCCAATGAGCCCAAACAAGTGCAGAAAATTCTCTCCAAATTAGGAAATGTACTCAGACTGAAAAAGGAGTCTTATTCAAGGTGATTGATGGAAAGAAATATATATTTCCACGTCCCTCTGGCTTGAGCAGATCTAATTTTGGCTGCTCATAAGGCTATTGGCTACGGAGGCTTTAAGAAAACCAAGGAGCAGCTTAAGAAAAATTACTATTGGGAATCGATGCATTTTTGGCATCCATGAAACTTTGAGCTGTTGCCAAGAGTGCCAAGGGGAAAAACCCTTCTGAAAAGATACTTTGTACCAGCTTGTTAGGCCCAAATTTGCTTGGCACACTATATCTATAGATGTGGTTAGACCCCTCCCAATTAGCAATGTGAAAGCCAAAGATATTATTGTGGCAATTGATCACTTAATGAAATGGGTCGAAGCCAGGGCTATTCAGGACTTAGGAGCCTCAACAACTGCTAAATCTATCTTGGAGCAAGTTATTCATCAGCACAGATGTCCTCAATTTATATTGACAGATAATGGCACAAATTTCACTGCGGTTAATCTCCAGAAACTTAATGAATTAATGGGGGTGCATGGTGTTCTGTCAACTCCATACCACCCAGAGACAAATGGTGCAGTAGAACGAGTTAATGGAACACTTGTCAATATCCTAAGAAGCTGACTTCTCAGAAGCCCTCCAAATGGAGCACATTCCTCAGTTCAGCTATTTTTGCCTGCAACATCTCTTACCATTCAGCCACGAAGATGTCTCCATTCCAACTTCTTTATAAGAAGCATCCAGCCTTACCACCATTGATGTATTCCTTATTACAAGAACCCCAGGATTGAGCTATTCTCAGTATGTTGAGAGGCTTGAAGAGACCTTAATTAAAATGTAAGCCCAGGCTTTCAATAATAACTTTGAACTTTGTAAGGCTTGACATGAAAAAGATCAAAAAACCCAATATGATCTGCCCAAATTCGCTGTGGGGGATGAAGTATTATTTTGTAATACCCATGGTTCAGGCCAAATTCAAAAGTTAAATCACATTTGGGTTGGTCCATTTGAAGTTATAGAGAAGACTTTGAACTTTTCTTACACTATTAAGGAAAAATTCGGGTCATGTATATAATCAAGTCCATGCTAAATTCCTAAGAAAGTTTAAGAAGTGGCCCAATTAAAAGAGAAGAATTTTAAGATAAGCATATATAATTAATTGAAAATAATAGTTATGAGAAAGAATGATAATAATAAGAAAAAAATATATAATAGTGGCAAAAGAAAAAAATTTCTATCATCTATATACATAGTAAAAAAATAGAATAAGATTTTATATTCCAAGTAATAAGAAAATTATAAATCTCAATAAATAAAAATGAATTTTATTCCTCAGCTTCAAGGGGAGGCGACTTGGAACCTGAACCTTCATCTTCGTGTGCCAATTCAGCCCAATCTAGCTGCTGGGTGACAAGAAAAAGGGCCATAACAGCATAGAGCCAGATGCACCACGCACTTGTTGAAGATGAATCCCAGTGAACAATGAGGAGAGGAGGCACAAAAATTTTTATAGTTACCTGATTGAGCCCACAATTGGGTAGGAAACATGCGCTCAAGAGAAGACAGTTGACTAGGAAATCAGTTTGATACTGATAAATTTCTGGGGTTGACAATTTAACGTGATAAACCTGGGTTTTCCACCACTCAATTAGAGGGGTAACATGCAACAAATGACCTGAAGGCATCCAGTTGGGGAAAAGGCACATAAGATGGCTGACTATGGCCATCCTGGGGAGGTATTCATCAGCGTTATCCTGATGAAGGGCCTCAAAAGCTGCCCAAACAGCTGAGCGAAAATGAATATCTTGAACATCATGGGTATTCAAACCCAAATAGGAAGCTAAATTGGGCCAATTTTCAAGTGGCTTGGACCAGGAACCAAGGACCTCCTCCACAAAGCTGTCAACCTGAATAAACTCTTGAGGTCAAACAGATGCATCTTCAGCCAGCAAAAGATGAACAGGGTTATAAAGATGATCATATTTAGCTCAAGTTTCACTGAGCAGTTGGCCTCAACAAGAATAGTTGGCTGACCCAGTAGTGCACTGTAGTTTTGGGCCATTGGGAAATGGCCAAGTACAAAGAGAAACTCCACCAGAAGATTGCCATCTTAACAAACTAGCTGGAGCAAAAAAGGTTGGCTCTCTCAGATCAAAAGAGAAGCTGAAGTTGTCTGCTGAGACAGTTGTAGAAGCATGAGACCTGAGCTCATACCCTATCAATCCTCAGGTAGGATCCACAACTTGGACAACTTCCTCCTTAATGATGGTTTTGGGCCAATTTGACATCATGAAGGTCAGTGTGGGAAGAAGCTAGCCAAACTCTGCTGCCCAGAGTGAGCCTAAAAACAAATTCATATGCATGTTTCTGGGCAGATGAGTAAACTGATGCCGCTGTTTAGGTTTGAGGGAAGTGACAAAATTGCAATATGCAGAGGATGAGCTGTTTTCAGACATTGAAGATGAATTTGGGAAAATTCAGGGTTTATATTCCAGTCAAGTGGGGGGAAGTTGTTAGATTTTGATGGTTGACTCAAAAATAAACCCTTTGAGAAAACCATCAATGCTGATAGATTACTTCCATTGATGGATACTTTGATCCTACCAATTCATCTGCATAATTTGATAAATCAGATTCACCTCATAACTGCTCTAACTGCACCTGAGGTGCCCAATTATCATAGCTATTAATAGCTATGATATTATTATATTATGGCTGATTATGGGTACACTTGGGTGCAAAGTAGTCCCATGACATTAACTAAATTGCACCTTCTAAATTAGTGAATTAATCTTAATGCACTAAGGCAGAAGTTGGGTTTGATTAATGAAATTGATAATTAAGCACTAAAACATAGATGACCCAATTATGGGCGTACTTAGTGCTATTGAGAGGCCTGCTGACATCCCAAATTGGGGTGCATCATCTTTTATGATCATATATATTTTATTCCCCATTTATTGTTAGATGTCAAGTTATGACGTAGCTCTAATCAGGTAGATTTTGATATTGAGTTCAAAACCCAAAGTTGTCCCAAATATGGGCATACTTAGTGCTATTGAGAGGCCTACCAACGTCATAAATTGGGATGCATCATCTTTTATGATCATATATGTTTTATTCCCCATTTATTGTTAGATGTCGAGTTATGATGTAGCTCTAATTGGGAAGATTTTGATGTTGAGTTCAAAACCCAAAGTCATCCCAATTATGAGAGTAAAATTGCCTTCAATTGGGCTGAAACAATTGTTTTTTTAGTCAATTCATGGGCCAAATTGACTTGGGGATTTTTCATAATTATTGCCATGACTAGCAGAGGATTGGCATAATTTGAATGAATTCATCCAATAGATGAGTTCAGCCAGGAGATGCCTGAGAGTTATATAATACTGGCGCCTGGTCAATTAATAAAACATCAATCAATCATCATTTACCATTTTATTGATCATTAATAACTATTTTCGCTTAGTTTATTAATTATTATCCACCTGTTATCTGTCTGATATCTGTATCTGTTGCCATTACATCTATATTAGATAGTTATATGTGTTTATTCTTCCCAAAAAGAAGTACATAGTTGCCTGCCAGAGAAGTAGTCCCAATTATAGAGAAATAATTTCCTGATTTTGTACAAAGACAGAAGGTCCTGTATTTTTTGGTGCCAGTAGACTTAAGAATGGTGAGCATACCGGAGTTACTTGGCTATTATCAAGGATTATTGGAGAATCTACTTCCTAACTATGAGCAGGAGTTTCATTTAAAAAGCAAATTTATATCCTCAATTTCATTGTTAAGTTATTTTAGCTTGCACCATTGGCTGAAAACTTGACAATAATAAAGAATTATTAGTTTATTTTATATATATCTATACTATGCTACCTTTTGTTGACTTCAAGGAATACCTCCCTAGGGCGGCATACTGGGTTTCTTCTATTAATGCTGTAGTTGGGTACACCATCTTGGATGTGTGCACTTTGTTTTTAGTAATAGGGTTTCCTGGAGAGTTAGAGACACTCTCTTCACCGCTGTTCAGCTAAGTAATTTTCTCAAACTAACTGGTATTCCTTGATATTTACCCCTTTTGTGGTATCTTATATCAAAATCATATATGTTCTAGGTCAAATTGTTTGGCAACAATTAACATCAAATCCTCTCAGATATAGATTTTTTATCAAGATTTTGAAAGATAGCCAATAATCTATCAGTCATTAAAATTAGTCCTATCATCAAGCCATGATTATTTTTCAATAATTGAAAAAAACTTATAATTTTTCAAATAAACTTTAGGGCAATTAAGGAGCAACAATATTATGCCCCATCATTCCTTAAAATGATATTGTCATGATAAATTTGCAATACAACTCTTTTTTCTTTTTAGCATAAAACTTAAAAAATCCTGCAGTTTGGGAAGGTATATTAAAAGTTTTAGCACTGAGGATGATGTTGCCAACTGTCAAGCCCCTAATCCCTTTATATAGGCCTGTGCTCTCAATTATAAGGGTACTCAAATATTTTTTAATTTTCCCTAGTTTTCTGAAAACAAAAAAACCAATAACATATTTTTGTATCATATTTAGTAAATTTGAATTATGTGCGCATTATGTCCAATTCCATGCATCTGCAAATATGGCTTTCACCTCTTTGAAATAATTGCTTTAAGTTCCTTATTTTAGTATTTTCTTGGTCATCCAGGTAGTCCTTTGGGAACTGCAAGTTTGTGATAAGCCAACTTGGGCTCCCCTATTTCTTACATAATAGGCAGATATCAATTTAATAATTCTGCTACAGCACAGCATGGATCTCTCAATATCTCACTTCCTTAAGCCCAAATCCTTTCCCAAATTTGTAGTTTTTATTGGTTTTTTTTCACCTTAGACAATTTTTAAGCCTGTCTATTACAAACCTTTGCTCTTCATGTGCTGGTTCTTTACTTAAAGTTTTACATACCTTGTACAAGGACAAAATTTTTTATTCACTTATGTTAATACTTATGCATTAAATAGAAAGGAGCTAAAATGCCACATGGTTGAGATTTCTCTCACAACATTTGAGCATCACCTGCACTCTAAAAAGGTGGTGTTGACAGTTGCTATAGTCCTTTTATCTGGCGATTGGGCTTCTTAACCCTAAGCCATCCTTTATCTCTTCCTTTGCCTTCCATGCAATACAAAATTCCCTAAAATAATCCATTACCCATGTTCATCCTAATTGGCTGTTTTCTCCCCAGTATATTAGCATTTTTGCTAAGAAAAACTGTTAACAATGATGAGCCCATTGCAAAGTGTGATTTTGGATGATGAGTCATTCCAGGCCTTGCTGAACCTAAAACACCCCCATAGCTTTTCATTAAACTACTTTCCCTATTTTTATCTACCACCTGCTCAGATTCCTCTATTTTAAACACACATTTTCCTGAATAAGGTGACTTACTCTTGTCACATGGCTGGAGACTCTTACAATCTGATCCTCAACATTGCTGCTTTGTGCCCTCACTATACCTGGTAATTATGACTTTCTTTAAAAAATAAGGACTCCCAATAATCCACCTTATTTAAAGATTTGGAAAAGAAGGTTTTGTAAGGCTTTATACAAAAATCAATTATCCATTTGGTGCCCAATACCATTTTTTTATAAGAAAGGCCAATTATATCATTGGAAAAATGTCTGTATTTTCACCTACTCCTATCCTAACATTGCCTAGCAGTCTGTATGTTGAAAGGCGTTCTTATATAAAAATATCCTTTAACTATATAAATAAACTAAATTAAACTTTTAGTAAGTTCTCTTCTATTGTTTTCCAATTTTCCCAAGATTTTAATGTCCCAAAACTTAAATTCCTTTTATTTTATTTTATTTTATTTTATTTTATTTTCTGTGGTAAGATTATCTGATTTTGCCATTAATTCTGACATTTTGAACATCAACTTCAGCTCTCCAAATATTTATGGTATTTTTCCTAAACAAAAATAAAAATTATGAATTTCTTCTGTTGATCATATGCTAGAACACCAAGGGAGGAGTGCATCTCAATTTAGACATTTTCAAAAAAAAACTTTGTTTATTAATTAAACAGCAGTAAACATGGTATGCCCTACTAACCCTTCCAAATGAATTGTTATAAAAATTTAGTAAGCTGACCCTTACCTCCTTACAAAAAACTTAGAAATAATCTGCAACCTGGGAGAGTATGCCCAAAAGTTATTTGTATCCCAAGAATAGTGCAGTCAACTGCCAAACCATAATTTCTTATATAGGACAGTGCTCTTATCTATAAGGGTACTGGCCTATAACGTTTTATTTTTCTTGAGTTTATAATAAAAAAGCTATTCTCAATATTTATTTTACCATCTTTTTTAGTGTCTTGTGAATCATGGCATGTGCTATAGCTTTTTCTATATACTTACTAAGATAGATTATCCTTCATTAATTTGAGAACATTTGAGCGCTTACATGATAGTTGCTTGGTCACTCAGGTAGTTCTTTGTGAATTGTAAGTTTATGACCAGAGTCAACTTGACCACCAGGATTCTTACATCCACTTGGGATCACTATTATGCCCAGTTTAACTATAAAAGATTAAACTTAAATATATGGATGCAGTGGTATCATTTACTACTAGGCTAACTATCCTATGTATATTATAAAAGATGGAAGACTAGGAAACCTTAAAAAGTTTGGCATTGCCCTTTGTATATTTCTCTAAATATATCTATGTATGTTTCATATCTCCTCCTAAAATTCTGGACTTGTCTTAACAATACTTGGCACAAATATTTTGTGCTACTGGGAACCAGGGTAATTTATCTTTATTTATATGAAGAAATTAAAAGATTTTATTATGAATATATAAAAATTATATTGGTAAAGTGTTTTGGTGATATTTGAGTAATTTGATAGGCTTAATGGTTTCAGTTATGCAGTTTAGTAGTTATTTGTTAAATTGATATTATTAGATGTACTTGCTTCCTGAACTTATTGATGTTCCATAATATTTTAATATATATAAAAATTATTGTATGTATATACATGTATATGGAAGACTGATTATCTCATGAACAGATAAACTAAAAGTCACCTAATTAGCTTAAATATATTATAAAGTTTGGGGATAGTCATAGGCTACTTTCAAAATTAATATAATAATTTTAATAAAAGTTATATATGATTAAAAATTATTATAAAACTTTAATAGCAATTGTATCTCATTTTAGCTGAAGTTTTGGTATCATTTATTTGATTTGATAGAATTATAGGTTTTGATAAGTGATTGGTACTTTATGGTTGTACTATAAGTTCAACAATTGGTTTTGGTTTGATGATTTATGATTTAGATAATTTGTAAGTTTTGATTGATTTTGCTCATGTAGTTAGTGGTTGGAAATTCAAAAGTTTAATGGTTATGAACTTATTGATAGCTATTTACCAATATAAAACTATAACAATTGATTAAAATCATTTGGTATTATAAACCCAAGTAAAGCTGAGTCAATTGGCTAATCTATAATATAAGTAATTAAGGTGGGTCAACCTTTGTACAAATATACCACACCAAGATTTTTTTATAGCCAGTACAGGTTTCAAATATTTGTTGAACAAAACCTGCACTAGAGTGGAAGCAGGAATTACCCTCCAGGCTAACCACCCTGCTAGTCTACAATATAAAAGTTAAAAATAATTGATTAGAATCATCTGGTTTTCAATAAACTGATATAATTTGCTCCCTGAGTTTTATGCTGTGACAGGATAGCTTTAAGAATTTAATAAATTATGAATCTGAACAACACTGGGTAAATTGGATAGCTTATAAAAATTAAGTCCACTTTTATCAGAGATCTGAATGTATTTTTTTAGTATTAGATGGTCCCAGATCTGAATGTATTTAATTAGCCTAAATAAGATTATAAGAATCAGGTGATTATCTTTTTAACTCGAGTTTTGGATGAAGGGTGAATGCTGCCATTAATTCCACACCCAGTGATATTTAACACGTGACTGAATTTAATGTGGATTTGTCATTTCTGTAATACACCGAAAACAGCGGTTAAGTTCTCATTTTGGTAATAAATTAATAACTAATTAACTTTTCCTTATGTTTCTAATATAAGATGCATTAAATTTAAGTTACTTTACGGGATAAATGGAGAGCGCATATAAACTATTCATCAGATTAAATTAAATTAAGTTCAGCTTCTATGATGTCACTATCTACTTTTATATGTGTTGGATCTATAAAATTACATAAAATCATTTGCACCCTAGGTCACAAAATTTTAGCTAATCTAGTGAATATTTTAAAATTTTACTTTATTCATTTAAATAGATATAGTATTAATGGATAATTCTGCGTTGATACTCCGTGCACTTGGGGACCATCTAGTACTAAAAAAGATACTCCGTGCACTTAAGCCTTTCTAAACTCTTGCGTGCACTTGTTCAGTTCTTTATTCAAAAATGAGCTAAAACTTTATAAAAGCTGAATTTACTATTGAACATGATGGAGATGAAGGCTTAAATTGAGTTTAACTGATGATGGAACTGATAAAAATAAACGTACCACTTAACCTCAATCAATACTCGATGGATTTAAAGTTGTTACTATAATCTTAATATAGAAGTTTTTGCTCACGTAATATTCTTTAAGCCTTAATTAAGCGATGTCAACAATACAACTTTTAGTTAAGAGCGATGTTAACTTTTATACTCAAATTGATTTTGCTCTAAATGTAGCTTAAAGACGCATTTTGTTGACAGCGTAATCAGTAAATTAATCCAATCGATTTTGAAGTTAGCAACTGCAACCCCAATTTAATTTTCCGCTTCAATAATCAGTGGATCTAAATTGTAATCAACGCTGCCCCAATGCCGCAAAAAGGAGATTCCCTCTTGACTTCCTACCAATTTGAACATACTGAGAATTTAGACTCACCTCACATAAATTAGGTTAACCTTAAAGTCATAACCACCATACTTAAGTCCACTCTCCCGGACTTAATTGACTACCGATAAGGGTAATTAGTTAAAGCTTACCTAAAATATCTATTCTAGTTTATTTACTAATGCTTAGCTACTCCACTTTATCAAAGGCCCAGCTCTTGAATATCCAAGCTTGTATAAAAAAAGCTCTAAATCAAATTTCTAAAGTCAAATGACTTCTTTACTATACATACTTTTTGCCTCCCTTTTATTGGTAATAAACAGAGATAAGATATACAATTAAAGTCATTACTTTTGATCCATCTATTATATAAGCCCATTAATTTAGTGGACAGCAAGGGGTGATAATCAACAAAACATATTTGGAATATAAATGTAAGATAATTGATTATAGCACGTTAAATATAGTAAAATAAAGTAGATAGATTTATTAAATAAATTTAACTTTACCAGATTATATGACTTAAATTTTGTAATATATAATTAGTATATCTAGAATCAGTGATGATTAAAGTTAATGTATTTAATTTGAACAGGAAGAGGTATATACTGTTCAAAAAAAGCAATTTATATTATACTTTTTGCTGTTATAAACTACTAAAATTTCTTGTAGACATCAATAAAAGTCAATAAATTAGTTCAGATATGCATTTAGTAACAGAAAAGATAATTTATCTTTGCATTGTGAGACTTTTTGTAATTTATAAACTTTAATTTAGATATAGTCACTACTAAAGTTATATGCGTTCAGACATCTATATTTTACTACCACTTTATAGAGCCTCAATTCATAGTGTTATATTTAATTAGAATTTTTAAATGAGGTGGGCGATCTGGGACAATACCTTACCAAATGATGGGCGTTGTAATCGGTGCTCAGGCTCAAATTACAACTGCACATGTATATAAATACTTTTGATAAAATAAGGGAACTGTTTGCTGAAAGTGTCTTCAAAATAAAAAATTAAATATTTTATTGTACAAAATTTTATCTTAGCAGTTGCAATCAGCTAAAATGATAGCAAAGAACCCCTTAACATTTATTTATTTATTTAACCGAGGCAAGCCGACCAAAGAACCCCTTAACATTGCACCTCCTATTGTTATAAACTATACTGGATAATACCAGATAGTGCATAATTATTCTGGAAAATGATAAAAGCCATTAGCCTACAATTATAAGAATAAAAAAACCTTTATTGATTGTTTTTATGCTGGGTTGGGGGAAAGGGAGATACTATAATAATGAAAATAAAGATGTTTTTAAGATGCCATGAAGCTTATAAATCGATAATAAATGATTTAGGGGATATTGCTAGTGGGTGGGAAGAATTTGAATCTTGGTACATATCCTTATTGTGACCCAGAGCAAAATGATAGTAATCAAAATCTATTGATTAATAGCTATATAAAAATTATGTGAGTGTGGGGCAAGGTAATATGCCATAACCTAATTCAAGAATTGATGATGAATCCAGATTTGAAGATGCTCATGGCGCTTTATGCACAGGATTCAAAAAATTTAACATGAGTTAAAAGTATTGAGACACTCTACTGCTGTCATAAATTTGGAGGAGGTTTTATACCACTTATGAAGTAAAACTAAAAAACTCTAATAATAGTAAAATGTTAGATATTATAAGAATTTTTATTAAGTTCAGTGGGAGGTCAAAAATTGAACCTTCTTATAATATTGATGCTTAGTATTTAAAGCAACTTGAGGCTTGAAGTGGGAGGGGCGTAAAATTCATTATAAGCTTCAAATAGCTGAATTAGGAAATATTGATTTTCGCCCTATCAGAGCTCCTGAGACTCACCTTGCTTCAACTTAAAAACTGATGGTGGGTCGATGACATGTAAGATGAACCCACAGGTCAAATATTAATATATCTAAACCAATCATTTGTTGGTAAAATATTTGCACCTGGTGAAATCCCCTCCAAGGCTATAGAAGGTGTGGTCTCCACATATGTGTTTTAACTAATTATAAATGGTATGTTGAGGACCCTCAGAATAACTCCTCTGATTCCACCGCAAGCTTGGAACAACCCTACCATCAATTATAGGGTTATTTACCCAAGGAGTGGGGTTGGAAGTATTATCCCAATTTGAGGGATCCCACTAAGAATTGACCAGGTTTTTTTGACAATATGATCCTTATTCAAGAAGGAAACACTCCTATTACAATTTACACAGGCAATAGTCTGACAATTGATATCATCATTGAAGTAATCTACTATAACCTAATTCAGCAGACTGACATTAGCTTCAAGGGTCAAGGAATCAGATCCTTTGTCTAAAAGTAAAGAGTTAAGTAAAATAATAAAATGATATAAAATTCAATTGTTGGTCAGTCTAAATTGCAACAAGAGTTAATAAAAAATTGAAACCTATAAGAAAGGATGATGAATTCCAATAAACCTCTATGACAGAATTCTAATAGGCCAGGAATTCCATGAACTACCTTGCTATTTGCTATCTTGGTTTGGGGCATATGTGCACAAAGCCAACACAGTCATAAATTGTCCTCTACCCTAGTTCATCTACTAGGAACAAATTTGTAGGCAATGGTCACTGAGCCTATACTCAATTAGTGGTGATTTTTATATTCAATTATCATCTCTAAAGGCTTATGTGTAAGTCCAGAGGCTCAACCCTCTACCTAGATTTTAATAAGCACCCCTTTAGGAATAAGAGACACCAGGCCTTCATTAGTTCCCTTATCTCAGTTAAGCAAAATGACTCATGTGGTAGTTAAAAATTAGTTTATTGCCATTCCCCAAGGATACTCTCTCTTCCCCTTTTCTTCTTCTTCTCTATTGGAAATAATAAAGGGGTATGTAAAATGTGGTCCAGTCAAGGGGCCTTCAGTAAACCATGAGGCTCATCCAACCCATATCACATATATTCACATGCAAAAAATTGCCAAACTCCCCCCACACACAAACATCATATAAAACTAAACAAGTCCAATAATAAATATTGGGTCTTCACTAGTAAAATTGGTTCACAGATTATATCCCAGATCACTCAATTTGGCCTTAAAATTATTTTGATCAATTACCCAATTAAAATAGATTTATGCAAAACTGTATGCACTAATCTATAATTCATAATGAATTATGTAAACTGCTACTAATGTCAGGGACTAGAACTTCTATATTTTAGTTTGAGATGGCAAGCTGTGAACTTGCTAATCCTGAGCAAAAGGTCCAGTATAACAAAAAGAAGTGTGTACCATATAGAGAATAGCAATGGCAATTGGGCAATCTAATTATAAAGAAGGAAGTATTGCTTTAACGATTTAATGATAATCTATTTGTATATTAATTTCCAAAGTTGATACTTAGCAAATCTGTTAAAATGACGATCACAATCTCATTTTTTCAATGCAACATAATTGGTGAGTATATGCAATTTGGGATGTTTTAATCAAAAATATATATAGACAGTTTTCTTAACAATCTAGGCTCTCTTTCCTCCAGCTAACAGTTACTTAAGGTCAGCATTTGTTAAGATTTGATACTCAGAGTAATACTTAATTCCTGTAGCTCTTTCTGGTCTATTTTTATCAAGTGAGGGTGTTTTCTCCTTTTCTCACGTAGAAATTCTATATATTTTGGTTTACTCTCCAATGTAAAACCTATTTTCACTTACATACAAAGACTTATTTGGGGTCATGCTTTGTAAATTACTAATTTAAGGTTTATTATATAGATGGCTGTCCATGGAGAAGAACACCAATTACAGAACTCTGTGTAGGCATTTGAGCATCACAACTAGAATTTTATGATAGGATGAACAGGATAGGTCAGGACTTTTGGAGAGCATGGATGTCCAGAAGCAGGCTTGACATGATTACCATTCCCTGGCTGAGTTATAAGCCTTGTTAAGCCAGTTTGGTGTCAGAGGCTGGTGGAGTTTGTATGTCCATTTCACCTCAGCCTGTAGGGACTCTTCCATGTTTTTTCACTTTATGTGAGATATTTTACCAAACGCCCAACTTTAGAAGTATTCAGACTTACCTTCTTGGTATAATTTGCGCTGTTTTTTTTCAGTTCTGTTGCAACTTATTTCCCAAATGATTGAGCCAAATCTCTTTTAGAATATAGGTTTGCAATATCAAGTTGGTAAGCAAGGTCTTGGGAACCTTGTCAGTAAAAACCAGTCCCATTCCTATTAAGGCTTAAACACTAGCTGATTTTGGTCGCAGATGTAATTATAGAGCATATGTTTAGGTAGAGGTGTTCCTGAACTCAAGTATATAGGATTTCCAGAATTGCAGTTAGGACCTGAACATGTTGGTGCAGGTTTTATAAAATAAATTGTTTAATTATATAACTTGTTTACTATATGATATATGGAACTAGTATAAGGTATATTTACTAATAGAATTTGCATGTTGTTGCAAGTGGTTTGACAACCATCATTCAATGCAATATTAATTTGGTATTCTATTTGTAAATGATATTTAGAAATAGGATTTGTTAGTGTAAGGAGTCTCAAGTGCTTGGCCCATAACTTTATAAGGAGTTTTCAAAGTTGTATTAAATTACTTTTAGTGCTTTTGCCTCTGCACCATATAGCTATAGATATGGCAGATCGAATCTCATAACCCAGCCAGTGCTAATTCTACCCCTCATTCTAGTAATCACTTTGGCTCTTGACCTTTCCATATTAGGTCTGATCTGACTTCACTATACTTTTTATCCTCTTTTTTTCCTTGTGCCAGTGTAAAATAATCAATATGAGGAATTCTATTTTTATAATCATCTGCAGTACCTTGTATGCAATTGGTGAATGTGACTACAATGGGTATCCGCTGAGTCTTGGGGATTCACTCAATTAGCCTAATTGGGATTACTTAGTTCACTAGTCTACCACTTCTTATGCTGCTTAGTATACATAAAATACACCAATAGGAATGATAACGTGAGGGGCATATATGGCTGAATTTAATGGCGAGGAGAACTTTTCCTACGTTGCTATAATAAACCTAGCTGAAGATATACATCCTAGTGAGCAGTAAAGCCTTTAGCAGTAACTCATACTATATTGTGTTCTTCTAATTTTATGATGAAAATATTTTACTGAACAAGTGGCCTATCTATAGTACTTTAATAAGGTAGCTGTTCTCAGATAGTGGCTATTTAAGTTGAGCTTAATAACCTGTTCCTTTAAAAGCTGACGCCTAAGCACCAAGTTTCAACACATGTGATCATATTTTATTGACCACAAAGATTAATAATATGAATGCTTTAGCTATATATTCCATTTTAGCTTCCTGGACTTTACCTAAGCTTACATAGTTTTGGACATAGTATAAGGTTTCTTATGAGCTTCTTAAATTGCACCTTGCTTTTGATTTTGAAAGGGGGTACAAATTGTTTCAGTCTCATTCAATAAGGTTTGGTATGCGATTAATTGAATCAATCTCATTGCAATTAATGTTTTTGGCAGTTATTTATTAAATCCCATTGCAATTGCTTTAGTATTGTGGGATCCGCCACAAATGCCACAAATATTTTGTTTAAAGTGAGAATTTTACTTTCTAATAAAAGTAATAAAATAGCGCTTTGTTAAAGTTTTTTAAGTTTTATTGTATAAGCAGGGCCAACCCAAAGAAAGGTCCTTTCCTCAATACTAATATTTCCTATTTAAACTAGTTCAAATTTCAAGACCATGGGTATTCAAGGCAAAAATATATAAAGCTGAGTCATCTAAATTAGGAAATATAGGCTTTCAGCCTATCAGATCGAAGATAAATATTTTGAGGCAAAACTGACCTGTGGGGTATTGATTTGATGAATTATATCCATTCACCAGCGAGTAAAATCTTCTCACCTTGGTGGTGGTCAGACTTATGTGGTAATGATTGGTTAATTTGCACCCTATCATCATCAAGTAAAATCTTCGCACCTCAGCGGTGGTCAGACTCATATGGTAATGATTGGTTAATTTGCACTCAATCATCAATGGGTAAAATCTTCTCACCTCCTGGGAGGGTTCAGATCCGAGTGGTAATGATTTGTTAATTTGCACTTAATTAATGATGATGGTGAAATCTTCTCACCTCACGGAGGTTCAGATCCATGCAATATTGAACACCTCAAATTTGGCCAAGAAGTTGGAGTAATCCTATTATTAGTTATTACCTTTTTAAGCCAATTTTTATGATAAACCATATTCTTCAATAGTTAGGATTCCACCAAGAATCCGCCAAGGTCTTTTTGCCATAGGTACTCATATCATTGTTAACCACAGTATTATTTGATGATTGGGCAGGAGATAGGCCAATCATGATAGCAGGTGGGAGCACTCATACCTTCAAATTTTTTTTTTAAGTTGAGAAGGATATTGTCTGACATTGCCCCCCCAAGAATGTTGGGAGGGGTGTAAGGGGTTTTTGGAAGCGGCCATGTCCCCGTTTATAGTAACTCCTGTGGGTTTAAGGGTTTGATAGAGTATTCATTGCCTCTTTTTTGGGTGATGGAGAAAAGGGGCCCCCCCCAAATCAAACCAAACACCCCTTCCTGGGGTGATGAGGGGTTTTGGTAGTATAACACCTTTCAGCCCTTTAAATTTGGAAGGGGTGTGGGGCTCATTGGCGCCTGCCCTTATTTAGTTACTGTTTTTTCAAAATTTTGGGATACATGCAAAAAGTATTCCTTCTTGCTGAGTTCTGTAATTTGGGTAGAACTAAGGGGACTTCATAATTGAGCAATAAAAACCTCTTGCTTCATTTGTAAATTTCCCTCATATTCAATCCCTAAACTGAGACCCATAAGGGATATCATAATTTTTTAAACTTAAAACCCCTGAGGGGCCCAAA